>CALYLW010000434.1:534798-1012744 GCA_944989445.1 Ampullaceana balthica
CACTGCTTTGTTGACATTTTCCAAAAGATCTCTGCCACTGTCGTCACTAAAAAAGCTCTTATATATTTACGACACTGCAATGTAACACAATTGTAATTAATACAATATTTGCAACAGCGTCTATGAGATAAAGATAATAAAGATAAATAAAAAAATTAGGCTATATTCCTAATTTTAAAAAAAACAAACAAAACAAATCAATTTTATGTTAAAAATGCATGTGAAACCATTACAATAATCGATTTTAAAAATGGCCTATGTTAATCCATCATCAAAGGAATGAACATAACATATTCAATTCGCAATACAAAATAATTAAGCGTTTTCAGGATCACTTTATTTAGTTTAATCTACTTATGTTAATAGGTCCGGTAGCCTAAGTTTAAATAGTATAAGTGTATAGGTTATGTAAAAGACAATAGCTTATGTAAAAGACAAACAAAATATAAATGTTATATTAATAGGACACAGCTAAATTTAAGATGCGTACACGAAAATGTGCGCACAGTAATCAGGCGATAAAAGATTTTAAAACGTGCACCGCTAAAAATGAAGCCTTGAAAAAAATACTGACACAATTATTACATAAATAGGTTTTTCATTAAATGTCGAGTTATGGAACAGAAAATAATTAAAACAAATTCGCAATTAAATTTAAACGTGTAAACAATTAAATCTAATGCATCGTGTGGCAGTTGTAATTAAATATGTTTACGTGTCTATCTAATATATAGAAAGTAACAGTAAAGAAAATGACAATTCTTTGTACTACACATCTCAAATTATGAAGCGTACACGAAAATGTGCGCACCGTAATTAGACATTATAATATTTTTTCAAATGCGCACGGCTGAAAATAAAGTATTGGGGAAAAAAACGTCACCAAAAGTAACTCGCTTTGAACGGCATTTGAACGTCCGCGTAAATTTGTTCAATACAGAAATGAGGTTAAATTTTTTATTCTTTGTCTCTGCATTTTCTGATTATTTAATTTACGGCATTCGGGCAAAAGGGACAATTACAAAAACTAACTTAAAACCACCTTCAGGGTAAAAGGAAACCGTCCTGCCAAATTTGGTCCCCGTCCGTCATTTGGTTTTTCCGTGATTGTCTAACAGAAAGTCGAAAAGTGAAACATACAAACATACAAACATACAAACACCAACTGAGCTTTATATATTAGATTTGATACTTCCTTAATATATATATATATATATTTCATTTTCTTGATTTACTTAATTTAGTGTCTCTTTTCTATACTAATAAAGCCTAAGCACCCTCTCAAAAATTGTCCAACTTCCCATATTAATAAAAGTCTTTATATGTTCATACTCATATATATATAAGTAAAAATGAAAGTATGTATGTATGTATGTATATATGTATGTATGTATGTATGTATGTATGTATGTATGTATGTATGTATGTATGTATGTATGTATGTATGTATGTATGTATGTATGAAAGTATGTATGTCAGTATTACTGTCATGTACTGTATGTTATGTAGTCGTACTGTATGGACAGACAGTACTGACAATGTCTTATTAGTCATACTTACCTGTACTTAATTCAAAGACCGTGACTTCATGTACCATACATACATACATACATACATACATACATACATACATACATACATACATACATACATACATACATACATACATACATACATACATACATACATACATACATACATACATACATACATACATACATACATACATACATACATACATACATACATACATACATACATACATACATACATACATACATACATACATACATACATACATACATACATACATACATACATACATACATACATACATACATACATACATACATACATACATACATACATACATACATACATACATACATACATACATACATACATACATACATACATACATACATACATACATACATACATACATACATACATACATACATACATACATACATACATACATACATACATACATACATACATACATACATACATACATACATACATACATACATACATACATACATACATACATACATACATACATACATACATACATACATACATACATACATACATACATACATACATACATACATACATACATACATACCCCAAAATTCTCACAATAATCTACCGGCACCATGCTGGACCCATGCCCCAAAAAAATAGAACCCCAAACCCACCCACAATGGGGCGCCCGTTGGCCCATAAACTGAATTTATTTATTAAATATGAGGCATAATAAAATTTAGTTTAAGCGTTAGCTATTAGGTAAATTGATGGATCTTAACCACACTTTTTATATAACAACTTGGTAGCCAATATTGAAATACTATAGGGCACTCATTTCCTAATGTCTATTTCTTTGGGGCTGGGGGCACAAACTGTCTTTTTTAATAAACGTTTAAGATGTTATTCAATTATTAAAGATCTTGAGAAATATAGATTAATGTATCCACTATGAAATTGATTGAAATAAACAAAGGTTTTGAACGTGACATCTTGCACTCAATGGGCCCTAAGGCTCTTAATGTCATTTTTTGCTTATATGAGCTATATAAAAATTACTTTATGCGTTAGCTACTGAGTAAATGAATGGATCTTAACCAAACGTTGTATTTAAAAACTTTGTAGCCCATATTAAAATAACAAAGGCACTGCACTTCTAATGTCCAATTGTTGAGGACCGTGGGCACCTAAATGTCTTTTTTCGAAAATGTTACAGATATTATTTGCCATTCTATTTTTAACGATCTTGAGAAATATATCCATGATGAAACTGAATTAATTTAAACAGCATTTCAAAATTTACATCTTACATCGAATGGGCCGGTGGCCCCCAATATATATTTTTTTGGTATACTCTAAGATATTATTTCCCACTCAGTTTTTAACGATCTTGATAAATATATCCATGATGAAACTGACTTCAAATGACAAGGTTTTCAAAATGTACATCTTAAATCGAATGGGCAAGGGAGTCCCTTAATGCAGTGTTGTCCAACCGAAAATCGTTCACGGCACACTAAACTGGTAAAAAATTTGCGTGGCACACCTCACAAAAAAACAAGAAATCAGTGTTTATTCAAAAGATGTTTCATAATTAATGAGATACTTCAGCGTTTTCTTTGGAGCAGATGAGCTCAAAACGCGGCTCATTGCTGGATAAGCAAACTCTCATTTCTCTGTCTATCATCTGTAGTCTTTCACGTTTGACGTATGCGAGCAGTTGCGCCTTTCCGCTGATGTCAGTACTTTCATCGATTTGCATTGCCCAGAGCTTTTGGATGTCGTCGGCTTCCGCAAAATGCTCTTTAATTTGATTGTCCAAATCTGTCGAAAATGTCAGCAATCCGACGTCCCATCGTCTGGTGAGACAGTGGAATCTTATTTATTTTTTCAACAGCGTCGGGTCCCAACTCCATAGTCTCAACTGCGATTCGTAAAGACGGCAATATGATTGTCTCAGCGTCCAAATGAGATTTCTTTTGTTTGACCAAAAGATTCGCAATTTTATAGCTTGCTAACTGAGCTTTGACAGGAATTGAGGAACATTTCTTCATTCTTTTTATTGCTGCTCTAAGTTGGACCGAATGGATGCGAAAATAACTTTTCGGCTTGTCTTTCAATCCTGGATGATTTGAGTTCAGATGCCGCTTCAGTTTACTGGGGTTCATGGACTCGTTGGACAATGCCATGTTACAATTAAGACAAAACGAAAGAGAAGGATCATTTGCACATTGTATGAAACCATACTCAAGATATTCCTCGTGATATTTCCGTTTGGTAACATTCTTCTTGGATTTCGCAGCTCTCTCTCCATTTTGATGCTCGCTGGAATCCTTCTGGCTTCTCTTCAAAAAATTATCCATAGCCGTCTGTAATTAAAAGTTTTTTAAAAAGTGAACAGCAGGAAAGGGTTTTTATTTATTTACAACAGATATTTATTCCCAATGGAGGAGATAAATTTTGTAGCTTTCAATAGATTCACACAACCAGAACAATACAAACATGAAACGTTTTTATTCAATTATGTTTTCGGTTAAGGATATTTTTGTTACAAAACTTGAAGGTTCGAAAAGCCTAGCAATTTATAGCTATTTTTGAAATCTTTCGCGGCACACTAAAATTTTCTCGCGGCACACTAGTGTGCCGCGGCACACCGGTTGGACAACACTGCCTTAATGTATTTTTTCCTTATATTAGCTATATAAAAATTAGTTTAAGTGTTAGATAATGAGAAAATAACTGGATTTGACCAAATTCAGTATATAAAAACTTAAGAGCCTATAGTAAATTATTATAGGGCACTGAACTCCTAATGTCCATTTCCTCGGCGCTGGGAGCCCTAAATGTGTTTTTTACAAAACTTTTAATATTGTATTCCCCATTCAATTTTACACGATATTGAGAAATATAGATGAATATATTTATATATTTGTTATGAAATTGATTAAAATGAACAGATTTTCGAAATTCATATGTTAAAATGATGGGCCCGGTGACTCTTAATGTAATTTCTTTTTTTATCTATATGTATTCCTTTTTACTGAGATCGTTGCAAGTAACGACGGGTCTGCTAGTACTTAATAAAGTTAAGCATGACTGAACTAAACGTAGCATTGAGTAAAATCACTTTCTTTTATATTAACCCAACTATTATATTATAATCATTGGCTACTATTCTGATGGATATATCTAGACCAAACTTAGTTCACATGAACCTGAACGTTTTTTAACTTAATATGTTAACTTCTTTCTGTCCACGATACCAACATCATTTTTTCTTTAAAATGTATATCTTTGTTTCACATATGTTTTTAGCGAATAGATCAATCTTATATATACTTGGCAAATAAATTATCTAATCTCAAATAACAAAAACAGGAAAACTGGGAAGGGATAGAGAAAAAGTGAGTTTAATTCTATAGTTCTACAAAATATAATGTATGATAGGAAAACGGGAATAGATAAGGAATTTGATCACCTAGTGAAAAAGCAACATACAAGAAATTGGAATCCATCAGTAAACCACACCATTTTGATGAGAGGAACAAAAAGAGAACAAAAAAATTATAAAAATATTTTGAAGTATTTAATTTGATTTTTTATAGATTCATTAGAATTTCTTCCCTACCTTTAAGTTCTATTAACGTATTAAAAATACATGTGTTTTATTCCGAATGTAATCCCTTGCTATGTTTGATCTATAGCTATGAGAAATGTTTGTATGCAGGATTTTAAATTAATGTAAGAACCTTTTCGATTAGCATGTTAAGTTTCATAGCACTATTTATATTACGTAAAATTATCTCAGAATTAGAAAATTACATTTTTCATATGTATATTTCTGACAATTTGTAAGTTGCAATCTTAAGAGTAAGCACAGCAAACATTTAACTTATATGATAGCTCGAAGATAGAACTTAAATCGTTACATACATTTACACACTTCAGGAATAATTATTGGCATATTTTCAACTACGTAATAAACCTTTTGAGGCAGTACACTCCCACTTCAAAAGCGCGGGTATATTTCTAGTATATTATAATTATCATAATGATGCTTTAAAATGAGAATAAGTCATCTAAATTGCATCACTTTTTTCTATTTGTTTACATACGTGAAAATCATTCCCCCCGTTAGCTGTCTCAGAGCACTACTTCTTGTTTAAGGTCTATTTTGGTTAAGTAGATTGTTAAATTATACATGGGATAAATTTACCTATCTGGCTGCACTGATAGTAATAGTTACTTTCAAGGGGAAAAAAACAAATGGGCAAGTAAATTAAATTTCATTATAAATATACATTTTTGCTCAAAAAAGTTTTTAAACAAATTTTCAAAATATTTTTGGTAAAAAGATTTTTTAATACACAGTTTAGAAAAAATGTATTTTAGATTGGCGTCTAAAAATAACGATGAATGATTTTAATTACAAATCCAACACAAATTACAGTACAGTATATACTCGTTCTATAGCCCGTTTGTTCATAATCCGACCCAACCCCTAATTTTGGAAGGGACTTATATTGAGAGTGTGTAACCCGCTCACATGCCGACCCCCCTTTTCACACAAGATTTTGTCCAAAAAAGGTCGGCTTTAGAACGAGTATATACGGTAATTAAATAGTCATATTTTAACTGTAGGATAAAAAGAAAAGAAAGAAAGCAGCGCAAAGACACGTAGAGGCTTATATTTAAAACTATAGAAAGTTTTTCTATTTAGGGCTGTAGATGATAATATATAAATTTGTTGATGTTTTAGGTTGGTGGAGGGTAGTCACTCTGCATTTGGAAGAGCAGCGTGAACAATCTAAACAAACTCAGGGTTCCTATAAAAAATCAAAAATAAAATGTCTGGAATTTCTAGGAACAATAGAAATTACCAGGGCATTAAAATAAATTCCATAAAACAGTTGCTCAAAAACTGATAACTCCCAGGGAAGTGAGAAAATAAAATAATTTCACCCCAGCGTCAGATAAAAAAAAATATTTATGGAATTTTTACAATTATTTTTTAAAAAATGCAATAATTTTTTTTCAATAACTTTTTAGAATTTCACTAATTCCGTAAACACTACTAATACTAACATATTTATGAGAGCATCACCTGAAACTTTTTGCCTTAGTTAAGCTTGACACCAGCGCAACTAAAATTGGTTCCTTCAGAGTTGACTCCACCGTGGACAATGCGCCCTTGTGATTCCCAATCACTATGCCCCAGCAAGAGGACATAAGCCCCACTACTGCCTGGACAAGTTGCTGTTGTGTATGTGTACTTTACCCAACCATTAGTTGCCTCGTACCTCTTTGTCCAGGTCCCTACAGAAATCTTTTTGCGATATCCATGGTGGTGTGATACTATAAACGCAAGCTTGTGCTCATGTCTAGACACTTTGTATTTGTTGTTGACTCTTTGAAAAACATCAAACCGCCAGTGCCTCCAAGCCTCTTCCGCTCTGTTCAACAAATCAAGGTTGCACGTCACACATTTTAAAAGGATCCAACCATTCACAGAGTCCTCCGCCTCTACTTTCCAGCCATTAAGAGTGACCCCTGGATAACCTTGCGTATCATAAAACAGTCTACAAGTGACCTGTCTCACCTCTGTCTCCCCAGACACCACGTCAGTGGAGGTGATCATTTTAACCACTCCCCATTCTTTGCTGGGTGTTATCGAGTGTTCACATTTCATGCATTTACAAGGTCCCTTGGCCTTGATGGGTCCATCTGTGTATTTTTTCACGTCACATAACATCCCCGTTCCAACCTTAGTGCTGTTACCGTTCACAACTTGTGGCCCTTTCTGGTTTCCGCCGAAGTTCGGTCGTATTTTAGTAGTTACAGCCACATCAACCCTGACAGTCAGCTCAGCCGTAGCCTTGACCAGTTCAACTATATCAGTATCTTGGTAACCATCAGGCAGGTCAGATTCTTTAAAATCATTTACGGCAAGGAATTTTTTATGGCCAAAATGTTTTTTGCATTCCCTAAGACGGATGTCCACGTCTGGCTCTCTGCTTATCATCTCGATCTCTTTTGTACCTGACAAGTTGAAAAAGGAAAAAGAAAGTGCACTATAATGCGGTGACAATAAATATTGATTTTTAATCCATGATAAGGAGCATTTGGAACGTATTTTGTAGATGTTTAATTTTGAAATTTATTTTTTAAGGATCATTTTTAGCACTTGTACTTTTGATACTTATTTGATGGCCAAGTATGGATGTCCAAATAAGTATATAGCCATTGTAAGGCAATCCGATGATGGCATGCAGGCTCGAGTCCAGTAAAACAAAGAGGCCTCTAAACCATTCCCTATCACAAATGGTGTTAAGCAAAGCTGTGTTATGGCCCCAGCATTTTTCAACCTCATATTCTCAGCAATGCTTACAGAGGCCTTCAGAAATAGAAATGAAGGACTGGATGTGAACGCGAGCGACTCTAAGGCCAGCGCAACATTTTGCAGATTGCATGACAGTGTCTGGAACAGAAGGGGAATATTCACCCAAACAAAACTAAACGTATACAGAACTGTAGTGCTCCCCATCTTACTATATACATGTGAAACTTGGACTGCATACCAACGCCATGCGAGGTTGCTGAATCACTTCCACACCAAAAGCCTAAGAAAAATTCCCAATATAAAATGGCAGGAAAAAGTTCCACAAAGACACAGAAATATTAGCCAGGTCAGGACTACCTAGCATCTACAATAGTCTCATAAAGAGTCAACTACGCTGCGCATGCCCGACCATCGCCTCCCCAAGAGGCTCTTCTATGGTGAGCTTGCTGAAGGGCATAGAGCACGCGGAGGTCCACGTAAGCGCTACAAGGATGCACTTAAAACTGCTCTAAAGGCCTTTGACATTGGACATGACTCCTGGGAAGCTGCAGCCAGTAATCGAGCCCACTGGCGCTCTATGATACGGAATGGCGCAGTTGTCTGTGAGGCTAATAGACAACAGTCTACCAAGACAAAACGTGAAACCAGGAAGGACCGTATCCTAAACCCTATCTATTGTCCGACATGCGGACGCAAATTTCGTGCTAGAATAGGGTTAATAAGCCACCAGAGGACACACGTGGTGGCCTAGCACAGGTCAAATACAAATATGATGAGAGTGGTCATCGTCGACTACGACGGATGAACAACAACAACAAAAACAACTTATTGATGCATCTTGATAATCATTTAATTTTGTTGGTATCTTGTTTAGTTGACAAATGACTTGAACGGTGTGTTAAATGGTATGTGTGATGGGAGCTACATCATACATATATTTCAATGTTTTTTAAAAATCCTTTATATTAACTCGTGGTGTCTGGTTGATTGTTTGCTTGCTTGTCGAAAAAACTTTCGATTGATTTTTAACCCACTTTCTAGTAAGCTAGCGAGCTGAAGTTTTCCAGGCAGACTCGTGCCAATGATAAAACGTTGTATCAAAATTTCAGATTGATCGCATGTACTGTATTTAAATTATTGAATTTTTATTTTATTTTATTTATCTCTATGTATCATGTTAAATTTTTGAGATAGAGTGTCGTGGTGCGTATTATATTGAACAACCTTTCCTGTCGCGAAAAAAGGTGCGTATTTTATTGACAACACTGTTAATAAACATATTCCTGATCGATTCGCATTATATTAAACATGTTTTACGACACAACTACAATTTTGTATTTTTAGATAGTCTTGCGCTGCGTATTATAATGAACATTCTTTTAGTTACGTATCGTACATAAAGGATTTATGCTAAAGACTTGTTTTTTACGGTTTAAAAAAAATTATTACATGCAAATTCATGCAAACAGCTTTGTCGAGATAGAAATGAAAAGACAAACATATTTAATTGTATGTGGCTATGTTGTCACATCAGTTCGAATTTCCCCTTAAACTGCTGTGCGTCGTCTGAGAGGTGTAGCCGCGCAGGTGAAACGCAACACTGCCTGACCTCTTTTAACCGATTATACGTGTTCTCATCTAATTTTGAAATGTTAAAATATCAATGTAAAAATATATATTACTTATTACTGCACCCACCAAATATCTTTGAGTTAAACGTTAATAAAAATTTAATTTAATTGAATTTTGTAGCATGTTTTAACAATAAATTCGAGAATTGAAAGGAACAATATTCGTAAACATTATGTCTCTCACTGTCTCTCCGAAGTAAATATAATTGTTAACTTAAAAAAATCATCTATCATTAATTAAATTTCGGGTTCATAATAAATATGCAATTAAATGCTAAATCCGTCACGTACGTGTATTATGAGGTACACAATTGCCTATACCAAAATCTTTAGGTAAATGCATAATATAAAAAACAGGGTATTAGTAGGCCTGACAGGACGTAACACAACAGCGAACGTTTCGGCGAAGAGCCTTCCCTCAACGGACAAATAGTACACAAATGAAACGAATAAAACGAAATAATAACACACTTAGCTGCGGTGAAATCAAAGTAGTCCAGTAGAGATGACTACTTGGATTTCACCGCAGCCAAGTGTTTTTTTTTAATTTTTATTATTTCGTTTTATTCGTTTCATTTGTGTACTATTTGTCCGTTGAGGAAGGATCTTTGCCGAAACGTTCGCTGTTGTGTTACGTCCTGTCAGGCCTACTAATACCCTGTTTTTATATTATACATTTACCTATTTAAAAGCGCCTGATGCAGTCTCACCCCCATTACTTTATACCAAAATCTTTGCATCCTATTAAATTTATTAATAAAAATGGAAGAACACATAACAACGACAGTTGTGATAAAACAAATTACCATTGAAAAGTCTTGGGTCATCACTAACTCTAAGAGTTGATTCACCTCTCTGACTGTAATCTGTATAGATAATGTATGTTCCTAATTAATTCCCAAGAAGGCAGAAGGAAATGTAAAAACAAATGTTAACTCCTATATTTACAGTACAATTACCCGACAATAATTAAATCTATTTAACGTTTTGTATGATTCATTTTCTTTTTACCTGCATTTACATTTTTCAGGGCTTGTTCCAACTGAAATTATAATGAAATAACGTTGATTTGATTAAATTTTAAGCAAGTCAATAATACATTTATATTATAAAATAATATATGCTTGCATGTTATTTAATCATCATTTTAATTGTACAATTCAATTGGGAAGCTACCGGGAAGCCAACATAAAATGTCAATTAAATTCCAATCAATCAATAATTTATTAATAAAATACTGATGCATTTGTTTTAAAATTTGCAGTTGAAAGAAAAGAAACAAATCGATTTTTTGTCGGATCGTACTTGAATATTTAAAATAGCGTACAATCAATATACATAATTTTCAATGTATGTCACGTCTGTCTGTCTGTCAGTGACGCTACTAATTTTAGAAAGCAGTGCACCAAATTACTGCACCAAAAATAATGCTTTTCGAACGTTCCGCATAAAATTGTTCAATATGAAAATAAATGAATAAAATAAACATAAATAAAATAAATTAAAGTTCTGTTTTACATTATTTGTTATTCTGATGCATATTTTTTCAAAATAAATAGATTTCAGCTGAAATGTATTTATTTTGAAAACTTCCGTCATTTTTGACAGGTAATACACTAGTTTTAATTATAACAAAAAAAAATAAAAAAAAATAAATAAAAATAAAAATAAATAACATAAGAATTTAAATTTAAAAATAATCTATGTATATATATATATACATATTCATTGATAAAAGAAATTCATTTTATTTGTGCTTTAACAATGTAGATTTCAATATAACTTAGAGAAATCATCTTTTAAAATGGGAGATTTAAGTGCGTGGTGTAAGATGGGTCACATTTTAAAAAGTTTTGTTCTTTTTTTTGTTTAAAAACTTGCAAATTACATCTACTTCACTCCGGAATTTTACGAGTTTCTTCAAGGTGCATGGAGTCTTAAACCTTATTAAAACAAAGTTGCCTCCAAAGTAAAGGAAATAAAATATTATATTACGTTTTTTTTCCATTCTTACTCTTCACGATCGTACTTCTCAAATTTAAATTTTCCTTTGATGTGTTTAATAGTTGCATACGGGTTTTAATACAAACCTACTAATTATTGATGTAAAAATTATATAATCACTAGGGATGTTAACGATTAATTTGAATTTAATCGTTAAATTTTGAAAAATTAACGATTAATTAATCGTTAATTTCGATTACAGCAAAAAATTAAAATTTATGATGTCATAAGTAACACTTATTAAACGTTCTTTTTGAAAATCTAAATAACACTGGAGTGTCTCGTTTATGTGTCATCTTTTAACCAACTACGCAAAAAGACAAGTGTGTTGACATTATTTGGTTCAAGTGATGAGCGGGTCTAATTGGCAATATAGCCAGCCGAGCTGAACAATCATTCCCATGGAACTGAAGTAACTGGTATGCACACAATAGTCTTGGCAAGGAATGACTTTATCGGATATTGGTGTTTATTAAGTCTCCACCATTTTAGAGGGTTTAATAGATTCAGGAACTTTCATCTCCATTTTGTAACGCAGTAATTCATCAGATGAGCTGTTGTCATTTTCTATCTCTGAGTCAGACTCCATTGCTGCCATTAGCTTAATACGTTTTTCATTTTGTTTGATAAGTGGGCGAAGTGTTAAACCATGGTAGGCAAACTTTATCAACATTTTGAACATTCCCGTTAGTCAATAGTTTTAATCCTAAATGTTGTTGTATTCGTCTGGGAAATTTGTTATTATATATTTGCCGCTATTTCTAATATCTTTTTTTTTACTTTTTGACTTCCAAGTGATGGGTCAATTAATCGTTAAAAATAATTTAATCGTTAAATTTTTTAAACGATTAATCGAGAAATTAATTGTTAATTTTCGCAGCCCTAATAATCACATAAATTTATTTTACTTAACTTGTCCTTAAGTTTCTTTAGGTACAAGCGAAATAAAAATTCATAAGTATTTCGTCTTATTTATGTGTTCATACTAAATAAAGCCCGTGGCTATGTTTAAACGAGTGTATGTGAAAAAATATGTAGTTTTATTTCATCATACTGATTTTGAAATTCAGAGATATGTTTTTAAATCTTAAAGAGATCTATGATATAGATTGAAAATGTGCCCTTAATACAAATAAACAATTCAGTAAAAAAATTTGGTTAAATCTTACTGAATTCTTAACATCATTTTTTATGTCAGTTGAAAGCTCTTCTCTGAAACCCCTCATGGTCTCTCTCTGGAAATATAAATAATTACATAGTACATTTTAGACTTCAAACTAAAAATTAAGTTACAATTACTATGCAATAAATCTCAAAGCAATACATATTGAGACATGAATTGTGGATAAAAGTTTTATCAAATTCATGGGGCCCCTAAAGTTAACTATAATGAACAAAAGACTAGATCAACACTGGAAACCACAACACTATATGGAAAATGACCGTAATCGGTAAAAGCATGACCATTAATAGATGTTTGAATGATTAAGTTAAATTAAGCAATGGATGCTAAGCTTGGAAATACAAAGATTGTAACGCAAACTAGTGTTGCCCTCTGCCAAATTTTTGATGGGGAAATTTTTTTAATTTACCCTAGATAAAGTTTGTACAAAGTCAGGCCCACAGGCCAAAGAAGGCCTGCGATTAATGTTCAATTGACCCGCGGCCTTATCTTGAATAATTAAAGGACTCGTGGATGTTTTCTGTAACGACGACATTATATTTATCATAAAAGCCGAAACTATAAAGTGTCTTAAGAACACATTTTGATGATTTCGTATGATGACAAAAATCCATGACGTTTTATTATTTATTTAACCAAAGAAGTATGTATAACCAAAAAGCCAATGAAATTATGTGCTGATGTGATAGCAAAACGCGATGTCATATTTTGTTTATTATTGTGGATTTAAAACGGGAGATGAATGGTTTGTCGTAGAACTTAAAATTAAATGATTTTAGAATTTTTTTTACCATCCCTATTTTTCACCAAACCTTTTCGAATTTAAATATTTTTCAAGGCATATATAGTGTAAGATTCTTAGTATCAGATAAACTTCTTTATTCAAATAACTTTGCCATGATTTATCTAGTTTTTGTAAATTTATGAAGATAGAATAAGATTTAAATAAAGTCTCGAAAATCACATCATAATATTTCCTTTACACCGCCCCAACCCTATCATCCATCTATCTATTTAGCTATATTCTTAAAAATTACAAATAACAAAATATTATGTTTTAAAAGCCTGTAACTCATACTCTACGTATGTCATTATCGTTCATTATCTTAATCCGGCCGGCCTTCATATATTTATAGAATGTGGCCCTCTTTGAAAAAGTTTGAAGACGCTACGCTAGAGTGACAGTATTTTTTCTTCTGTCTCAAAAAATGACATTTGTCTCAATTTTGGAAGTTTCAGATTTGGTCAAGGTTACATTTAAAGGAGAATCTTACCCAGCTCTCACGAAACGCGTCTCTGTCTTCTTTAATCACTTCGCTTAAAATCCTTTTCATTTTCTCCACCTATTTAACAAAATAAAAAGAAATAATTAACAAAATCGTTTATACTTTTATTCAAGTTGTAGATTTGTACATTAAACTGTTATGCATTTAAAGTGGACTGCTCCACGTCATTTCATAATGGAAAAAAAAGCCGTTAGCAATCCCCCCCTGAAAATATCCATGTAGCCACAATATTTTGTGCTTGGAACCATTGAGCTATTCCGGAGTAAACATGTAGCACTCCCTCCCTTCCCTCCTCCCTCTTTTTAAAACACACAAACACACACACACATATTCTAAATATTCCCCCACTATCCCTTCCTTATTCTCTATTTCACCATTCACTACTTATCTCTAAATCCACATCTGCCTCTCCCTTTCTATCTTTCTTTCTCACCCGCCTCTAATTCTCTATTTCTTTCAAGATGGCCTCCTTTAATAAGTCAACAGTTATTTCATATTTCACAGTATTTATCTAGTCATTTTGACTCAAATTTCTTACCATTTCTCGTAGCTTTCCCGCATGAATTTTTTTTCACTTTTAAGCACAAATAAAAATACATACATCAAGACGTCTTTTAGTCTTTATAAAATTTATAATATATTTGACCTAAGTATCATAGCTTACACCATTCGTCACGAGTACTTATTATTACTTTTTCTTTGTCTTACTTATTACCGATGTCCTTGAGTGCTCCTTTAACCAGTCCACTAAGTCCAAACGAATTGTCGTTGCATCAAACTTGAAATATTGATTGCGGCCATTTCAAATATTTCCTTTTTTAGTTCTCTCTCTCTCTCTCTCTCTCTCTCTCTCTCTTCTCTCTCTCTCTCTCTCTCTCTCTTCTCTCTCTCTCTTCTCTCTCTCTCTCTCTCTCTCTCTTCTCTCTCTCTCTCTCTCTCTCTCTCTCTCTGTGTGTGTGTGTGTGTGTAAGTTTAGGGAAAGATTTTAATAATTTGATAATGATTGCTTTAATTTTTTTTTGGGATGCTGGCGATTGTCATAATGGTAGTTACCGTAAAGTTTGATGGTATTTGGGATGGCAGCAATGACGTTAATACACGTGTGGATATTTTTTGAGGATGACGATTGCCCTGGTGGTAAGATTCAGACTAGCATTATGTAAAAGAAGAATGTTCGAGAAGTGATGTGTCAGTATTCATTACATATTAAAGGATTCAAATAAAACAAGTCGTGAAGCAATTATGGCAAGTATATAGTCAAATGTTGTTCCCTTACAATTTATAGCTTATAGGATTGTACCTACATGATAGGAGGCTGGAGACAAATATGGTCTATAAGAAAACTGTCTGTAGTCTCTAGAGTCATGGCCGATGCCTGGAGTGACCTAGAATGGATTTAGAGTTCACAATAACAAAAAATGATAATTTAGAATTCGGTAAATCAAAATTGATACGTAGTGATATGTAAATTAACCTAAAAATTTGTGTGTTTCCATCTTAAATTCATTTTTTCGAACGCTTTCAGTAAACATTTAACAGAAGCTAAAAAATTATAAAAAAGGACTAAAACAGCTTGAAAAGGTCATAGAAGAAATATGCAATATTTAAAAATGTTGGAAGACTTTTGAAACTCAATAATACAAGACATACTTTAGTACACAACTAATTCGTGTGCCAAGTTTTCCACTTCATTCTTTTTGGGATTTTGAACTCAACTACTATCACATACTGAACAAATATGCTTAATTTCGTCTTGAATCGTTATACGGTAAAAGTTTATCAATGAAAATACTAAACTGTTTATATTTTTGTAATGAAAAAAAAACTGGATAGCTGACTATAAAGATAAACGTGTGATTTATAAACTAGTTTTTTTCTCTGTTCGAAAAAAACATTTAGCGGCCATCCATAATGTTCAATAATGTATTTGCGCTGGGAAAAAATAATAAATGCGATTCGATCCCTCCTCTGTCCTTTCTATATCCAATTTGCATTGTAAATTGATTTTAGAAAAATGTGGTTCCCATTGGTCATCCTTTACATTTAGGGCACTGTTCAGAGAGATTTAGTCGTTTCTTTTACCATGACAGCAAGAGGTCGAGATACTTGCAGTGACAGTTGACTGACAGAAATATAGTCTGACTTTTGGTCGGCCGAAAACGAATATTTTTTATTTTAACAAATGACCTTCGTTTCAGTACAAACAACACACCAAATACGTTAAAATGATCAATTTAAGTGCCAAAAAAATTATCAAAAGTCTAGAAATGTTCAGTAGCCATGGCTAAGCCAAAATTCTATTTTAATCTAGTGGTGATGTTTGTGCTAGACAAAGCTGTCGGTATTGTAATGATTAATATTTAAGGGAATGAAAGCAGTTATAGAAATCTATATAAATTTATACAATAGTTTTTTAATTACCGCTCTTGCTCTCCCTCTTGAACTTGATGAAGGAAAGGATCTATGAATGAAATGGAAATATGGACCTGTGAGATGTGACATAGCATCAAACATTGAGGTAATAGATGTATGTATCTATTTCAAAATGTAACGAACAAGCTCTTATATTATATATATAACGTATATACTCGTTCGCAAGCCGACCTTTTTTTGACAAAATCTAGGGGGAAAAAGTAGGGGTGGGGGGTCGGCTTATGAGCGGGTCATAGGTGATTTCTGCATGGATATTGAATATCGGTGTTGTTATTGTAGATCATCGACGTCCTTCTCTACATTCTACAAGATTCGACTGCTCTATCAGAAGCTATAATATATCATTAAAATCAGCACTTACCTTATATAATCATTTTATTTATTTGTGTGAACGTTTTAATAAATTGTTTTACAAATTTTGTTTTCAACCAAGGATTTTAATGTACGCGCTTTCTTCACTGTTTACCAAACATTTTTTTTTAAAATACCGGTAACTCTTGCTATAACAAAGAGCAGAAAGACAAAGATAGGCAGTACAAAGTAAACAATCATAATGACCGATTTAGCTTGCAGTTTAAAAAAAAATGTATCATTTTTTTAAGCTGTCCTATTATTTTTGAGGGGTCGGCTTGCGATCGAGTTATACACTTTTAATACTTTTCCCTTCCAAAAGTGTCAGCTCACGAACGAACGGGCTATAGAAGTATATACTGTATATATATTTATATAAATGTGTATTTATTTTGAAAACTTCGGTCATTTTTGACGGGTGATACACTAGTATATATATATAGCTTTATACATTAGATATATATATATATATATATATATATATATATAATATATATATATATATATATATATATATATATATATATATATATATCTATCTAATGTATAAAGCTCAGTTGGTGTTCGTATCTTTGTATGTTTCACTTTTCGACTTTAAGTTCCACAATCACGGAAAAACCAAATGACGGACCGGGACCAAATTTGGCAGGATCGTTCCTGTTAACTGCAGATGGTGTTAGTATGGTTTTTTGTAATTGTCCCTTTTGCCAGAAAGCCGTAAATTAAAAAAAAATCCGAAAATCTAGAGACAAAGAATGAAAAATTAAATCTCATTTCCATATTGAACAACGTTATGCGGACGTTCAAAACGAGTTATTTGTTATGAAGTATTTTTTTTATTAAATCCCTTATATTAACTTCACCACCGTCTCTGCCTCTCTGTCTCTCTGTCTTTGGTGGGCACTGCGGAAAAACAGAAGTAAAAAATGACCCACTTCCCGTCATGCCATCGAGCTGAAATTTGGCTCAGGGGCCCGTGTCACCTAACGATGCATTTAAAAAAAATTCAGATCGATCGAACGTACAGTTATTAAATTAATGCATTTTTAGTTTATCTATATAAACTATATGTAGCGGTCGCTATCGTTTACATTTTACTGGTCACTTGACTTCACCCCAGCCTTCGGTGAACACATCTCGTGTTTTAACCAGGTAAACCACCTTAATTTGAGTTAACGCGTTGACGCCACCCCTCCATGTCCACAACCCCTCCCCTTCCCCCAGTATTAAAGCCAGGGGAGATAATTTCGGTGTCAGTCTGTAAATGTTTGTCACGTTTGAACATAATCAATACTTTTAGTTATGTATCATATATAAGGGATTTATAGTCAAAAACTTTGCTTTGACGGGGTTGATTTATTTTCCAATACTTTTTTTGAGCGGTGCGCTTTCAAAAAAATTGTTTATTGTCAAATAACGGTGCGATTATTTTCGTGTACGCATCTTAAATTGAGCTGTGTTCTTTTATTATAATACTTTGCAAAAATAACATTCATATTTGACTTGGCTTTGTGGTACAAACAGTGACATCTTTACGGGTAATTTCTTTATATTATAGATGTGTTAAAAATATTTCATTACATTTGTCATCCGATGTATGGGATCAGTGGCGTAGCTAGGGTCATCTGCGCCCGGGGACATGACACAAATTTTGCGCCCCTTCTCGGAACTACATATTCTGGGAGCTCACTGAGCCCCCTAAGAAACTTTTTGAAATTTACGGTTTATTTGGTTCATTTTCTAAGCATCTGGTATTTTAATGAAGTAGAATACAGACTAATAATTTAAACAATTTATGTGCAAAAAAAAATAGACTCTACTAATTATACACGACTCATATAGACATAGTCTACAACAAATTGATCCTCCTTGATTTGACTTTTGCAAACTCGTCAATCACGTTGTAAAAATTAATATTCTCCTGTGTTTCTCTTTCGACGCTTAGGAGTGCAAAATCACTAAGACGACATTGTCCCATTGAAGCATGTAAATAAGACAAAATAACTTCAGTTTGCTTAAGGACCACTCACAGCTTGAAAATGAAACAGAAATTGTTAGAATTAGAAGTATTTGCAGTGGAATGCATAGTTTTGGAAATACGTCATCTCCATATGAAACAATAAAACCAAGAAGCTCCAAGGGAGTTTCCGGTAGAACTTCAATCCGGGAACTGAACAGCATTGTGCAGTCTCTGATTTATGTGCACAATTCGTACCCATTGACGTCAGTGTCGTAGAAATTTCTAAAATCTAAGCAATTTTGAGGAAATGTATCGACATTTGTCTCAGTGAGAAGAGTTTTGACGTTTATTAAAAATCCAAATTTGGTGTTTAGGTTTCTCAGGGGCCGTCCATAAAGTACGTCACGCTCCAGAGGGGGAGGGGGTGTATGAAAGTGTGACAGTGGGAGGGGGGGTCCGGCAATGTGTGACGTCACGCTGTTTTATATTAAATTTTGATTATTTCGTTAATAAAAAACATTTTGTTCGAAAGTGTGACGTACTTTAGGGGGGGGGGTCCAAGATGTGTGACAGTTTGTGACAGGGGGAGGGGGGGAGTCAAAAATCGTAAAAATAGCGTGACGTACTTTATGGACGGCCCCTTAGACGTAAAAACCGTATTGATATCTCCTGTCTATCAATTACGCTGTTCATAGCACGTGCAATTTCTTTTTCTGCTGAAAGTCCTGCATCACTTGCTGATTCTCCAGCTATCCTCCGATGTCGTCTAATCCTTCTGTCAACCTCGATTCTCCAAGTTGTGGATCTTGTTTTTCCATTGTCTATCGCAACTATGCAAAAATTATCACGAATGTTGACAAGTTCTTGCACTAGCGATTCAAGATCAGATGCTGCTTCCTTGAAATTCATAGTTGAATCCTGCAACCGTTTCTGGACACGATCAATTTTCCAAAGTATGATGTTCCAGAAATGTATCGAAACTAGGAAATTTAAGTTTAATATACCTGCCAGAAAAGTTTCTGCATCACTTCTGTTGTCAGGCGTCGTAGTTGCATCTTCTGATAATTTTTCCAACAGCCCTACTAGTTCATATAGTCCTTCATAAATAGCTTTAACAGCTTCTGATCGTGCATTCCAGCATGTTTTAGACTCCCTCTTCACTGTAATTGGCACCATTAATTATTTTTAATTCTTCCCAATGAATTGTTGAACGAGAGAAAAACAAATATATACTTTCAACTGTTTAAAAAACGTGATTACAACCGGATCCTGTTTAGCTAGGGCTGCCAGATACGTGGACACCAAAAGGAGGGCATAATAAAACAACAAGGAGAACGACAAAGGAGGACATTTTGAATATTTCATTTGAGTCGTCCCGGATTAAACTTAAAGTCAGTACAATTTTATTGTAATAAATGCCACTATTCATGCAAGAGTCTTAAAAATACTGTTCAATTTTGTCTAGTACACATGATTTAAGATTGCTCTATTGGTCAAACAATTGCACATCATCAACAATAACCTTCTCTTTCAAATACAATATAAACGCCAAAAGGTCATCAAGTTTACATTCTTTGATATTATCTAAGTTCATCCAATTTAAGCATTGAAATTTCTTAAAGGTTTTCATCCACTTATCTAAGTAACTTAGGCATGCTTCATACAACAACTTAACATCTGTCACTGTCAAGCTGTTCTTCTTGACCACTTTCCTTAAGTTTTCTCAACATCTCCTTGACTTTCAGCGAAATAAATGTCTCCTCCAATCTATTTTTCAAAACTTACAAGGTTGTTTGAAGACGGCTCATAACCTCGAATAATGCTGTTTCTTCCATTTCATTTTCAATGGCCTCGATATTTTTAAACCTAGAACTAGATTTTTTCGTCCTTGTCTAGATTTTTTCGTCCTTGTCTAGATTTTTTCGTCCTTGTCTAGATTTCTATTTATTTTTTTAAATAGCCATAATCTATTTTTATTTAAAGTAAACATACGATGTAATGGTTGTAAAAATGATACACAAAAATTATAATATAAAATGTAAGAAAAGCCAGACATTTTAAACGATTTCAGCTTTGCCTGCCGGGCGGAAAACATTGAGCTAATAAAACAAACCCGTAAAAACAAAGTTTTTGACTATAAATCCCTTATATATGAGACATAACTAACAGTATTGATTATTTTCAAACATTTACAGACTGAATCTGTCTTAACTCAAATTTGCTTCATAACCCTAGGGGGGAGGGGTGGGTGGGAGGGGGAGAGGGGAAAAGTCTGGTCACCGATTCGCTTGACCGAGCTCAGCGTGACACGTAAAATGTAAACAAAAGCACCCCGTCGCTTCGATGGGTCGCCTCAATGCGTCACTCAAATTTCACGTGGGAAAAAAACAATAACAAACCGTGAATTTGAATTACATACCTCATATAAGGATAAACTAAAAATGCATTAATTTAATTACGGTACGTTCGATCGATCTGAAATTTTGATACGATGCATTGTTAGGTGAGATGGGTCCGTGTGCCAAATTTCAGCTCGATCGAATCACGGGAAGTGGGTCATTTTCGACTTTTGTTTTTCCGCCCGCCCAGCCCATGAGATGATGAGACGGCCGCGAAGTTAATATAAGGGATTTAATAAAACAAACTAACAAACCCGTAAAAACAAAGTTTTTGACTATAAATCCCTTATATATGAGACATAACTAACAGTATTGATTATTTTCAAACGCTACAAACATTGACAGACTGACACCGAGTGATGTCCCTTGTCTTTAATAAATGGGGGTGGGACGTGAGGGGGTGTCGGCACGACGGTCGGCGTCAACTCAAACTCACGTGGAAGTGGAAGAAAAAAACAATAACAAACCGTCAATTTGAATTACATACCTCATATAAGGATAAACTAAAAATGCATTAATTTAATTACGGTACGTTCGATCGATCTGAAATGTTGATACGATGCATTGTTAGGTCAGACGGGTCAGTGTGTCAAATTTCAGCTCGATCGAATCACGGGAAGTGGGTCATTTTCGACTTTTGTTTTTCCGCCCGCCCATGAGATGATGGAGACGGCCGCGAAGTTAATATAAGGGATTTAAAAAGGAGGACATGCCCTCATTCTGCTGGACGTCTGCCAACCCTTTGTTTAGCTGAGTTTAAGCTGTTGTTGTAACCATTTGCAAACAATGCTCTGTGATTTCTGGCACATATTCGCTGTTGAAGGCCGGATATATGCCCAGTCATTACATCAGCATTGTTATGTTATTGTGACCGACAGTCGGCTAGAGGTATGTTATCATAATCCAGTTTCTTTACGATAACCCTTTCAAGGTTTGCTGCGTCTTTGGAATGTATCTGAACAAAACCTAAAAATGATTATTATTTAATGGTTACTTTTTTAGTTTGAAAATCCACTTGGCGCCCCTTAATGCACAATGGGGGCGCCAAAATCACGCTTGCCAACTGGTTTGTAAAGCAGATATTTGTGGAGCTCCAAAATTCAATTTTGCAAAAGTATTTGAAATACATTAGTTTACATCGAAATAAATTTAAATAATTAATTTTAATACTCATTTTGGCGCCCCCAATCGTGGCGCCCGGGGACATATGTCCCCCCCTGCACCCCCCTAGCTACGCCACTGTATGGGATTCATTTTTTTAAAATGTTGGAATAAAATTGAGAATTGTTTTACGTTCTTAATAATACATCCAAATTTAATTAAAAAACCCAAAAAAAACCAACAAAAAAAAACAACGAATTTTGTAATTGGTGAGTGAATTTTATGTGGAAAGCAATTGCCCAACACAAATAAAGTTAAATGCAAAGTAAAGTATAGGCTTTAGAAATTTTTTTTTCTGAATGTGTTTTGTTTTTTATTCCTCGTATAGATTTTAAATATATACATATATATAATATATATATATATATATATATATATATATATATATATATATATATATATATATTATATATATATATATATATATATGTATATATATATATATAGACATGCAATTTATTAATACTCCTGTGGTTGTTTTAAATCAATGTTATTTCTTGTTGATATAATGTTAAATCCATCTTCATTATATATCGTTTAATGATAATTGATAATTTTTTTCTCTGTACCACTTAATGTCTAATCCCAAAATAACTAATCAAGATATTTCTACTATAAATTTTACTTGCTAATTTCTTTAAATTTTGTTAGTAAAGTTACGCATCAATGATCTTAACATGCTTATAGAGGCCTAGAACTAATTCTGTAATTTAATTTTGTAAATTTCAGTTACAGAAACATTTTATTATAAATTTTCATTTCTATATTTATTATTATTATATTTTTTTTTATTGTTTACATAAGATTAAAAATTTACAATTTATAAACAGAAGGATGAATCTCTGAGTTTCTAGATTTGGTATATAGTTTGTTATTTTCCAGAAACAAAATCTGGTGTGGGGGTTTGGTATATAATATACAAAATATGATGCCTTATTTGGGAAGCGGGATCCAAAACAGAATTGCATTCATATTTAAAATCATACCAATTGCATAAAAGCCGTAAATTTAAATCGTATGATATAAATAAAATATATAAAAATTTAAATATCATTTCCATATTGAAACACCTATAAAGACGTTAAAAAAGTAGAGTATTTTAATGGAGTACTTTATTACAAGACTTTATTTTAAGCGGCCTGCTTTCTATAACCTTTTAATGTCTAAATAAGATGCGCAGATTTTCTGAAACCTTTTAATACGAATTCTATTCTTTCTTTGGAGTCTTTTAGAAACTACATTTCATTTAAAACATTTATAATTTAGTTTACTGGCACAATGGAATACGCAGCTATTGCCTTTTCGAGAGGGAACTCCCATAAGTTCTTAATAAAAAAACGCTGCTACAAATATTTATTTCTATTGTGTTACGATGCAATGTCGTGAATTTATATGCTTAATGAGTGACGAGGGCGGTAGAGATCTTTTGAAAAAAATATCAGTTTATGTTTATTGAGTAAATTTGGAAATAAAATTTTAAATTTAGTTTTTATGTTCGTAAAAATTCATTATTTAACATTTGAAATTCTGTATCGAATTTAATATCACATATTGATTCCTTTGTAGCCGGGTTAAATACATATTTAAAAAAAAACAATTGTATGTCATTGTTTCAAATGCTTTTATAAACAGACGATTAAATCTTTAGAAAAAAAAACGGGCCTTATAATTTTTTTAATTATCTAGAGGCTAAAACTAGAAAAAGGGGGGTGTGGAGTAGAATAAACCAAATATAATGTATTATGGGGAAACGGGATCCAACAAAAATGTGAATGCCTATTTAAAAATTATCGTTTTTGCCTGAGATTCGTAAATCTAAATATCTTTAATTATAGAAACAAAGGGAGAAGAAATAAAATGTAATTTCCATATTAAACTACCTAGAGGGACGTTCAAATAGGTGGTTTTGGTGCATTATATTATTACTAGACTTTATAATGAAAATATTTTATTGTCTAAAAACGGTGCGTAAATACTATTGTGTTAGTTTCTTAAAATTCTTTTAGATACTACATTACATTAACAACATTTATAATTTCGTTTATTAGTGCTTTGAGATAAGTAGCTAAGTACGCCTTTTACAGAAAAGGTGGGAGCGTAGTTCCTTATCTTATGGCCGCTGTTACAATGTTGTAGGATATTACGGAAGAATGGGAAGTTGCACCTCTTATTTACATATTTATTTGAAGGTGTCATACTTCCGTAATATCCTACAAATATTTCATTACTTTAAATAGTCTAACGATATAGGGTCGTAAATAAAATAGTTTTTTATTTACGTGACGGCGGTTGTCGTCAAATTTTAAAAAAAAACAACTGGCTGTTAACTTTATTTAGTAGCTTTAAAATTGTGAGTGAGTTTTACGAGAAAATTATTTCTCTAAATGAAAACAACTCATTAGTAAAGAACATTATGAGTTGAATGTTTTTTTCTTAATAATTTTTAAAAAAATTCTGATATATGCAAATATAATTATAAAAACATATACACTCTAAACAAAGTGTTTTTCAAGTTTATTTAGAATTATATATAATTAAAAACTTCCTTAATATATTTTTTTTTCATTTTTCATGTTTAACTAAATACAGTGTACCCTTTCTATACTAATAAAAGCCTAAGCCCCTCTCACTAATGGTCTAACTTCCCATACGAATAAGAGTCTTTATAATTTAAGACTCATACTAAAAAAGTTAAGCACGACTGAACGGAAATTAATATTGAGTAACAATCGCCTTCTCTTATATTAGCTAAATTATTACAATATTATCATTGGCTACTGGACTGATTGGTAAATCTAGACCAAAATTAGTTCACATGAACCTGATAAATCATGTGAATTATTCCGTCAAATGGAAAATTCGTCTACTCCTTTCTGTCAACGATACCAAAATCAATTTTTTTTCTTAAAATGTTTATCTTTGTTTCACATACGTTTTTAAGCAAATATAACAATCTTAAATAGACTTGATAAAAAATTATCTATCCAGAAACAAAAACAGGAAAAAATGGGTGGGGGGTAGAGAAAAAGTGGGTTGAATGATGTAATTTACAAAATATAATGTCTTATTCGGAAAACGGGAATCAACAAAGATTTGCAACCCTTGGTGAAACAGCAATATATAAGAAATTGGTATCCATCGGTAAATAGGGACAAGAGGGGAAAAATATTTATAAAAATAGTCTTGAAATATTTTAATTTGCTTTTTAATGATTCATTTGAGTTTCTTCTTTTAAGTTCTATCAGCGCCTTAAAGACTACACGTGTTTCCTTCCAAATGTATTCCCTTGCTACGTTGGATCTATATCAGGGAGAAAGGTTTGTAGGCAGGATTTTAAATCAAATGAATGCCATTTTCGAATTGTTTGTTTAGTTTGATAACGCTCTTTATATTACGTAAATTTCTCTAAGAATTAGAGTATTACATTTTTCATATGTATATTTCTGACTAACTAAAAGTTGCATTCCCAAGAGTAAGCTAAGCACAAAATTAAGTTAAATTATAACCAAAACGCCGAACTTAAAGTATCGCATACACATACATACTTAAGGAATACTTATTGGCATATTTTCAACTACGAATAAACCTATTGAGGCAGGTCACTCCCGCGGTTATATTTCTATTATATATATTATTTCAAGTTTGTTTGTTTGCGTACGTAGGGTGGGTCAGCTTCGAGTTATGACACATACTTTTTGATAAGGATTTGATAGATCTTGACCAAACCTTGCATATATATCCATCATTATCCAGGTCAAAATATAGAGGGTTTTTTAACTTAACATCCGTCACCGTTTGGGGCTTAGGGCCCATTTAATTTTTAAATCAATATACATAATTTGCAATGTATGTCACGTCTGTCTGTCCCGTATGTGTGTCCGTGACACTACTAATTTTAGAAAGCACCGCACCAAATTACTGCACCAAAAATAACTCTTTTCGAACGTTCCGCATAAAATTGTTCATTAAGAAAATAAATGAACAAAATAAAAATAAATGAAACAAATGAAAGTTCTGTATTACATTATTTTTAATTATGATGTGTATTTTTTCAAAATAAATAGATTTCAGCTGAAATGTATTTATTTTGAAAACTTCCGTTATTTTTGACGGGTAATACACTAGTTTTTATATAATTTAAATTACGGATAAAAATTGCGATAATTATTTTAATGAAACGAGAGTTATTGTTCCTATATCGTTCGATACTTTTCTCGAAATAGAAAAATACTATTGAGATTTTAATATTGAATCATATTGGGAAGAGGGATTCTTCCAAAAACGGGATCCCTTTATGAAACGGGACAATTCTGAGTTATGTGATCACCTCAAAAAATTGTCATTTATTGTGGTCAGGGATTTACTTCATGAATGGGATCCCATTACGAAACGGCATCATAATGGGGAATGTAATCTAAAAAAACAATTTGGAATCCTATAAGGGAAAGAGATTTCACCTAGAAAGTGATCCCACGAATCAGAAAGGGATCCTATTGGAATGTAGACAAGCAATTGGAAACAATTTTATTAACATGGATGTTTACTAGAGTCAAAATTTGAGTTATTTTAATTGAATTAATATTCAATTAATTTTGTTGCGCAATACAGAAGATATAAATTTAATTTTTAAGTCAATATGAGTTATAAAGTAGTGTGTATACATGTATTAAGCTTTCAAATCATTATGTTTAAATGTATTTAAAAATAATTTCATGTATTTATATCTCATAGATACATTAACGTATTTTTTCTCGTATAAAAGTTGACGTTTTTCAGAAACATAATAATATTGTGTGTTTATTTTCAAAAGTTTAAATATAATAAACATTAAAAAAATAATTACACTACTTTTGTTTCTCTTTATTACAATTTTGAAACTTATCTAGTACTTTGTATAATCAGTTTACAAATAGCTTTGGTATTTTAGTATTTCTCCCTAGGTATACTGGTTATAATAGTTACTACTATCTCTCAGTAGATTAAATGATGCAAATAAAGTGAATCAACGGTGGATAGTACCCCGATTCAGAAAGGGATACTATTGAAATGTAGACAAGCAATCGAAAACAATTTGCCAATGGATTATGGTAAATGGGATTCGCACAGATAACGTGATATCAATGGCTACTAGGCTGTTCTGTTATATCATTTTTTTTATCAGAAGTTTATAAAAATGAGAACCACAATACAGGCCTGGAGAAGCCTTGTATATCAGCTAGTCTATGATAAAATGAAGCACTGCTGCAATAGCATTAACATAACCTGAGAAGTTACTAGTCCGAATCTGATGGAGTTGGTTGGCAATAGCGACTAAAAGCAAGATATCATTCTGTTGACATTTTTGTACGTTTTTATGCGTTTATCATAGTACTATAGAACAACGAACGTTGTTAATTTTCTTCTTTAACACCCTCTAAAATAAAAAAATAAAAAATAATTATTCATTCTCACAATTAAATCAAAATTATTTTTTAGAAAATGCTTTTAGTTTCTTTTCGGGAACTTTGCAGGATGAAACTTTAAATCACAGATTATTTTACACTAAGCTATCCGACTGAGCTCGTTTTGTAGCCTCTCCTGGTCATGGTTGTTAAATATTGTTCTGTACAGGGCGATGTCTTTGGCGCACAATCTTGCTTGGGTTTTCAGCTGAGGGACACCCCGAAATAACTTTTAAAATAGATGAGATTTTGCCGTGTATTACTACCGCCTGACGTCTGTATTTTTTAAATACTAGAAATCCATGCTTTTTTAGTTTTAAAATTTCATACCATATATCTTAATTTTTGCAGTAGGAAGCAGTGACATAAACGATCTTAAACCTCTGAAAGATCCATAGCCAGCACGTCATTCCTCTAAGAATAATTCGCTTAATGTAGTTACAATAAGATCTGCGCATTAAAAGTTAGGTAATTTTTCGGAGCACCAGTACTTCGGCCATCAGCTTGACTGACCCATTCTTCTTCACCTTCTTGTATTTGCGGTCTCTTTTGCGAATGAGCCTACAAATATTAGCTGTGACCCAGCAATGACTTTTTCCTTCATTTGTTGGTCTATCGGGGTATGTAATTTTTCACTTTTACATTTATTGTGTTCAAAAAAATTGCATTCAAATTTCTTTTGTCATTTTTGTACTGCTCTAACGCAATACTTTTTAGTTGATGCCTTACGTGTGCTCCAAGCAATATTGTTTTCGATAGCCTATTAATGGCATTTCCTTCAATGTCTCATATGTGCATAATTAAGACTTTTGGTACCATTAATTAAACCTGGGCATCGAATTGTGATCAAAGATTGACAAATTCTACTTTAAAGTAATTTTACTTTTCCCCATACTATCTAACGGCGTCAAATATGATATGTAGAGGGTGCGGCCAGACAAGGGCGGCATTTTCATTTCGGCCAATTGCGGTGTTTTCTTGTTTGTTGTGGAAGTGGAATTGCACATTTCTATACCACATCACACAATTCTTCTAATGCTCCTCTAATAAGCTGTTTTGGGAAACAATGATAAATGCAAAGAAACAATAGTCGTTTGGTTCAAGAATATAATTCCAAAATACTGAAATTTTAAAGGAGATACATTACCTATTGACATTGAATCCTTTCCCTCGGCCATTATTTTCGTAGGGTGAGTTACGAGACATTCTTAAGTCAAATCAAGTCCAACTGCTGTAGAATGGTACAACTGGGCAAGCTGATAACAGATTACTGACAACTACTGGAGATCTGTTGTCACCTATATCTGTTAAATTTCAAAAGTTCATATTTACGACCAAAACAAAATCGTACATTTTTAGCAAACTTAACATTCTCAGCACCACTACCTCCTATTTTTCAGTTCTATTTCTTGACACATGGTTTATTGTAAAATGTATTACGTTTCAAATCAAAAGAAAATAGACCTTGTGACATTATTTTTGTAAATTGCATCCATTCGTTATGCACCTAGTGAAGTAAAGAGCAATCAGGGACTCAACCACACACAAACTAACTCATTGAAGATTTAGAAATAACTCTTTTGAAAATATACTTAAATCCATAAAAATTATTCTGCGATAAATTGTAATTAAAAAAGAAATATTTCAAATGCTTGAAATATCTGAAGTCTTATATCATATCTGGTTCAAAGTAAACAATGAGAAAAACTTAGTTTAAAGCTCCCACAGAAAATGTAAATATCTTTCAAGATGCATCTCTCCAGGTCCATGTAATTAATCATGATTAATATAATCTCTAAAGGTATAAGTATATCGTGGATACCTTTTCGTCCATCTAATACATCATTGTTAATCTGTTCTTTCATTGCCCGTCTGAATCATGGTTAATATAATCTTTTCGTCTCAATCTGATATATCATAAATAATGTCATTCTTCATGGTTAATATAAATCCTAGTTGATCTCATCTTTTGCAAGATCATCTGTTAAATCATGGTTAATCTCTTCTTTGATTGTTCATCTGATAAATCATGGTTAATTTAATCCTTATTGATGCATGTAAATCATGGAAATTATCATATTTCCTAGTTTTGAAAATGTTGTTTAATATCATATTTCCTGGTCCATATAAATAATGGGTACTCTCATCTTTTCCATTTCATCTATATACATGTATATAATTCTCTTCGTGGGACCATGCGAGACACCACGCAAGTCTGTGCAACCGAGCATGACGAATGACTCTCGTGGGGTCGACCAATGTATCGAGACCAACAATGTTCCTTGCGTTTCCCTTGCATTGTTCCTTCACGGCAAACGTGAGATTCGTAGTGTACTGGTTATCACGTCCGCCTCATACGGGGAAGGTCCTGGGTTCAAACCCAGCGAAAACATTTTTTTTTAATTTTTAAAAATGTCGATTTATGCCCGTTCTTTTTGAGGCCCCTATCCTATTAACTCGTGAAGGATTCCGGATTCAACGCATCTGGTTCTGTCGTCAACTTTTTCAAAACGCTCGTAAACACGTTTTCTGACTTGCTAGAGAGCTGAAATTTTCAAAGTTGGTTTGGCTTGTGCGGAGAATAAAGCTATTAAATTTTCAGATCGATCGAATGTACCGTAATTAAATTAATGCATTTTTAGTTTATCTCTATATGTAGCGGCAAGCTTTTGTTGGCATTTTACGCGAGACGCTGAGTTAAGTTCAACCATCCGTGACCAAAATTTTTTCCGTTTTACAACAAAGTGTATTTAAGGCAATTTCAGTCTGTAAATATTTGTCTTGTTTAAGCATGATAAATACTTTTTAGTTATGTCTCATATATAAGGATTTATAGTCAAAAACGTTGTTTTTACGGGGTTGTTTAATTCAATCCCTTATATTAACTTCCTTTGTTTTTACGGCGTTGTCTAATTCAATCCCTTATATTAACTTCACCGTCGTCTCTTGGATTCGCAGGTGGTCGGTCGGGCGGAAAAACAAAAGTATAAAATGACACACTTCCCGTGATGCATAGTCGTGTTGTGTATATGATATGTATAGTGTGTATAGAAAATCATTCCAGATAGAACAAGCGAAATTATTAGAATGTCTTATATAGACAATCCATGTGTTGTTAAAAAATATTCTTTTCTATTAGTGGATCAGCGCACATAAGGAAAGGAGTTAAGAATGTGTAAGTTTATATATATAGAAAATGTCAATTTTCGCTCACACATTTCGTCTCTAGATGAACTTGGCTAACAGGACATTTAACAGGACTTCATGAATGAAATTAAGTTTTACAAATTTTTTGTTAACGCGTAAAAGTAGAAAATAAAATGAACAAAAAAACTTTTTTAAAAGAATGTGTTAGTTGATCAAATGAGAAAAACTTAGTTTAAAGCTCCCACAGAAAATGTACATATCTCACATTAAATCCGACAATCGATCACAATAAATGTCAATAAAACTTAGAGTTCTGAGTACCCTTGTACTTAGTTTGTGACTAAAAATTATTTTCTGCTTTTTCATGCGAGATTCTACATTCCTCACTGCAGCTGGGCCTCATTCTTTTAAAAAAAAAGTTTTGTTTTATTTTATACCCTTTTATTGCCAATACTAGCTGACCCGCGGCCTAGCATATGCCGCTAATGATTTAGTGACGGGTGAAGACTTCCTGAAAGACACAGTTGTCAAAATGGGGTGGGTTTGGGCAAACAATTGTGAGTGAATGAAAAGAATGTACTCTGGAGAGACCCGTGGCGTAGCATACGCCGCAGACTTGCTCATCATAGACAGTGCAAAGAACGGTTGGGGGGATGAGAGTAAAGACACAAAAAATGCCAGACTAAGTAAATAAAAAATAGCGAGTAAACGTGAAGACATGCACACTGAGGTTGTTGTTACCCGCCTCCCATTTAATACTACCATCCCTTAAACATAAACTGTGATTGGCTGACCCTAGCGAGGGTTAGACATATTTAAGGTTGTTAATTGCGTGTTGTTTTTTTGTTTTGTTTTTTGGAAAACCGATTATTGATTATGTAACTCCGATTTTAAACCGATTATCGTTTTATAGCTGACTTCATAGAAGTTAGGGGTGTACCGAATTTCGCCTGCAAATGTTTTGAAACCAACAATGAGTTGGCAGTCCCCCCCCACCGCCAAACTGACGTTCACTCGCGTTGTTTTGATTTCTTCGTGCTGTAGTTTGTGTCCGTTCTTTCTCCACTTTCTTTGCACTCTCCAAGAGCAAGTCTGCGGCGTATGCTACGCCGCGGGGCGTCAAGTGTAATATATAATGGCTAATCTCATCTTTCCTGATTCATCCAATAAAAATCATGGTTAATCTCATCTTTGATTGTCCATCTGTTAAATCATAGTTAATCTTATCTTTCATTGTCTATCTGAAAAATCATAAATATTCTCATCATTTCTGGTCCATCCAATAAATAATGATCATTTTAATCTTTCTTTTATTGTTTATCTAATAAAGCACGGTTAACATCAACTTTTCTGGTCCATCTAATAAGTCATGGTTGATCTGATGTTTCATTATCTATCTGATAAATTCTGATTAATGTCATCTTTCCCTCCCCATCTGATAAATTATGGATTTTTTCATCTGTCGTGGTCAATCTAATAAATAATGATTCATCTCTTCATAGTCTGTCAATACTTTGCTAATTGCTGACGTTCAATTTGATTCCATCAAATAAAGAGACGATGAGATTTTTAAACACGGTCATTTTAGAGATGTGACTGTAATTACGGATCTTTGAACACTTATTTCGAGAACTTTCATGCATTATTAGTTATCTTTTGATTTGTTTAGCGTTGGTGCTGCCAAAGCTAATTCATCATATATCTTCATTGTCCCATTAAATTAAAGAAATAAAAAATTAAATTAATTTTTGAACGTAAACAAGTTTTTTAAATATTAAATATCATTTTATTATATTCCATCATTTCGTAAATTAAAGGATTAGTTTTGCTCTCATGTGACTCTTCTGAGATTAAATTTCATACCAATATTTTGTTAACCGCCAATGAAACCACGTAACACTCTCTGAAGTCTTCTGTCGGTATTGTAAAAAAATATCAGGCTGAAAATTGTTGGTGAAATGACACAGGCTTTAGTGCCACCTGTTCATTGGCTGAGACCTTTCTACAGACTTTCGAGCATTTAAGCATGGGATTGACAGAATTTGGATATGACATTTTTGGTAAAACACTATTCAATATAGTCTTCAAAGGTGTCTATCTGTGTCATAGGTCTTATCTTATCAATACAGACGCTCCTTCTATGCAGAAGATAGTTGCGTCCACAGACCATGACAGATGATCTGTTGGCAAGTGATGCAGCATTCACAGGCCACGGCTTTTTGGGTTCCACGCATTACCCAGCCGCCTAACTACATGTAGTGTTAGGTACCCATTCAGAGCGGGGTGACTCAGGGACGCCCTAGGCCCCGGGAACAAACCCTTGCCTTCACACGGATTCGAACCCGTGACCATTGGTACGACAGTCCAGTGCGCTGCCACTCGACCACCGCGTCCCCCAGAAGGTCAGATTGAAGAAGGCAGCTCGATTTTAAGTCTGATCGGTTTTAGTGTCTGCTTAATCCGATTAGCAGCAAGCATCGTATCAAATATCCCACTCTCTAGTGGATACCGCCTTTTCTCTCGGACATAAAAACCTTCTCAAGATGGACATGAAGACTGTTTAGCGAAATTCTATGCAGATACCTTGTGTTAGGTGGAGAGTATAAATTTGTCATCGAAGGTGGCACACGCGAATCTCTGTCATTTACAAGGGTATTCGTAAAAAATTAGAAGCTTCATCTGAAAGCTGTAGATTTCTTTCTTTCATCCAGATAATTATGGACACTTGTTAAGACCTATCAGTTTAGCCACCGTACTGGTATATTTCAGGTGGGAAAAGTATCACAATCTGGAACTATAGAAGTCATCTAGACTTGTTTTCTTATAACTCTAAAACCATATTCTCGATAGAGCAAGCTGTAGTACATAGCTAACAATGATTCATTCCCACGTTTGATGTGTAAATTGTGATATTCCAGTAAATATGGGGTTGATTCGGGCTTCCAAGATTTTAATCAGATAATTCTTTTGAGCGCCGCCCATGAACTGATTGGGGCTCAGACTCTTTGGGGTTCTCTTATGACTGTGACCGTCATTTAAGTCTCATATGTGATATCATTTTTTGAACGTAGTTTGAAGCTGAACATGATCAATATACATTGTCACGATTATTCTTTACTGTAAAAGTATATGCCTTGTTTATTTATGAAAGATGCTGATCTCATCTTAGGTTTGTCCGCACAAAGTTTTTAAAAAATGTTGAATCAATTTTTTTGAATTTTTGATTTTATTTTTGAACTCAGAGGCTGCGTATCAAGAACGATTGTGAAAAAAATTGGAAACAGCTTCAAATCACCACCGAAGCCTCTATTTGTGTCTTGTTCTAAATATGTTTGATTTTCTGCTTAGAATTCGAGACTCTCCATTGCTAATAATAACACAGAAATTGTTATTGGTGCTTAGCGGCATATAATTCAATTCAATTTTATTACTCGTAGTTAACAAGTATTTTAAAGGAAGTCAAACATTTTAAAGAAATAACTAAATCAAATATGTAATCATCTTTCTTTTACTTCAATTTCAGAAATGTCGGAAACAAGCTTAAATTATTTTAATTAAAGTGAACAAAAAAAGAGTTATTCTCACCAAAACTTTATAAACGGTCAATTGCAGTTTACACGGATATTTTGGGTTGCCAACCGCTTGCTTTTTTAAAAATCAGGTCTGACTGTATACATCGAATGCTGGCGTGCTGGAGACTTTTGGGCGGAGTGCGCAAGACTTCGCCTTTTTGTCGTTTCTTCAGCAACGTTGCGTCTCTTTCCAGGCATTTCATTGGTTGAAAAAGTGGTCCAATCAGTTTGAGTTAGAATATTCTATATGATTCATCCTCTTGACACGTGCGTTAGTTTCCAGAAAAAATGAAACTGAAACAAAATTTTCTGAGAAGGAAATCTTATTTAAATAGGTCTATCGGAATGTAGAATTAAAGTAACAAGTGTTAGAGCATATATCAGCGCTTCTCAAACTCAAGTAGGGCTCAAATTATCATATATATTAATATATACATATTAAAATCATTGAGATTGAATTGGGTATCGCCTAGATCAGCGGTTTTCAAACTGTGGTACGCGTACCACTGGTGGTACGCCAGGCCTCTCTAGGTGGTACGCGAAAAATTTTGAAAACAATTTAAATTGTGACCATATTTCTTTGATTGTATCTATTGCTACAATTTTATTTTTTAAAACTTTTTATTAGTTAACTAGTAAGTATTAATTACAAAAATATTTTAATTGGAACAAATTTAGGCAATAGTTTGAAGCAAAATAATTCCCAAACGCAACAGATTTCTAAAAATCAAATGCAGATGTGCCAAGTAGTGCATTAACATGGCGGCGATGGCCAATTCATAGGCCTACGACCCTACGTAACCTATTATTCTAATTGGCTTTTTTTGTAAAACTTTTAATTCTCTTCCATAAATACTTATTATTTATACTCAAAAATATCTATCTTCCAACACAATTGCATACGAATATCTCCTATTATAGTGTTGATTCTACAATTAAATAATCTATGGTTGTAAACGCGCCAACTGGCAACTGTGCGAAGGAATTCTGTTTTCTGGTAGAGGTAGCACAGACGTAAATAGTATACTGTGGACTGTGGAGGTAGTCTTGGCAGTTTGACTTTAGATTTGGCACTTTTATGCGGTGTTCGTAGTTTATTTAAATTTTAATGTGGAAATGTATAATTAATAAGTTTGTGAATATACATTCTAGGTTCCGTGGCAAAATTTTTGAATATTGGCCTAGCCACTGGCTATATGTTTGAAATACCAAATACCAATTCTTAATCTTTAAACCCATCAATGGATAAATGGTTAAAAAATCAACCGCTTAAAAGAAAGTTAGAACCGGCCAATGCTAAGGTTAGTAATGAATCCACCAAGGCTAGCACTCGAGAACAAAGCTTGAATTTTAACCAGAATGAAGATGATGGCACTCGTAAGCAGCGAAAGATTATTAGACGGTATGACGAAAGCTATTTATACTTTGGATTTACTTGGTGTGGTGACAAAAATGAACCCCAGCCTCAATGTGTCATTTGCAGTGAAAAACTTTCAAATCATTCAATGAAACCCTCTCTGCTTCAGCGCCATTTCAATACAAAACATATCCTTTATAAAGATAAACCACTTGAATTTTTTAAAAGAAAAAAAATTGAAATGCAACTAAGTAAGACAAGTTTAAAGTCATTTACCAATATTAACTTACAAGCATTGGAAGCGTCTTATTTGGTCAGTTTGCGAATTGCTCAAACAGGGAAACCACACACTATTGGGGAGAGCCTAATATTACCTGCTGCTAAAGATATTGTAACTTGTTTGTTAGGACAGAATGCTGCCAAAAAACTTGATAATGTTCCTTTGTCGGATAACACTGTTTCCAGACGCATTCAAGATTTAGCTTGTGAAGTAAAGAAAATCCTCATTCAAAGGATACAGAAAAGCAGATACTTTGCAATTCAGTTAGATGAGAGTACTGATATTACAAACTTTGCTCAATTGATGACGTATGTTAGGTATGAACATGAACAGGCAGTTGAGGAAGAATTTTTGTTCTGCGAATCTTTAGCTGAGCGGACAACTGCTAATGAAATATTTTAAAAAATTAATGATTTTGTTGTTGCCAATGAAATAAATTGGAAAAACTGTGTTGGGGTTTGTTCTGATGGGGCAGCTGCTATGACAGGCAAACATGGTGGAGTGGTTACTCAAATTAAGCAAGTTGCACCGAGAGCCAACTTCACACACTGCAGCATCCACCGTGAAGCATTGGCATCCAAAGCCATGCCCGACACTTTAAAAACAGTTTTAGACCAGGCTGTTAAAATAGTTAACTTCATAAAAGCTCGAGCTCTAAACTCACGCATGTTTACAATAATTTGCAATGAAATGGGAAGTGAACACAATAACCTTCTTTTGCACACGGAAGTACGCTGGCTATCTCGAGGGAAAGTTTTAACTCGGCTTTTTGAACTACGCTCAGAAGTACAAATGTTTCTGTTGAACAGCAAATTTGAAACATCGCATTTACTTTTGGACGAATTGTGGTTAATGCGTTTGGCATATTTGGCGGATATTTTTGGGAAACTAAACGAACTGAATACGAGTTTGCAAGGAAGAAATATCACTCCATTTACTGTTGTGGATAAGATAAATGCAATAGTAAAAAAGCTTCAGTTCATTTTGTCAGATCTTGAGAAATCTTGTGTAGCTTCATTTTCTTCTCTTGAGTCTTTTGTGATGGAGAATAAGCTGCAACTTCATGCTAATTTGATTGAAGACATTAAGAAGCATTGCTCTCAACTGATACTGAATTTTCAATCATATTTTCCTGAACAGTTGGATAATAAGGAATGGATTCGAAATCCATTTTCGGATGTGGTGTTGCCGGCTGATTATTCAGTTTTTGAAAGAGACCAGTTTGTTGAGATTTCATGTGATCGTGAATTGAAGAACGAATTTAAAAAAGACATGCTGTGCGATTTCTGGTTGAAGCGAAGGAATGAATATGGATTAATTTCTGATCGAGCTTTAAAGTTTCTGATTCCTTTCAACACGTCATATTTGTGTGAAACTGGGTTTTCAGCTATGCTTGCAATAAAAAATAAATACAGAACAAAGCTTGAACTTGAACCAGATTTGCGATTAAAATTAACAAACATAAAACCTGACATTGCAAATCTGTGTGCGTCTAAACAAGCTCACAGCTCACATTAACATTTCTATTTTCATTTTTTATTGATACTCAGAATGAGCTCCATAAAATAAAATATTAACTTTTCTATGTCTAAGTTTACCTTTATAGGCCTAGTTAGTACCCATACCTATAACGTACTGTATGTCTGTATGATGTTTTCTTTAATTGCAAGGGGACTTCGTGCCCACCTGCTGCTTTTTTTTATCGGACTTTAGCTGCATGTGGTACGCCAAAATTTGATTTTTTTACCAAGTGGTACAATAAAAATAAAGTTTGAAAACCGCTGGCCTAGATGATGCAGAGAGCCATTAAATGTTGTGTCTTTATCCACATTAGCCTTAAATCCTTAAAGTAAATGATGTTATTTTACTTAAGAAATAAAATTTTTTTTGAAATTCACTTTATTTATCAATTTTTTACAAACATTATAATAATAGCGAAACAACGTTTTTAAAAAGCCATATGATTACTTGTGTTCTTTTATATCTTTCCAACTTATTTTGGCTATGTTGCTTAAATTCATTGATTCTCTCAGCTCCCACCCCGAGTTATCGATACCCTACCTGTAAGTCCTTGAAATGGCGAATAGTTAAGTTGTAAGCGTTTGTCATATATATATATATATATATATATTATATATATATATATATATATATATATATATATATATATATTATATATATATATATATATATTATATATTTATATATTATGGCTGCGTAAATTAACGATTAATTTCTAGATAAATCGTTACAAAATTTTAACGATTAAATTATTTTTTAACGATTAACCGACCCATCACTTACAAATTACTGGATGTAATTTCACTCAATTCAATACAATCTTTTTCTTTTCTATGTTATCTCAATTTATGGGAACCCATCATTGCATGGAACAAAGAGATGTGCTAATAGAAAATAGCTGTTATATAAGCCAAAAAATTTGTTAAGAGTTGAAGATATCAACTGCACGCGGAGTTAGAAGGATAAACAAAAATATGAGAGGGGAAAATTAAGAAGACGTGGTTCTATCTTTAGAACTAGAAGTACAACGAGTAATGTTTTATCCGTGGATGGAATTATAAAAGAACGCTTTGATGAGTTGCATGTCCTTGCAAGAAAATATTCGTATATAATACCATGTAACCTACTAAATGAAGCTTTGGAACATCAAATAAATTACTTTATTGAACATGATAAAGAACAATTCCATATTGAAAGAAAAAGGATCCAGGTTTTTATGGCTGTACATGCACTACAAGAAGAGGCATTATGTTAGAAAAAACGGGGGCAAAGATCTATTGAAATGTATTCAACAGTATAGAGTGGAAAATTCTGTACCCAACATTGTAATTTTGATATGCATTTTTTCAAGAATTACTGTCAGTGTCGCTAATTGTGAAAGGAGCTTCTCCAAACTGAAGTTGATAAAAAATTATCTTCGTTCCACAATGGGCGATTTAAGACAACAAAATCTTGTAATATTGTCCATAGAACAAAACATTACAAATTAATACAAATAATTTAAATTTTGTTAGCATAATACACGATTTTTCTATTATGAAAGTTAGGAAAGTTAATGCATACATATGCTTACATACTGGCTAATGTATACAATTTCTTTGTTTGGTATTGTTTTTTGGGTGTAAATTTGGAATATATTTTGTCTCATAGGCCGGGGGGGGGGACCTGCAGACCTCAGTAACTTTCTTGTTGCCTTTAAAAAAGGTATCGTGTATTTTTATAAATGTGTATTTATAGGTCCATCATGTTATGCGGCCTCTTTTATTACTGCTTACATAAATATGGCACGCAATGGTAAACATGTTCCCCACCTTTACTTCGTTTCAATTACAATTATTTATTCACTAGCGTATCACCCGTCAAAAATGACGAAACTTTTCAAAATAAATACACATCAGATTAAAAAATAACATAATACAGAACTTTAATTTATTTAATTTATTTTTATTTGATTCATTTATTATCATGTTGAACATTTTATGCGGAACGTTCGAAAAGTGTTATTTTTGGTGCAGCACTATAAAACAAAATTGATCGCAGCGCCACCTAACAGCATTACAAATTTCGCAGCGCCACCTACAAATCACATCCATACATACAGACAACGGGAATTATGTATATTGATGTTTATTAATTTATAAAAACCATCATGTAATCGACTAAGTGGCCGTCCTTAAATGACGTCACGTGATTTTGGCTAATTTTTCCCCCTTTCCTCCTTCTTCACACGTGATCACAAAAACTTAGACACCTTCTTCAATATGATGTCACAAACCTTTGACCCCCCCCCCGCACACTAAAAGCCGTTATTCCTATTTGAAAATGAGAATGTTTCAAATCGAATTTTTGTCATTTAAGTATGTTTTTAGCGTAAGGCTGGACTCTAATATCGTGACACGCGTTTTAAATGAACATCATTAAATAAAGTGTCAGCAATAAAATATTTAAGTGGAAATTTTATTTAAAGTTGCGCGTTTTGAAGTGACGTCAGATTTTTTAACCCCCCCCCTCGTCACACATCGTCACAAATGTATGTCTCCCCTCCCCCCCTAGGTGCATGACGTCACGGCCGCTAAAAAGGGCGGCAAATTGGAGACCGCCCCGGGCGGCAAAAGTTCTAGCTACGCCACTGGTAGTCCCATGAGGAAAAACAGAAAACTTTAATTTTATTCAAGAAATGAAAGCTTTTTTTAAAATTTCGTACACAAAAATGTATAGTCTCCTTATTATTAATTTCCAACAAAAACTATTCACATATTTTCTTTATAGCTTTTACATGTTTTTTTTCCCTAATTTTTTTTTCGGGGGGGGGGCGGAAAGTTTGGGTTATGCCCCGTGCGGCACATACTCACGCTATGCCGCTGCTTATATAACCAATTTACTGTTATATCATTCGTCTTGTATAAACATGTATTTGCTAAAGATATCACAAGTTAAGTGTAGAATGTGGAAACTATGAGAATTTTGTTTCGTGCTTATTTGAAAACTAAATACAAAAGCCCTGAAGTGTAAGGCAAAGGGAAGAGGCAAAAAGTGTGAGGGTGGGTGAGCAACAGCTTCCGAATTCACAAAAGTCTTTGTGTTCCAAGACAGATTAGTGATCATAGATTGTTAATGGGGCACCTACATTCAGATCTGCGCAAAACACTTGATTGACTTATACATTAGAGGAACTGATCCAGTCAAATAGATTCACAGCTAGCAGTCAAATAGATTTACAGCTAACAGTCAAATAGATTCACAGCTATCAGTCGCACAGATTCCCAGCAAACAGCCGAATAGAGTCACAGCTAACAGTCGCATAGATTAACAGCTAACTGTCAAAAAGATTCACAGCTAAGTCACATAGATTCACAGCTAACAGTCGCATAAATTCACTTTTAACAGTCAAAAAGATTCACATCCAACAGTCAAAAAGATTCACAGCTAAATGTCGAATAGATTCACAGCTAACAGTCACATAGATTAACAGCTGACAGTCAAAAAGATTCAAAGCAAACAGTCAAATAGAAATTGTTGTTGATGATGGTGGGTGTTTTCTGCTAGAATTTCTGCTAGAAATTTTCTAAACTCAATACATCAAAATATTTAGTAATCATTTAGTCCCACTATAAACACGGTCGGATTAAATTAACCCAATTGTAAAACTGACGCGATGGTTAGACAATCAAGGACAAGACCTCATCAGTGTTAGTGAGCTTGAGGAGGAGGAGGAGGGGGTATGTGAACTTATCTGAATGGGGTGCTTGGGTGGCTCGGTGAATATTTACAAAAGTAACCAACGTTTTGGCTCTATGATTATAGCACAGGTGAACTACACGACAGCGTCCTCGCAGACTTAGCCAATTCTAATTCATAGTGCGGGACATTTCATCACACAACACAGGGAAAAGTAATTTCGGGAGAAGATTATGTTGAGAGGGGGGAGCGGTGTTCGAGCGGCTGGGCATTGTGCAAGCCAAACGATCCCTCGCTCGTATGACGTGGCTATCAAGAAACCCGTGAACGCTACTTCAATGCCCCTCCCCCCCCATCGGCAATCATGGCATGAAAAGGGATTTTTCTTTTCTTTCTTGTGTTTGGTTTTCTATACTCTAGCTTCAGGTTACCTTAAAAACAGTTGCCAGGATTGTGACACTTGCAAAGCGTTCAGGTGCGGTGTCAGATTTAGACTTGATAAAGCCCTGAGCTATTTGAGATAATGGCCCCTTTATTAGTTCAGATATTCTATGCTCTAATGTGTCAGACTATCATGTTCCGCTAAAACATGGGCTTGACTACATTCAACATATTTATGAAGTACTGGACTTTTCCCACTAGATAAATGTCCACATCTTCAGGATATGTTTGGCATGAAATATTAACTCTTTCACACATCTCTTTTTCTGTAGTTTCTAATTTTGTTAAAAATTAATACTTTTTTGCAGCATCGTTGTATACTGAGGCCCTATGACAGACTTGACTCTTATGAATCCATCACATGTATTAATGTTTTGACTCTGAACTTGTCTCTTGACTCAAGGCTCTCTAAGGCAATATCTTCATCATCATTTTCATATGCATTGCCTCGACACTTAATAAAATCTATTTTTTCAATCATTTGTAAGGTTTTTGTAATCCATCTAAGCCACACATTCCACTGTGTAGTTATCCATCTCTAGGAAAGTTAGAAAACATATAATTATCTGGTAAAACTGACCTCGCAATAACAATGAGCTGAGCAATGGGACCGGTCTCCCGTGGAATCTACGGTAAAACTGAAATACTCTGCAGTTCTTGATTCATCCAAGATTTTGTCTCTTACTTTATGTGACATAATTTGGATAAATACATGACACATTGTAATAGAAAGATAAGATGTGACACCTGATCATTTATTCTCTAAACTTTTTATATGGTTTGCTAGACAGGGATCAAGATTTGTTCTAAGTTCGAGTAATCCTAGGAAATAGCCATTGAGAGCAGACCAAAATGTTTACTTATCTCCTCTGAAAGGTAAACCATGCTCTGCCATAGTAATTAGGAATAACATAACTCCTTTAAAGAACATTTTCCCAGTACTTCTGTTTATTATTAATTATCTGTTCTAAAAGGGTAATTTAGCAGTTAAATGTTGAGCCAAGTTTGCTTGAAAGATATGTTGCGGAAGCTGTTCTATGGTCTTCAGAGTTCTCATGATTTTAAACTAAATAAGTCTTGCACTAATGACAGAATATTTAAGTGTGTAAGATAATGGCTCATTCAAACATATTTTAGGGTCTCCTAGAATCTAGAAAGTTGGGGCCCTAAGCTATAGCTTGTTTAGCTTATAGGTAAACAGAGCACTTTTCAAGTGTTACAAGCTTAAAAGTGCAGCATCCTCTTTTTTAAAATTACCTGTCACAAACTATGAAAAGTACATATATTTTCGCTCAATGTATAGATGCCCTAAACAGTATTAAGCCGTCCAAAGTATGATACCAAGGCGCTGATATCAAAACTTCATTGTATAAAGTCAAGCCATCGACTAAGGTGGTTATTGAATGCATATGATTAAGTACGAAATTATACTTAACTTTAACACCTGCCTGTAACTGTTAGTTATTTTGTTATATAAAAAAACCCCATAAAATATGAATAAGAATGTTTTCTTCTTTTATTTTGGAATTTTTTTTATTTGCAAAGGAATAAAATGTCAATGTTTAATTGAAAAGATTAGAAAAAGCCTTGGAATCTAATAACTAAAAAAAATTGAAGGAAAAAAACAACACGAAATTAGTAGGTGAACATAAATATGCTCTCAAAGAAAACGAATCCAAAATAAAATACAATGACAGAGCTAAATAAAATTATTACCTTCTTAAAGACCTCTATGGCATGGTGCAACTAAAATATAGACTAGGTAATCACAGAGGGTCTGTGACTCAAAGTTTGAGAACAAATGGACTAGAGTATAAATTATTAATAAATTGTTCAGACTCATTAAAATATTGCTTGATACAGGCAGTAAATTATACACACAGATTGTTAAACATTAAATCAAATTTTTAAATGGGCTATTATGATGTAATAAATAGTTGTAGTTAGCGATGTATATATGACGAGAATGGTGCAATGAACGTGAATTGCTGAGAGGAACCTCAAAATGTATATTTGTGCTTTATAATGTGTGCGCCTTAAGTACAAAGCTGTGGTGTTTAAAACTGTTTAGGTCATTTAGGATAAAAGTCACTGGTGAACTACTCATCACGGGGAATTTTATTGTCATCGAAGGTGGGTATGTGTTCGAACTTTAAACCCTTTCAGACATCAGAAAGTAAGTAAACTCTTCTATTCAAAAAGTATTAGTGGAAATCAGCGGCGTCACTAGGGGGTGCGGGTGGTGCGGACCGCACCGGGTGACATTATTGCAGGGGTCGGGAAACCATGGCTTGCGAGCTATATGTGGCTCTTTTGATGGCTGAATCTGGCTCGCAGACAATTGTTCCATTACAAAAAAAAATAATTTTTCAGACTCCTTTGATCTGCATATTAATTGCATATCCAGCACCAAAAAAAAAGCACAAAAAAAAAGCACAAAAAAAAACAACAACAACAGAAGAAACAAAAAATCAGCAAATCCATGCAGCACCATAAGTCGCATTAAAGTTAAGAAATACTCATTATTTATTAACAACAGCATAACAATGGTATTAAAAAGAATTCAGAGACATAATTAGTGTACTTTTAGTGTTGAAATTACTCAAATTGCTCACATTTACTTGCATTTTTAGTTTTAAATATAATGTATGGCTCTCACAGGGACGCGGTGGTCGAGTGGCAGCGCGCTGGACTGTTGTACCGATGGTCACGTGTTCGAATCCGTGTGAAGGCAAGGGCTTGTTCCCGGGGCCTAGGGCGTCCCTGAGTCACCCCGCTCCGAATGGGTACCTAACACTACATGTAGTTAGGCGGCTGGGTAATGCATGGTCTGTGGACGCAACTATCTTCTGCATAGAAGGAGCGTCTGTATAGATAAGTCAAGTCAAGTCACAGAATTACTTTAAAAAAAAGTGTTGTTTATGGTTCTCTCGGACAAAAAGCTTCCCGACCCCTGCACTAGTGGATACTAGTCATAAAAAACCATGAGGAATCATAATTATAAGAATTATATGTCAATTTCTGTCAACATAAAAGCATGCGTTAAGCATAATCAGTGTGTCTCCAAGGCACAATGATTAAGAGTACACAAGAAAATGTAACTTGTACGACAAATCAAAATGTCGTTGCAAGATTTGACGGTAAAAAACAGACACACAGAATAGCAAGTTAAACAAAAGCGCGTAATAAAAAAACCGTTTCATACTTTTTTAATCCGCTATCCATACTTTTATTGTTTTGTCTGCTGCCGAATTCTTTTAGATTTAGCCAGTTGTACCGAAATTCCCGTTGTTTACCATATCTTTTTTCAACCCTAAAATAAATCTCATTCTTCTAAATATTGTGTAATCGGCATCCTTCCGTCTCGCTAGCCGATGGTGCATCACGGTTGGGCTGGGTTGCATTTCCTCGTGTGGCTGTGCATTCCTATCCTTGAGTGACAGTCTTTACAACAGCTTTAGCACGTAAGTTCTGTGCTTCCCAATGTTTTGGCCTTTCTCTTAGCTCTACACAGAAATATTATGTATATAAAATTATATCTATAGTTTATTCTATAGTTCCATGGAAAAAACAGCAACTTCACTATATCCGAGTGCTAGTCAAGAGAATATCGATCATCCATAGATATAGGCATAGGTATATGTCAGAAGAAGACACTCTTTGTTATATACACGGTATCTGTCTTTTTCTTATACACTGCAGATTTACTTTTTAATACAATTTCTCATTGTTTTTCGCGAATTCAATTCAACGAACAGCAAATCTCGGTTTAACGCAAATTTCATTTTTAATTATTGCAATTTACATTGACGTGTAAGTTCGATGTTAAGCGTGGTCATAAAAATAAAGTAAATATCATAAAAACGCTAACAAGGTTTGTTAGCCAGTTTATTGGCCTATGGCAGATGTGTCTGTTTTCACCATGACACAAATAAATGTATCCTACATGTGGAATGGTATCAGCAGCCATGAGCATAAAGCTCTTAATAGGTCTTCCCGGGAAACTCTCCCAGCAACTATGTCTCCCCCAGAGGAACTAATATCTAAGGGGACCCCTCGCCCAGAAACGATCCCCTCTGAGGGGGTGGCCTGGGCACCCAGGAACACGGTTGAAAGTGCCTTCCACGAAAGTTGACCTCACAAAGGAGGGGTGGATTTTTCCCTACTTCGACTAGCTACAACCTCGGCGCCACCCCGGCTCAGAAAACGATTATCGAAGGACTGTCGCTAGACCGGGGATTATCAAAGTGACCAACATAAGGGTGTCACCCTGTCGGAAAGTTTCCCCAGAGCTGACATTATAAATGTATAAAATATGCCATTAATAATGTTGATATATTGGGCAGAATGTCGACAAGTAAAATTGTTTTACATGTTTTTTAAAGATCAGAATGTGTGCGGAAGATGGGTTACGCTCCACGATAATTGGCGATTTTTAATTTTCTTTCCTGATTAAAAAAAGAAGTTTGCTTATTGCGCAGGAAAGTGTGATCAAAATTTTAGTAAGAATAGAGAAAAATAGTGTTATTTTTACATAACCCTCAATTATCTTTTTTTTAAAATTAGATATTATTTTGTTGGTGTTCACAGTATCTGAAGTAACACAAGTTTGTATACGAAATTACATCCTGTCTGAAATAACACAATATTGCATCATTAGGCATTCTCTGGTGTCTGAAGTAGCACAAAATTGTATCATAAGACATTTTATCGTGTCTTAAGTAACACAAGATTGTACCTTATACTTTTCAATGGCAAGGTTGTCCGAAATCCTGCCCGCGCGCTAAATACTGCCTGCGTTTAAATTTTAACTTGACCGCGGCCTCATCTCATCAATAACTTATTGACTCGTGGATACTTTTCTGTAAAACAAACATTATAATTATAAGAGAAGTCAAAATTATGTGATGTTTTGATTACTTATACGATTACGCCAAATGATGACAAAAGTCTATGACGTTTTATTCTAACTCAACGCTATGGCGGATTAAAAGGTGGGTGAGGGCTGAACAGGCTAAAGCCAGGGACTCCCAATGATTTAAGGGTACCCGAACTTATTATATTGTATAATAAAGGTGGGCAAATTTTTGCATGAATCCCTGAAAATATACTTACACTAGGGATTGTAGGGCGCCCATGGCGCCCACTTTTTTCAAAAAGCCCAAGTAACGTATCCTTGTTTGATAAATACGAAATATTAAACTTCCTGAAATGTACACAAAATAGTTTATAATTATAAATCATCAAATCCATTTTTTAAATCGTTCCTTTTTCCAAAATTAAAATATAATCTAAAACAATGACGTCATATAATTTTTTTTGCCGGCGAGAAATACCACACGATTTTTTAACTGCTATTTACTGTTGTACTTTTTCAAAATTAATATTTAATTTATAACTAGTGCATCACCCGTCAAAAATGACGGAAGTTTTCAAAATAAATACACTTCAGCTGAAATCTATTTATTTTGAAAAAACACACATCAGAATAAAAAGTAATGTAAAACAGAACTTTTATTTATTTTATTTATTTTTATTTTATTAATTTATTTTCACATTGAACAATTTTATGCGGAACGTTCGAAAAGAGTTATTTTTGGTGCAGTAATTTGGTGCGCTGCTTTCTAAAATTAGTAGCACTATAAAAAAAAATCGATCGCAGCTCCACCTAACAGCATTAAGTCCATTCGCAGCGCCACCTAACATCATTACATCCATACAGACAACGGGAATTATGTATATTGATTATTTTGCACACCCCCACATGCACACCTTTTATTAAAATATAAGCTCAAACAATGACGTCATAGCGTTACGGATCCATCCATCCAGTGACTTGGGCTATTATATTGTTTATAATTAATAAAATCTCATCTATTATCACGATAAAAATAAAATGTCAAAGAGTGTGAAATACCAGAAATCGTCACAGTTTGCAACAATATCCAAAAACAATTATGTGGGAAATAGGAAACCAAGCTAAGTAAAACATAAGGATGATGGCTTTAAAGAATCGTGATGTATGTATACAGTAGAATGATGAGGAAAAACGCATTTATTGTAAAACTAGCAAAATCCCCGCGCTCCGCTGCGGAAGTTAGAATTTTAGTAAGCGTTGAAAACCCGTTTCACACCAATTCAAAACACCAATAGATTTCAGTCTGAATCATGATCGATATACTTGTTTGTCAATATTTGTCAAAGTCGTGTAAAATTAAATGGGTACTAAAATGACATTACGGGCCCCCGTGCAAAATGGATGCAGGATGTGCATATCTCATAAGGTCTGAGGATTTCAATCTAGGTCATGATAGAGAAATGTGACTATATTTATTTAAATTATTTTTAAGGTAACAAAGCTTTAAATGTTTACGAAAAAAAATATTTTGGGTCCCGGCCCCAAAGGAACAGACGTTAGAAGTTCATTACCCTATATAATTTTATTTTATTTTTAAAATCAAATTTGGCCATAGTTCATCCATTTACCTAGTAGCCACATTTTAAATTACCTTTTATATAACTAATGTTAAAATATGGCATACGGGCCCCCAGCCCGGAATAAGTGGTGTTTTTAAAACTTTTACTTTTAATGCCAGAAACCTTCGATGGAGCGTACCCAAAAACTTCCTAAAGTTTAATGGCCGTGGGATGAATAAAATACATTTACAAATAATACGTCTTTTAAAAAAACTAAAATAAGGGCCGGGGGCCCTATCGGGGTAATATGTATAGTTCAAAACAACAGCTTATTTCAATTTGGATTATGATGAATATATTTGTTAGTAAACATTTTTTTTTAAATTGAGTGAAATCAAATGGTTAAAATGTCTTAAACGTTTACAAAAAAAGAGATTAGGGGCCCTCGGCTACAAAATATTGAAAAAATATAATTTTAATGCCCTAACGAATTTTAATATAGGCCATCAAGTTTTTATCTTCGAAGTTTTGTAAAATTACATTTACACAGTATCCAAAGTTTTTTTATTTGTAATTTAGCTCATATAAGTTAAAAATATTACTTTTGTGTCCCGGGCCCCCAGTGAGTGATAATTAAACAAAAAAAATTCGCCTGTTACCATCCCGGGAGTGTACTCAACAACTTCCCAAAATTTCATGCTTCTAACTACACGGGAAAATGGAGAATCTGTGATGATTAACTTTTTATATAAGAAAAAAAATTGGGCCCCCGGCCCCTTGTGAGTGAAAATTTTAAATATTTGTTGGCCTGTTACCATCGCGGGTGTGTACTAATAATTTCCAAAAGTTTCATGCTTTTACCTACACGGGAAATCAGAGAATTAGATTTGAGTCAGTTTTTATATAAGAAAAAGTACATTTGGGGCCCCCGCCCCCAGTGAGTGATAATTTAAACATTTTTTTTGCATGCTACCATCGAGGGAGTTGACTCAACAAATTCCCAAAGTTTCGTGTTTCTACCTATACGGGAAAGTGGAGAATAAGGCAATTTTCAGTATAAGGAAAAAAACGCTTTTGGGCCCCCGGCCCCCATGAGAGTGAATTTTAAAATTATTTTACCCCACTTTGAATCGCGAGAGGCTACTCAACAACTTCCCAAAGTTTCATGCTTCTACCTACACGTGAAGTTGGAGAATTCATGATGATTCAGTTTTTAATATTAGAAAAAAACTTCTTTTGGGCCCCCGGCCCCCAGTAAGTGTTAATTTAAATATTCTTTTTATCTGTTACAATCACGGAAGTGTACTTATCAACTACTCAGAGTTTCATGCTTCTACCTACACGGGAAATATGAGAATTTGTGATTTTCTGTTTTTATATAGCTCATTTAAGGAAAAACTTCATTTGGGGCCCCGGCCCCCAGTATTTGATAATTTAAATATTTTTTTGCCTGTTAACATCGCGGAAGTGTACTCAACAACTGCCCAAAGTTTCATGCTTCTGCTACTCGCAAAATAGGAGAATTAGTTATTTTTCAATTTAATATAGCCCATATAAGGGAAAAAAATGGTTTTGGGCCCCCGGCCCCCATTAGTGTGAACTTTTAAAATTCTTTTACGCCAAGTATCGTCGCAAGAGGCTACTTAACAACTTTTGCCAAGGTTTCATGCTTCTACCTACGCGGGAAGTTGTAGAATTAGTGATGAGTCAGTTTTTTTATATAAGAAAAAAACTACATTTGGGCCCCGGCCCCCAGTAAGTGATAATTTAAATATTTTTTTCGTTTGTTACCATCGCGTAAGTGTACTTATCAACTACTCAGAGTTTCATGCTGCTACCTACACGGGAAATAGGAGAATTAGTGATTTTTAGTTTTTATAAAGCTCATATAAGGAAAAAACTTCATTTGGGCCCCCGGCCCCCTGGAAGTGATAATTTAAATACTTTTCGCCCGTTACCATCGCGGGATTGTACTCAACAACTTCCCAAAGTTTCATGCTTCTGCCTACTCGGGAAATAGGAGAATTAGTGATATTCAAATTTTATATAGCCCATATTAGGAAAAATAACGTTTTTGGGCCCCCGGCCCCCATGAAATTGAATTTTAAAATTCGTTTTATTCTAATTATCGCCGTGAGAGGCTACTCATCAACTTCCCAAAGTTTTATGCTTCTATCTACACGTGAAGTTGAAGAATTAGTGATGATTCAGTTTTAAATATTAGAAAAAAACTACATTTGGGCCCCCGGCCCCCAGTAAGTGTTAATTTAAATATTTTTTTGCCTGTTACCATCGCGAAGTGTACTCATCAACTACTCAGAGTTTCATGCTTCTACCTACACGGGAAATAGGACAATTTGTGATTTTCAGTTTTTATATAGCTCATATTAGGAAAAAAACTTCATTGGGGCCCCGGGCCCTCAGGAAGTGATAATTTAAATATTTTTTCTCCCGTTACCATTGCGAAAGTGTACTCAACAACTGCCCAAAGTTTCATGCTTCTGCCTACTCGCAAAATAGGAGAATTAGTTATTTTTCAATTTAATATAGCCAATTTTAGGAAAAAAACGTTTTTGGGCCCCCGGCCCCCATGAGTGTTAATTTTAAAATTCTTTTACGCCAATTTTCGTCGCGAGAGGCTACTCAACAACTTCCCAAAGTTTCATGCTTCTACCTACACGGGAAGTTGGAGAATTAGTGATGAATGAGTCAGTGAGTGAGTGAGTCAGGGCTTTGCCTTTTATTAGTATAGATCACGAAGGCGTTCGTTCACAGCAGACGGGTGAGTTAAGAAAATTAAATCGCAATAAATCGTAACAAATTATAATCATCCATCGTTAAATTAAACTCTAATACATCGATCGTGATTCCGATATCCTTTTAAATTGTTATTATTTGAAAACTCATAGCTAATTTTTAAATTAAATCTAAATTTTAAAAACAATAACAACAATGGCCACCACCACCCTGAACCTTAAAGTCCAGCCTTGGACTTTAAACAAACCGGGAACAATTCTAATTGAATGTTCTGGTCCTAATGCCTTCAACGTACCTGTAGAGGTACTAATTGAAGAGCTGAACTCCAACTTTGGGTTGCATTGGGAACACATTGAAGCCCTGTACAACTTGGAGATGCCAAACCGTTGGTATCTCACCCTCAAGGAGGAGGTGAAGGCGGAGCACCACGCTCGTCTACACTACGTCAACATTCGGGAATCTAGACACCCAGGGCTTTGTGGCTGTCCTTATCACGAGGACAAGGTCGACACCAAAGTCCTTTTACACTGGGTTCCCATCATGCTTGGTGAGGAAGGGGTGATGGAGATCGCCCAGCACCTTGCTGCGCCTAACTCACACATAAGAATGCCAAGGCACCCTTACAATGCCTCCAAATGGGCATTATACATCACCCCTGCGAGGGAGATCCCCCACTACATTCTGGTGAACGCGGGGATCTTTAAGAACCTCAAAATATGGGTGCAGGTTCCAGGCAGGAGGGTGCAATGTTTCCATTGCCAAAGCCTAGAGCACTGGTCAAACCAGTGTGAGCAAAAAAAAAGCTCCCGCCACACGCACAACTGCTGCATCTGTTCCTGCCAAGAGCTACGCCATGGCAACATCGGGAAAAAGGTCACCACCTCCACCCCCTCCACCGATGGAAAAACCAGCCATGAAGCCTAAACTAGTGGAAAAGGAAACGAAATTACAGGCGAAGAAAAAAGAAGACATGAAAGAGAAGAAGGTGGAGAAAAAGGGACTAGTGAAGAAGGCCATCGAGACTATGACGGGACCCCAGGAAAATCCAGTCGAGGAAGGGTTTTGCTTGGTCACGAGGAGAAGCCGGTCGACTTCCCCCGCTAAACACTCTTACAAACGACAGAACAGCAAGATCATAGAGCAAGCTAAGAGCAAACATTTGAAAAGCGACCTCAACAAAAGCTTCACCAAGCAAGTCTAGACGCCTAACCTAATATACACACCACACCACACCCACTTACACGCACTATCATGGCAGACACTACGCTAGTCATAATCTCCCTTAACATTAGGGGATGCAGAAAGAAGGGACACTGCATCATTAAGTTAATTCAAGATCACACACCTGATTTTATATTTTTACAAGAAACAAACATTAAAACAGAACATGACGACAACACATACACAACAAAGTTAGGGCTTAAACACGCAAACTATAGCTATAGTCAACACCAATGGAACGGAACGGCAATTATTCAAACATCGGACAGATGGAAAATTACGAACAAGGGAAACGACCAAGAAGGAAGGATAACCACGGTTAACATAACGAACAACAAACAAAAGTACACGCTAGTTAACATGTATGCGCAATCAGATAGGCATAAGAAGAAATTATTTTACAACACACTTACGCAATTTATACCCTACATACACGAAAGAGAAGAGCTCATCATAGGAGGAGATTTTAACTATATTAACGAGGCAATAGATTCAAGCAATCCAAATAGAACTAGAGATGAAATAATTCTGGAAGACACTAATCACTAGTCATATAGAAATAATAAAAGACATTACAGAAACATACGACCTAACCGATGCCTACAGGGAAAAACATCCTAAAGGAAGCTAAAAAACCCACCAGAGCATCCTACGCACGACAAGTGCTAGGCTGGATAGGTTGTATGTTCCAAAATCTTCCACAATCTATAGGGCCATACATATCCCAGATACACTTAAATACACAGACCATAAAGCAATTAAATACAGATAAATGGACCAAGGGAAAAGACATCAGGTCGATCTCCTCACTGGAAATTTAACAACACTCTGCTAGAGAACAAACAATATGTAGAAATAATACAGCGCATTATTAGACAATACACAAGTACAATACCCACCACTAACGTAGGGAGACACTGGGAACTCTTCAAATCAACAGTGAGAAGAGTTACCCAGACAATCGCTGCAAACATACAAAAGGAACGAAGGAACAAGGAAAAGGAACTCAAACATAAAATACCGATCCTAAAATTGACCGACCCCACAGACCCAGAGATAATAGAATTAGAAAAAGAATTAGACGCTATACAACAATATAAATATAAAGGTGCTCACACGAGGAGCAGAACATTAATAGACAATCTAGAAATGCCCACAAAACATTTGAAGACAACATTCAACGTAGCAACTACATCAACGTTATTGAGGATTATGACCGAGTGCTACACGACGATAACGAAGGAATAGTACACACATTCAAAGACTATTACACTAAACTTTACACACACGAACAAACAAACCCAGATATTCAAGACAGGTACCTGGCTTACGCAAAGTCGCTACAGGACGACCAGAGGACAGAGCTAGACAGACCAATACAGGAAACAGACATAAAGACGGCGTTGGAGGGCATGAACAATGGGAAATCACCGGGACCGGATGGGTTTACAACCGAGTTCTTCAAACACTTCGCTACACACGTGACGCCACTCCTACACGCGGTGATCGACGAAGCATACACGAACAAAGAACTGCCGCCCAACATGGGAGAGTCCTACATAAAACTTCTTTCCAAAAAGAAAACCAATAAAAACTAAAAACTATAGACCAATATCGTTATTAAATACAGACTATAAAATATTAACTAAAGTAATAGCGAACACAATTAAACCTTACCTAAAAGATTTAGTGCACCCAGACCAACAATGTAGCATTAAAGATAGGAATATAAACAATCATAATCATTTTATAAGAGATGTAATACATTATGCCAAAACTAAAAACATTGAAGCAAGTATCTTGGCCCTCGACCAAGAAAAAGCATTCGATAGGGTATCTCACACATACCTACACAAAATATTAAAACAAAATAATCTAGGAAACTACGTGTGTGACTGGGTTAAAATAATTTATAAAAAACCCATTAGTATACTACTCATCAACAATACTCTATCAGAAGGAATAGAGATACAAAGATCAGTTAGACAGGGGTGCTCTCTCTCACCCTACTTATATATCCTGGCGATAGAGCCAGTGTTAGAGAAAATTAGGTTAGATAATAAAATAAGAGGAATTCACCTGCCAAATAGAGGAGAGAAAATTATTAGCATACGCCGACGACACTATATTCTTTCCCCAAAACAAAAACTCTATCAAAAGAATTATGGAAGCTTTTCGAGGAGTTTGGATCAGCCAGCGGATCAAAAATAAACATCAAGAAGTCGGAAATTATGGGCATAGGAAAATTCACTAATAAGGACGACTATCCCCTTAATTTGGAAGGAAAGAAAGAATTATTAATTTACGGATTAACATTTACAAACAACCCATGGGAAACTCACAAAGGAACATGGGACTCGCTAGTAAAATTCGTTAATAAAATTATCACACGATATAAATACGCAACCAAAACAATATTCGGGAGAAGTACATTAATACATACTTTAATAATACCAAAATTAATATACATAGGGAATATTTTTAACATTCCTCAACATACTCAAAACACAATTAACCAAATGATTAGGAGATTTATTTTTAAGAACACTAAATGGAACATAAAGAAACGAACTTTAATGCAGACTAAATTAGAAGGAGGAATAAATTTACAAGATATATATACAAAAATAGAAGTTATGAGAATTAAATTTTTATGACAGGCCATTAAAGATCACAAGGAATACTCCCTAACACATCTGACACGTCTGACTCCTATCAACAATAACACCCCACACTACCTGGGATCGAAACTCCCCTCTTTTTACCAAGCATGCTTACGCGCGATAAAAAATAATGAGACGTTAGTTAATAAAACAAACAAAGAAATTTACAACCACTTGAGAGAACGAAAGAAAACCCCTCATCTTGAGCGAATCAAGTGGATGCGACATTTCAATACAACAGAAATAAAAGACACTTTCAAAAACTTACACATTAAAGAAATAGAACCAAGGGCTAGAGAAATAACTTTTCGCTTAATTTATAATATGACGCCAACCTCAGAAAGACTCGAACAACAGACACTCCAGAGACCAAGATGCCCTCTCTGTAAATATTTAATAATAGAAACAGAGAGACATCTGTTTATGGAGTGCGAAGCAATACAACTAACTAAAAGTACACTAAAACTACTAATAAAAGCGGGAACGATTTACCCAGTAGACATAGAGCGATAGCCTTAAACACAATCCCTAGATCCCATAACACAAACCAACATGTCATCCATCAGCTTACGACTGATGGCAGAATATAGACAGCACATTTGGCAGTGCAGGAGAAACGTAATATTTAACAAACACGTGTATACAGACAATTTAATAGAGATACTATTTAGAGCGAAAATCCAAAATTTAATAGATCAAATATAAAACTAAATATAAACTAAATTAAATAAAAATAAATAAATTGGCTGAAGGTTAATCAACCGCTGTAAATATTTGTAAATATAATTATATTTATATGCATAAAATGTTAAGGCGTGAACAACTCCGGACAGTGTCTACGCTAATAAATTCGCTCTTTCCTTTCAGAGAGGGAACTGTAGAATCAAAGAAAGCAGGCACGGAGAAGTCTGATGGAGGAACAGCCATCACCCGTGTCTTCTTTGTTTTATTGTTTGCACATTTTGTTTCACACCATTTCACCTATCGTCCCATTCATACTCATATTTCACTCCACGGGGCATATCAGTCACATCATCATGCTTTTCCAGTTGACTAACCTTTTTTAATGTACTTTTTTTGTCTTTAACACTGTTTATTTGTATCACCAAAAATTTGAAAACCCCCCCACCAAAAAAAAATAAAAAATAAAAAAAAATAAAATAAATAAATTGTAAGGCCTTCAGCCAAATTAAAATGTAACTTTGAAAAATTAAAAAATAATCGCTATGTCCGAAAAAGGGACTGCAGTGGAGATCGATGATAGCAATTTGAGGTTTCCGCCGCAACCCCCTCTGTGTAATTTAACATTCTTTACACGTTTTCATGCGCGAGCAGGAGAGTGGTTTGACAGAAATTGGTTATGCTATTCAAAAAATAGTGACTGTGTTTATTGTAAAGTTTACCAATTGATGTCCCAGTGAGCAAGCTTACACGGCGCTGGATTTACCTATTTGCTAAACAAGCTATAGCTTAGGGCCCCTCCTTCTTGGGCCTCCCCCTCGGAATTTGCTGTTTAATATCTGGCACTGAAATAGAATATCTGGACTTCAAAAGGGTCCCCCCCATATCTCACATAGTTTACGAACCCATCAAGTCTAAATTCGGCGCTGAGCTTACAACTGGCTTCAATGGTTGATTGATAGCATGCTTATGAAATGCTCTCGAGTCATGAAAACTCTAAGCAACACCATGAAGCAATGACAGTACTAAGTGGTCGTAAATCATCCATTCAAATCGACTTTAATCTTTCCAAGCAATTTGAAAGTGATTTCCAATATTGAAAAAAGTTCTTATTAGGATAGTAAGCGTTATATAGATTTTTTTTATTCGTGGCCTTGCATTCCATGGCAAGAATGAACTGTTTGGCTCACTGAGCAATGGTAACTACCTTGGAATACTAGAACTACTGAGTCAGTTTGAAACATTTCTTGCTGAAAATATCTGCCAACATGGAAATAAAGAAAGTGGAAACACTTCTTATATTTCCTCAACTATCTGTGAAGAGTTGATTGAACAGATGGGTCGAAAGGTATTGTTTATTATTATTGCTGAAACAAAATATTACGGTGGCGTAAATTAAAAATTAATTTCTCGATTAATCGTTAAAAATTATTTTTAACGATTAATCGATCCATCACTTACAAATTATTGGAAGTCAAAAAGTAAAAAAAACCAACAAAATAACGGCCGATAAATAATAACAAATTTCCTGACGATTATGCGAACATTTTGGTTTTAAACTATTGACTGACGGGAATGTTCAAAATGTTGATAAAGTTTGCCTACCATGGTTCTAACACTTCGCCTACTTATCAAACCAAATGAAAAGCGTATTAAGCAACTAATCAGGCTGGTCATACCCGATACAATAAAGCTTGAAGAGAATTTCTTTTATACCAACCAAATAACTGTAATAAGATTCAAATGAAAACCGAAATTTTAAAACATGTAAGTAAAAAAAAATAACTACAAAAAACCAACAACAAGGAAATTACTTTTCGTATAACTAAATAAATATATTCATCTATTGACGTGCTTTAAAATAGTTTGCATGCTTGATCTTATTACATCAATTCGGTAGTAATTTTAACTCACAAAGTCACATTTGTGTACAGGCTAACCACTTAATTACATTTGATAAATGCTAACTAGTGATCAGAGTAAGTATAAGTGTCAGTGACCCCAATGTACCCTGATCCCATTTGCCATATCTAGGCGACTTTCCAAAATCTTGTGTCACTTAATGGTGGGATGACTTAAAAACCAAGATAATGGAACTTTTCTCTTTGCTTTAAAGACAGTGTTGTAGTTCTAATTGGCACGATCCAGCCAACCCTGACTATCTTTAAATTCATGGTGTCCATGCTTCGCACCAAGAATATCCGCCTCCTAAATCATCAAACTGACCATGGGCGGGCAGAGTAGAGAGTAACAAACTTAGCCACACCCCCGTCACGACACATCAGTTGGCGGCGCCAAAGGTGCATTCATGAGACGGCAACTGGAGGTAGCCTCTCTAGCGCGGTGCCCGGCAACTCAGCGAGATAACCGACATTACCTGACAAAGGTGGCCCTGTTTTGTGCTAGAGACATGATTGTTCCACGACATAAGACAGTCGAGATAACTGGGTTCTATAGTGTATACATTATAAAATAAACCAGCCACCAAGTATTAAAGAAAAAGACAAATTTATCGACATGTATATCATATAAAGAAAATCCACAGTGTCATTAGCTAGAAACAAGAAATGTTACACAGAGATCAGGTACGTGGAGAGGTAATCAGTTTATTCTATGTACAGTTTTAATCTTTCTTTCTGTGGAAAGATGATAATTGATCAGTAGAAAAGTTATTAAATAGAATTTGTGAATTAAACTTGAGTGCATCTTTAACAAATATTCAATCAGGTAAGAATAGCTAAAGTTTTTTGAAACAAAGGCAGTCCTTTTAATTATATGAATTGGAAAATCCAAATGACATCATATGAAAACGGGACTTCATGGCCTCATTGCAAAGCACCGAAAGCGACCCTAGTTGTAATAAAACAACAATACCTAGCAAGCAAATAAGACAATGTTTATCTTGAAGCTTGCATGTCTTAAAGGCGTCTGTCTGTTGAAAACATATTGGTATAATCCTGAAACATTTTGAAGTCACTATATTATAGATAACTGAGGTACAAAACCATAATCAATAATAAGCAATTTTACAGTCTATTATAAAAAAATTGTATAAATCATCAACGAGCTTGGGTGTAGAATTTAGAAAACCATGTTCATTCATTCCTACAGTCGTTTATCAGCTCAGCCAATACATATATACAATCTCATCAATTCAGTTAATGCATTGGCCACCTTCAACCTTCATGCCCCCACTATGAATAACAATATTACAAAATATCTATATGCACCTCTATTTACAAAATAGCTGAAATAAATTTAAAAAAAAATGCTTTCCCATGATGTAACTTTTGATTACAGTAGAGGTTTTACCTGTCGATGAATTAATTTTCAAACAATGTGATTTTATTAAGCTTTGCCTTCAAAAGTGAACTTGACTGCATTCTCTAAGTCTCTAAGTGACCTCGCCCCTTAGACAACGGCTATTTAAATGGTGAAGTGACTTCTATTTCAACGCTGATTGGATAAATCTCGTTCAGTTTCATTCAAATCATCTGCTTATTTAAAATGAATTTAAGTTATTAAAATTGAGGATAATATTTCTAGTATTTTTTTCAATTTATTATTAAATAATTAATAAATTTTTTTTAAAGTTATGGAAAAACAACTTACGTCAGTGCTACAGTTTGAATTTACAACATTTTTGTGTCAACTCCAGAGTTAAATCTTGGATTGTTGTAGATCAGATACAAATAGTTACTACAGGCCGTCCATAAATGACGTCACCCGATATTGGCCGATTCCCCCCCCCTTTCCCCCCCTCGTCACTCTTCGTCACAAAAACTTAGACCCCCCCCTGCAATATAAGACCACAAAGCTTTGACCCCCCCCCTGAAAGCCATATTTTCTATTTGAAAATGAGCATGTTTCAAATCACTTTTTTGTCATTTAAATATTTATTTAGAGTAAGCCTGCACTTTAATATCGCAACACGAGTGAAGCCATTGAAAATGTAATTACCGGTACATAATTTACAAGCAATCAAATATTTAAGTGGAACTTTTATTTTAAGTTGCGCGTTTTTTATGTGACGTCAAAATTCTTAAACACCCCACACCCTCGTCACACATCGTCGCAAACGCGTGACCCCATCCTCCACCTCCCCCCATAGACACCTGACGTATTTATGGAAGGCCTCTTATGTGACATTTTTGTAGTTTTGAGAAATTGACATTTTTAAGTTCAAAACTATGCAGTTTTATTATTTGTAAATCAAATTGAAAAAATATTTTAAAAAACCCGTAAAAAACCAAGTTTTTGACTATAAATCCTTTATGTACGAGAAGTAACTAAAAGAATGTTCATTATAATACGCAGCGCAAGACCATCCAAAAATACAAAATTGTAGTTGTGTCGTAAAACATGTTGAATATAATGCGCACCGATCAGGAATATGTTTATAAAACAGTGTTTTCAATAAAATACGCACCTTATTGCGCGACAGAAAGGTTGTTCAATAAAATGCGCACCCTTACACTCTATCTCAAAAAATAACAGGATACATAGAAATAAATAAAATAATCTAAAAAATCAATAATTCAATTACGATACATGTGATCGATCTGAAATTTTGATACATACCTTGTTTTTATCATCGGTACGAAACTGCTTGCAAAATTTCAGCTCGCTAGCTTACGAGGAAGTGGGTTAAAATTGATCCAAAGTTTTGGCGAAAAGCAAGGGTGCAAGGGTGCAAGCCAGCAACCAGACACCACGAGTTAATATAAAGGATTTAATAAACAAAAGCTTTAACAACTTTGGCCATTTGCTTTCTATTTTTTATAAATAGATTTGATCTATGATGCTTATAAAAGAAATAGTTTGAGAGAGAAAGGTGATGTTGAAATCTTCTTTATCGACGAACTGTCTTTAAAGCATAATAAAATATACAAACATACAAAAAGGATAGAGATTTACAAGGCGTTAATTGAGAAGGATCTCGTTTTTTTTCGTGGGGTGGGGGATGGGCATGGGGTGGAGTAGAGGTGATTGGTGGGGGTGGGGATGGGGTGGAGTAGAGGTGATTGGTGGGAGTGGGGATGGGGTTGAGTAGAGGTGATTGGTGGGGGTGGGGATGTGGTGGAGTAGAGGTGATTGGTGGGGGTGTGGTTGAGTAGAGGTGATTGGTGAGGGTGGGGATGGGGTTGAGTAGAGGTGATTGGTGGGGGTGGGGATATGGTGGAGTAGAGGTGATTGGTGGGGGCGGGGATGTGGTGGAGTAGAGGTGATTGGTGGGGGTGGGGATGTGGTGGAGTAGATGTGATTGGTGGGGGTGGGGATGTGGTGGAGTAGAGGTGATTGATGGGGGTGGGGATGGGGTTGAGTAGAGGTGATTGGTGGGAGTTGGGATGGGGTGAGTAGAGATTATTGGTGGGGGTGGGGATGGGGTGGAGTAGAGGTGATTGGTGGGGGGTGGGGATGTTGTGGAGTAGAGGTGATTGGTGGGGGTGGCGATGGGGTTGAGTAGAGGTGATTGGTGGGGGTGGTGATAGGGTTGAGTAGAGGTGATTGGTGGGGGTGGGGATGTGGTGGAGTAGAGGTGATTGATGGGGGTGGGGATGGTGTTGAGTAGAGGTGTTATGCGGGGTGGGGATGGGGTGGAGTAGAGGTGATTGGTGGGGATGTGGTGGAGTAGAGGTGATTGGTGGGGGCGGGGATGGGGTTGAGTAGAGCTGATTGGTGGGGGTGGGGATGTGGTGGAGTAGAGGTGATTGATGGGGGTTGGGATGGGGTGGAGTAGAGGTGATTGGTGGATGTGGGGATGGGGTGGAGTAGAGGTGATTGGTGGGGATTGGGATGGGGTTGAGTAGAGGTGATTGGTGAGTATTTTCGAATGGTTTTATGAAGTCTGATTAGTCAGCGAAAAAAGGGGGGTGGACCAATATGACATGCATGCAGTTACGGAGTGACAGTTAATACTTTCTTTTGTTTTTCTTTAGTGCGAAAGTGCTTCACTGTTATTGTGGGCGTGCATTCAAAGTTTGAAGCGTTAATAAAACATTAGATAAATCACAAAATAGCAGCATTTTTACAATTATACCCGTATGAGCAAAGTTGATCATCATCATTAGAATCTAATTTTGGAAATTCCCAAAAAGCCTACAGTGCGTTTGTTTTTCTGGCTGGAGCATAATTTGTTTTTTGAAAACGTGTTTGCTCTGATAAGATCTTCGCAGCTGATTGATTCTTTCTGTGAACGTGTATTGACATGCTTGACAACGTACATGGTGAAGAAAAGGGTTGGGTGGTGTTTTCATAAAAGATACAGTAATCACAAAAAAATCGAATCTTTCTTAAAACCTGCAAAACAGAATTGTGACGACAGGTTATCTCAGTGTTCACTTTCTTCACTCAAAGGTCATATAACTAAATGAAACAATAATCACGTTTTGTGGAAATAAAAAAAAATTTCATGTGAAAAAAAATAGAGTTATGACATTTTTGTATGTCATGTATCCATTGGTTTATGACAATAGAATATCTTTTGCCATGCATTCATCATTATTGTAAATATATTTGTATATATCCGTTTTAATATTTTAAGAATGTCCCAGCAAGTGTGCTTGTCTTCTAAATGAGATAGCCATCACGTGATTCTTTCTGAAATGTCAAATAATTTGTTCATTGAAGAAATTTAAAAGTTTGTGATGATATTAAAGTTATTTAGTAGGTCTTCAGCACAATTCCCTTGCTGGTTTGTAAGTACGTCGTGATTCCGTAGGTTTTAAGCCTATAAATCTGATCTGTGGCTTTCGCGACACTTTCGTTTTCAGGCTTGTACAGAAACTAAGGAACCCTGAGTTTTAAATTTCTCCGAGTGTCTTTGATAAAGCTTTTGGAGAATAAGCTGAATTTTGCAAAGCTTCTACAAGGTCATAATTAAACGGCCATATCAGCGAATAGTAGAACCGATGGTCAGTGCGCTTTGTATCATCGGTCAAGAGTGCAAGGGTATTATCCAGCCGTAACTATAGCGTAAGCCCAGCTTGATTGAATGGGAATTTTTTTTTAATGACTTTCTTTCCCAAATACTTTTACCGTGTAAAAAGTTATACCTACAGAAAACAAGCAAAACTGATATATACAATTCCTAGTTTAGGCTCTCTTTTTATTAAATGTTTCCAGGTATACGAATATATTAGAAATATTTTTACAAATCATAAGTGCTACTGATCAATTGATCAGACACCATATAACCACAGTTGTATTTCCCCACACTTCTATTTATTGATGTACATAGTTTTGTTTATTCTCAAGTCACTTTTTAAACTTACTAGTGATTATTTTATTGAATAAAGCCAAAAATCTTAGAAACATTTGTTGTAGCTATTCTTGTATAGTTAAAGGAGCAACAAAGCCCTCCCAAGGACGTTCCGTCAACGTTCGGTGGCATGTTGTAACTTCGCTCCAACAGCCGTCTCGACCGGCATTACATGTGCATCACGTCAAAAATACTATTCATTATAGTTAAAATAAATAACTCGTAAAAACAGAGCTTTTTACTATAAATCCCAACGCGCGTAACTCAAAATAAAGTCTTGGAAGAAATACTGTACCAAAGATAACTCGTTTTGAACGTCCGCGTAAATGGCGTAAACGTGTTCAATATGATTGGCTGTAGGAGTCATATGTGTTTGAGGGACCAATCGCTATAGATGACGTGACAGAACGGATAAAATTACGACTTCCGGTTTGTGAGTGGTCACTATTTCTACTAGAGCTAAGTTTTCATATATTTTCATATATTTGCCTAATTTCATAATACTAAATTCTTTTCAAACCCTTAACTAATCTTTAATTAACCAAATTATAATAATTTTAGCTGTTTAATAATATTATTTTTTACTAAAATTACTAAAATCCTAAGTAGTTATGTAGGCGGCCATTTTATTGTTATTGTTATTAATTTTGAACTCTCCTAATCGTAACTGTGTACATAACATAAAATCACCAATTTTATATACCTTCCAAATAAATTAATTACTAGGTGTAGAATTCATATTTAAATTTAATTTAACTTAATCAAATTAGAACAATTAAACACACTTTAACAAAATTATACATAACTTATAGTATAATAATAGTAATAAGTAATAGTAATAGTCTTAAGTCTTAAACTTAAGCCTTAAAATTAAACCTAGTCTAACACTAACCCGAAAATGAGAATTTTCATCTTAGTCTTAGTAATAACCACACTACTTTTAAGGACATTAACGTCAACCAACAAAGATCCTAAAAATCAGAGTAATATATCAATAATTATAAACCACCACAACACAAAGCACACTGACTACACCTCTATCTTAAGCACAATAAAGGAAATCTCCTTCAAACAATGGAAACATAAAATATGTAGATATAAGCAAAAACACTTAATCTTAATTTTGCTCCTCTCAGGCGACATAGAACTTAACCCAGGCCCAGTATCATCTAAATGTCAAATTTGTATTAAGGCATGCACTACCAAACAAGGAGCCATTCAGTGTGACACCTGCAATGAATGGTACCACATTGCATGCCTGCATTCTAACACACCAAAGCACAAAGCAATAGGCCTAAGAAATAAATATGCATCTTGGCACTGCATACATTGTGGGTTGCCCCAAATCAGTTCAGATTTATTTAACTATAAGGACCTTATCACCACAAACTCTTAGAGTGTTTTGGCTAATCCTTTTATAAATAAACCACTAGATAAAGTGAAACCTACCACACAAACCCATAAAATTACCCATAAAAAATCTAATAATAATAATAATCAAAACATTCTCAAAACACTAATAGTTAATTTCCAAAGCTTAAAAAATAAAATTCCAGATTTAGAACTACTTATAAAAACAGAAGAACCAGACATAATTGCTGGTTCTGAAACTTGGTTGAACCCCAACATATATAACTCTGAGATTTTAAACACCAATTATAATATTTTTAGGAAAGACAGACTAGACAATTATGGAGGAGTGCTACTTGCAATTAAATCAAATATCATAGCTGAAGAAATTACTACACAGCCAAATTTTAATATAGAGTCTATTTATTGTAAAATAATTACACCAAACTCATCCCCACTTATTGTAGGCAGTATATATAGACCTCCGAATACAAACCTAGAATACATGAACAATCTTTGTAGTCAATTAACTTTCATCAAAGAGAATAATAAAAATGCAGTTCTATGGATTATGGGGGACTTTAATCTTCCAGATATAAATTGGAAAAATTATACAATTGATAACCATCAAACTAACAAAGAAATTAATGAACACTTTTTAGACACTATAAACAACATAAACCTAGAACAGATAGTAAAAACAGCAACAAGGAAAAATAAAACACTAGATTTATTCCTAACAAATAGACCAGGACTAGTGTTAGACTATAAAATAATTCCAGGACTGTCCGACCATGATATTGTTAGGGTCACCAATACAATAAAAACTAAAATTAATAAGATACCTAGAAGAATAATCTATCTTTTGAATAAATGTAATTCAATAAAACTACACCAATCAGCGGCTAACTTCCAACAAACTTTCCTAAGTAAATTTAACACAAATAGCCCAGTAGAAGAAATTTGGAAAGATATAAAAACAAATCTAAAAACTATAATGGATGAGAATGTTCCAACAAAACTAACATCACATAAAATTAACAAATGCTGGTTCAATTCTAGATTGAAAAAGCTATGCAAACTAAAAGAGAACTTATTTAAGAAATATAAAGCTACCTATTCATATAGGATACACAAAAAATACTTAAAGATTAAACACTTGACACAAAAACTTAGTCGAAACCTCCAAAATGAGTATATAAACAATGTAATTACCAAAGATAACAATAAAAACTTATGGTCCTTTATCAAATCTAAAAAAATGGAACCTTCAGGAATAGCCACACTAAAAGGCTCAAATAATAAAACCTATAATGATAATGAAACTAAAGCTAATATCCTTAACACATATTTTGCATCATCTTTTTCTGCCTCAGGCGACAAGGAAGTTTTAATAAATTTAAATAAAATGGAGGAAATAGGTAACATAACTGTAGATGAGATAGGTATACATTCACTCCTAAAAAACTTAAAAATAAACAAAGCTACTGGCCCAGATGATTTGCCTGCAAGATTATTAAAAGAACTAAGCAATGAACTGTCCCCAATCCTTGTAGTTCTCTTTCAAGCCTCTCTAAACCAGGGTAAAGTGCCTCAGGATTGGAAATTAGCTAACGTAACTCCACTCTTTAAGAAAGGGGATAAATCAGACCCTGGTAATTACAGGCCTGTATCACTTACTAGTATCACCTGTAAATTACTAGAACACATAATATATAGTAGAATAGTTAACCACCTTGACAAATATAATGCCTTATGCCCACATCAACACGGCTTTAGAAAAAACAGATCATGTGAAACACAATTAATATGTTTAATAGATGAACTATCAAAAGGCTTGGACAAAAATGATCAAATAGATACAATATTACTAGACTTCTCAAAAGCATTTGACAAAGTTCACCACCTTAGTTTACTTAAAAAACTTAACTACTTTGGAATCTCAGGTTCCTTACATCACTGGATCCAAGACTTCCTTTTGGGCAGGGAGCAAACTGTAATAATTAATGGATCTAAATCTGCACCAATAAAGGTTAACTCAGGAGTTCCACAAGGAACTGTGCTAGGTCCCTTACTCTTTTTAATTTATATAAATGATTTACCCAACAACATCTCAACAGGTACAAAAGTTAGGTTATTTGCTGATGATTGTATAATCTATAGAACAATTAAATCAGAACAAGACAGCAAAATTTTACAAAAAGACTTAGATGAATTGATAAAATGGGAAACTAACTGGAGTATGTCTTTCCACCCAGAAAAGTGTCAACTGTTAAGAGTAACAAAGAAAAAGAAACAAATAAATTCAAAACATTACATTCATGGAAAAGAACTGACCCAAACTAAAGATGCAAAATACTTAGGAGTCTTAATAAATGAGAAACTATCATGGAATCCCCATGTCAATGAAGTTATTAAAAAATCAAACAAAACCTTAGTCTTTATAAAAAGGAACTTTAACAAATGTAATAGAGATATAAAACTAAAATGCTACCTCACTTTGGTGAGACCTGTACTAGAATATGCATCTTCTGTATGGGACCCATCCACCAAAGAAAACATTGATAAACTAGAACAAATTCAAAAAAGAGCTGCCAGATTCATTACTGGAGAATATTCGAAACTGACAAGAATAACACCATTAGTTAAATCATTAAACCTTGAAACACTAGAGGATAGAAGAACCAAGAGCAAAGTAGTAATCATACATAAAGCTATTAATTCTAATTTAGAAATACAACACAAAGATAACTTAATACAACCCTCAGATAGACATAAGGATAAAAACACCTTTCTTATTCCGTATGCAAGAACAAACACATACAAGTTTTCCTTCTTCCCGTCCGGAATTCGGGCGTGGAATGGGTTGCCTGAAGAATCCAGGAAAACCAACACTTTATCAACATTTAAATCTCTAATAAAAATGCAGGACTAAACACAAACCATAGATAAGCGTAGGACGCAATAATCTTCTGTATAGAAGGAGCGTCTGTAAACAGATAAGATAAGATAAGATAAGACAGAAACTTGCCTTTTATTATATAGGATATCAATATATCATGGACATCATATTTTAACCCCACTGACCAATATTGTTCATCGATCGGATATACAGTTAACACCGTGTAAATGTAAAGTTCTAATATGACCTTCACTATTTGAACATAATGAAGTTTTCAGTGTCTTTCATTTTTCAAAATGAAAATATGGATTCTTCAAGTAAAATTTATAACAGCTGTTGATTTAATTTTTACATAAACAACAAACATTTTAGAAATCAACAAAGTCAAAAACTATTTCTCTGCAATGTTTATTTGTATCTATTCTAATTCGTTACAAAATTTCTTTTTAATTGAATTTACATTAGAAATAGCTTTCTTTAAAGGGAAAATATTTGATAAATGTATCGCTAATGGTTAAAAGAAATTAACCAACCAAGTAAAATTAAAGATGAATTTAAAAAACGCAATTGGTTTGTAAAGAAAAGGCCATACGTTAAATTAGTATTGTGGGCGTCTTATGACACTGGCGTTTTAATGGGCGTGGTTTTTGGCCGGGTGCAGATGTCTACTACCACAGTAAACAAGTAAAGCAAGTGTATATACTTTTTTTAAGTATTAAAAAGTTCTGTCTCATTGTTAATATCAACGAACTTTTATAACCTGTCCTGGCCAACGCCACTAAAATTATTTCCATCAGAGCTGACACCACTGTGGACATGGTGGAGAGAGTAACATATTTTACATCCCAGTGGGATGACTATAGCCCCGCTGCTGCCTGGACACGTACAAGTAGTGTACGTGAATTTGGTCTTATCATTTTTTTCATCCACCACGTACCTTTTTATCCATTGTCCTATGGAGATCTGTTTAGGACATCCGTGTGGATGCGATACAATGATTGTCAGTCTGTGTTCATCACTTAAAAGTGTGTATTTTTTGTGTTCTTCATGCCATAGATCACGATAGCAATATAACAAATTGTTCATTTTAGTCAGCACCTCTTTGTCACATGTCATACACATCAAATAACAGCTGTCTTCATCAATACTTCTCCCATTTGCCATCCAACCACCAATAGTGACAAATGAGCTATCATGTCTATCATAGAACAATCTACAAGTAGTGTGTTCCGCCTCATGCTCGTCAAACACCACGTGTGTAGCCGTACTTATGCATAACAGTCCCCACACTTTGCTTGGTGCCTCTGAGTGTATACACTTGAAACATTTACAAGGACCACATTGGTAATGTTCTGGATAATATTTGAAGTCTATAACCATTCCTGTGCCTAACCTCAACACGCCACTTCCTCTCATGTCATAAAAGGGGTAAGGACATGTTGTTTTCGGCCAAAACTCTGGTCTGTTGTCACTGATCTTTTTAACATCTATCCTCACAATTAAGGCTGCTGTAGCTTTGATAAAGGGAACTAGACGTCTGTCATGCTCACCTTCAGGCAGGTCATTGATGTTAAAATCGGCCACAGGCACGAACTTTGTGTGACCCGGATTCTTCTTACAGCCGACAAGATGTTTGTGGAGATCTGCTTCTCCTCCTTCTGACACCTGTGTTTCATGTGTGTCTATCAAAAAAGCAAAAAACAAACAAACAGAAACTGTAAGACTTTTATAAAATTATTATGACATTAATATAAAGATAATTTACCTGTCGTCCTAGCGCTTACATTATGTTTTCCATTTTCACCCCACCCAGTACGATCCCGTTGCATAATTGGATCCCGTTCTAAGTTGAATCCCGTTTCAGTGTATTATCTCGTTGTAAACTGGGATACAATTTGTGGATGAATCCCTTTACTCGCTATGATCTCATACTTTGATTAATCCCCGTTATTTCAACCATTAATACATTTTCGAACTCGTTTTTGTGGGTAATTATTAAATGTCTCAAGATATATGTTTATTTGACTTTTTTTGAAACGTAAGATAATGTTGTTGAACCATTTTATACTGTTTAATATGATTTAAATCATTTTAAATGGTTTTAAAAAGTAAATGTTATACATCAATATAATACCATGCAAAAGATCTCTTTCCTCATCTTCCTGGCTGTCAACATCTTCTTGATTGACATCAGTGCCACCGTCTTCTTGTCTGACATCAGTGTCGCCATCTTCTTGATTGTCATCAGTGCCACCATCTTCTTTATTGACATCAGTGCCACTATCTTCTTGTCTGACACCAGTGTCACCATATTCTTGGTTGACATCAGTGTCACCATCTTCTTGATTGACATCAGTGCCACCATCTTCTTGATTGACATCAGGGCCACCATCTTGTTGTCTGACACAAGTGCCAACATCTTCTTGTCTGACATCAGTGCCACCATCTTCTTGTCTGACATCAGTGCCACCATCGTTTTGGTTCATATTTTTGTTATTATCTGTTCGTAAGAGATAAGTTCATTAACATATAAATACCAATGAAATAAACTTCTTAATATTTTCTCTTTTCTTCTTGAAGGCGATGCATTCCGAGATTTACTTTTTTGTTATATGTCCCAATACTTGAGTGGAGTTTTAATATATTGAAATGAATATAAGAACAATATATTCCAATTAACTTTGTGTTTTTAAAGACTTCTCAAATAACAATGATGTATCACCAGACACCGTTCAAATAAAAAATTATCACCGCTGTCCAAACGTTCTTTTTGTTCAGTTTTAGGAGTGTTACTATCTTTTTCACTATAAATTATTTTGGAGTCTTCATATTCCAATCTCCTAATTGCATAATCAGATATGACATTCTCGGAGATTACTGTGCTGCAAATAAATTGCAAATAGAATAATTTTAAAATGTGCTAATAAAGGTGATATTTTTCTCATAAAAAAGTTTAAACATTATCATTTATTTGATATTTTTATTCCTTCAAATATCTCTGATTTCTTGTAATCTGCAATGTATAAATTTATACATTTTAAGCACATTTTTACTGAAACTTAGTGTTACATAAAAACTAGAGCTGCGGAAATTAACGATTAATTTCTCGATTAATCGTTAAAGATTTTTAATGATTAAATTTTTTTAACGATTAATTGACCCACCACTTATAAATGTACTGAAAGTCAAAAAGTAAAAAATTTCGGCCTATAAATATAAACTAATTTCGGGACGATTACACAAACATTTTGGTTTTAAACTATTGACTGACGTGAATGTTCAAAATGTTGATAAAGGTTAGTGTGTCCATTTAGAGAAATCGTTTGCCTACTATGCAATGTTCCCTCTAAGTCTAAACTTCGTTGGTCCGTGTGCAAAGTTAAAAAAAAACTCGTGTGCAAAGTTGCACAACATCCATTTTGTGTTCCATATTTTACCAAATTTGCTGCGCGGTGATTCTAAACTCCTGCGTGGCGTCGGTTAAATATCTGCGCAGCCACGCTTTTTAAAGGGAACATTGCTACCATGGTTCTAACACTTAGCTTGCATATCACCTGCAAACCAAACATCCACTACAGCATCAGAAACTTTAGCTGAGACAATCTATAGCTATGCGAACGATTTTTCCGCTCGGCTGGTTATATTGTCAATAAGACCCACTCATCACTTGAACCAAATAATGTCAATACACTTGTCTGTTATTGTTGTTGGTTAAAAGATGTCATATAAAGAAGACATTCCAATGTTATTTCAATTTTCGACAAGTACGTTTAATAAATGTTACTTATGACACCATAAATTTCAATATTTGGCTTTAATCGAAATTAAAGATTAATTAATCGTTAATTTTTCAAAATTTAACGATTAAATTTAAATTAATCCTTAACAGCCCTAATATTCATACAAATTTGTATTTATGTTTAGCAGCCTTGTACATGATAGAGTGTTTTGATGAGCGCCCCACGCTTTTATGTGCAGTAGATAGGTTCACGATTTCACCTGTAATCATAGAAAATTTTTAATTTTATTTTACTCTTTTTAGTGCACTTTCTATATGTAAATAAAAGCGTGTCCTTTTTAAAAAAAGTTTTTTTTTACATTATTTTATTTTCTACTTTTAAGTCTCAAATTTTTTTTTAAAAATGTGGTTGTGAGAAGGGGCATAATTGATAAAAGGGAATGTTTGAATAATCAAAACTCCTATTGCTCTTCTTGTATTACCATGTCAATTTAGATTTAGTTTCGTATAACTGAGCTGTTAAACACGTGATGTAAACAATTTCGGTGTCTGCATGACAGACCCATAGTAAAACCACGTGCGCACAGGCCATGAACGCACACTGTCTTCACATGTTTATTTAACGCCGATTGGCTGGAGAAGACATGACCCAATTTTTCATTGGTTCTGGCATCCCCTCCCTCGGCTTGAAAATTACTATGTCGATAAGCGTTGAGTGAGAAATAGAACGAAATATAGACAAAAACTAAAAAGTAAAAGGCCGATGCTGCTCGTCTCGAAGTTCGAGTCATCCAGCATGAATACTAGTCGTCTCGAAGTCGTTTTAATTTTAAAAAATAGACAACTAAACCTAACCCAGACCCTAAAACTACAATCTTAATTACGTTAATGGATAAAAATAATTGCATTTATTCCCTATTTACTTATTTCCTATTTTCAAGTGAAAAATACAACATTTCATTCCCGGAAGTACGCTTCGCTCTGCCATATTGCCATAACAACAATGAACATACTTCGAGACGAGCAGCCCCTTCGAAATTAAAAATGCTTTAATTTAATTACGGTACATTCGATCAATCTGAAATTTTGATACAATGCATTGTCATCCAAGATCTATCTGTGGTAAAATTTTGAGATCTCTAAGACCATCAGAAGTGGTTTAAATTTACGTTACAAGATTTGACGGATGGAAGGATGGATGAATGGAAAATACAACATGCAAACAGTGTGACTTAAATAATAGCGTGTAATAATTAATCATTTTAATTGTTAGCGAAATGGCATAATATCTTCAGATCTTGTATTTAAATGAAATTTCATGCCTGTCACGATCGTAACGCTTATGAACTTCTTTAAGTTTCGCCGTACAGAAATGAAACATTTGTGCTAACAGGATTGTAATGATTTGAATATTTTATAGCTAATCTTTCAATTATTTTCGCATGAAATAGACTCTGAAATAGGTTGGTAAGATTCTCTTTTCATCTGCATAAATTTTAAAATAAAAGTTAACAAACACAATATTTAAAAGAGATTAAAAAAAAATAAGTTGATGTTGTTCGCAGTCCAAAAAAAAACAACAACAACAAAAGTTTTCGAATTAAAGGTTCTTGTTCTGAAACATATATACTGGTTTTCATCTTGGGTGGTTCGGTGAATATTGACATAAGTAACCAAAGTTTTGGCTCTATGAGTATAAGTAAGTAAGTCCCATGACCGATGGTCGTAGGGGGTCCCTAATGTTTCCATTAGAGCTTACTCGGGGCGTGGTATACCTGGTGGGTGCCCCAATTCCCTTCCAGGTCAGCGGAGGACTTTCTTAGCGTTAGTCATTATTACACGCTTTTATTTAAGTCACATTGTTTGTATGTTGTATCCATCCATACATCCTTACTTCAAATCTTGTAACGTAAAATTAAACCATTTCTGATGGTCCTAGAGATCTCAAAATTTTACCACATATAGATCGTGAATGACAATGCATTGTATCCTAATTTCAGATCGATCGAATGTACCGTAATTAAATTAATGCACTTTTAGTTTTTAGTTTTTGTCTATATAAAATATTATCACTCGCGTCAATGAACCATGCCTCAACTCGCCCTAGAGGGATACAATTATTATCACTTTAAAAAGTGCCCCACGCTTCTATGTGCAGTAGATAGGTTCACCGATTTCACCTGTTTTCATAGAAAATATTTATTTTCTTCTTTTTAGTGCACTTTCTATGTGTAAACAAAAGCGTGTCCTTTTAAAAAAAAGATTTTTTTACATTATTTTATGATTCTTTCACGTTCCTAGTTCACGCGTTGACGACGACCGTTTATGTTCACCATTGTTAACACCCCTTACCGTCCCTACGCCCGGTTTTAAAACCAGGGAGATAATTGTGTTTCAGGCTGTAAATGTCGTGTTTAAATTGAAACATAATCACTACTTTTATTTATGTCTCATATATAAGGGATTTATAGTCAAAAGGTAAGCTGGCTTTGCACTTCCTGTAAAATGCGTAAACTAAAAAGTAGAAAATACAAATATATAAAAAACACTTTTTAAAAAACTAGTCTTATATTCGATATGCACTAAAAAGTAGAAAATAAATTTAAAATTTACAGTCGGAAGAGACCGTAAGTGCAACGGATGTGATGGTATAAGTGTTTAAAATGAGACAGGAACGTTAAATCGTAGGTGACATCAATTATCTCGTTTTTCGCCATGACTATAAGACTAGGGTGCTTTCTAAGTTATGCAAAGATATTCACCTGAGCACCCTAGTCTTATAGTTTTTAAAAAGTGTTTTTTTAAATATATTTTTTTATTCATTCTTATTATCGTGGCTTTGCATGGGCTTGATTCCACGCCCCCACGCCCCTCAACTTGTGAGGCGAGCGCACTATTGACTTCGCTATCCAGCCGCCTATGAGTATAGCACAGATAAACAAATGACGGGTGACAAAGGTTTAGGCTCGGTATATATATACACAGGTAATCAAGGTTTAGGCTCTATGATTATATCACAGGTAATAAAAGTTGGGCTCTGTGAATATGGCCCGGGTAACCAAAGGCTCTGTCATTAAAACTAGTGTAACTCGGGGTTTCCTCACAGTGAATTAGACATCAGCTTACTAGTGCTCGTCAAATCATAGGAAGCACTGAACTAGTCAAGACTTCTCCATCTTTAGATAATTTTAGTTGAAACAATTAGAAAATTAAACAAGAAATCAGCTTTAAATATCAAATCAAAATAAAAAACAACTAAATTATACTTCAAAAGAAATATTTTTTTTAAAAACAGAAGCGTTAAAGAATTATTTAATTTATTTTATAATTATTTCTATTGAATTAATCTACTATTTTGTTTAAAGTGCCTTGAAAAGACCTGTTAAAAGTGATTGGGTAAAATTTAAAATGTACACTAAAAAAACAACAACAAACCCATGAAAGAACGTGTAGGTAAGAAGACTTTACAATGAAAAATAAATAAATAATAAAGCTGCCGTTAATAAATGTGTAAATATTACCAGCGATATTTATACATGTATAGCTAGATTTTTAATCCCATAGAAAACAGTTATTGAATTTGACATCCCTGCAGTATGCTTGTTATAATGTCAATGCGAGAGACCGTAAGGGTGTGATAGGTTACTGTGACTGTGAAGCTTTGATAGCGTGAGACTGATAATGTTATCTGATACCTATGGTATTTTAGGACAAATCGGTGATTATTTTCTGTGATGATGTATGATGCTGTAAGTGACAAATGACTGTGTGAATGAAACGTACAAGAGGGAAAAATACGTAGCAGTCGTCTTCATAGACTTCTCCAATGCTAACCCATAGTGAGGCACTTTTCCTCGCTCCATACAGGGAACGGTAATTTCGGGAGAAGATTTTTGTAATAGTATTCTTGAGGGTATCTTAAATACAGTTGCCAGGATTGTGAAACTTACAAAGCGTTCGGGTGCTAAAACTCAAAAAGTTCAGCGCCCCTTTTTTGGAATTAACTTTCACAAACTGAAAAAATAAAAAATATGGAACTTTTCCGAATTTAAAAAAAAATGAAATGAGAATTCATTTATTCAAAGATTTTTTATTAACAAAAAGTTATCAAATAACCAGAACTTAACGAAAAATACAATTACATCAAACATGCGCGTACAAAAATTCTAAATAAACTTCTTGAAAACAGTAGATTTTAGAAATCAAGAAGCCGGTATTTCTAAACACGTGTCTACTTTTCTACTTTTCTAAATTTAAGATTTGAACTTAATATGTGCCTTATGTCCTATCACCCAAATTAATCATCGAAGTACCGTCGGCGTGCGGGATGAAATAGTGTTACCGATGTCACGAAATTAAGTCTCTCCCAAAATAAAAACTGGAGAGTTTATTTTAAAACACAGCCTCCAGGGTTAATATAAAACATCCCCTTAATTGTTTGAAATTATAAATAAGCGTTTTTTAACGTTTTTGAAACTCAATATATTTTGTATTTGTGCTACATGCAGGTGTGTATAATTAGTGGAAATTCAACAATCATAAGCTTTGTCAAGGGCAAAACAAGTTGAGGGCAAAGTCGGTGCATGCCCCGAGGGAAACAATTTTAGGAGTGGCTATTTGCCCATAGTGACACCGATGTCCTGGAACATGTCATTCACTCTTTACGTTTGTAAGTAGCACCTGAGGTATGAACTTAAACGAAATTTGCGATTTCTATAAGTGAATAGAATAATTCAAAAATACAATTTCCGTCTTTTACTGGTAGACGTTAGAAAATTTACAGAAGGAAATTGATCAAATTCAGTTAGCCAAGCTTTGTAAAATTATAGAAATTCTAAGATGACTTTAAAAATGTTTAAAAGTATTGGTAGAAAGAGCGTTTAAAGGTGAATACTTTTAGTGTTATCGTTTTAGAATACACAACACTGGCCTAAACTTAGAGATAAAAAGAACCCGTAAAAAAACAAGTTTTTTACTATAAATCCTTTATGTAAGAGACATAACTAAAAGAATGTTCATTATAATACGCAGCGCAAGACAATCCAAAAATATAAAATTTTAGTTATGTATCGTAAATCGTGTTTAATATAATGCGCACCGATCGGGAATCTATATATATATAAATCAAAGTATGTATGCATGTATGTATGTATATATGTATGTATGTATGTATGTATGTATGTATGTATGTATGTATGTATGTATGTATGTATGTATGTATGTATGTATGTATGTATGTATGTATGTATGTATGTCCTTTATTGCTGACTAAACCATTCATCCGATCGCCATGAAACGTTTTGAGACTTTTGAGTACGTTCCTGGGATGATAACTGGCAATTTTTTTTCAAAATTTAACACTCATGGTGCGCCGGGGGCCCATAATATGATTTTTTTCTTATATGAGCTATATAAAAATTAGTTTAAGCGTTAGCTATTAGGTAAATTGATGGGTCTTAAACAAACTTTGTATATAACACCTTGGTAGCCAAATTTGAAATACTATATGGCACTAATTACCTAATGTCCATTTCTTCGGGGCCGGGGGCCCAAAATGTCTTTTTTCATAAACGTTTAAGATATTTTCCCCATTCAATTATTAAAGATCTTGAGAAATATATTTAAATATATCCAATATGAAATTGATTTAAATAAACATGTGTTTTGAACTTGACATCTTGCACTAATTGGGCCCTGGGGCCCTTAATGTCATTTTTTGCTTATATGAGCTATATAAAAATTAGTGTATATGATAGTTACTGAGTAAATGAATGAATCTTAACCACACTTTGTATAAAAACTTGGTACCCCATGGTAAAATAAAAAGGGGCACTGCACGTCTAATGGCCAATCGTTCAGGACTGGGGGCCCCAAATGTCTTTTTTTCGTATATATTTGAGATATTATTTGCCATTCTATATTTAACGATCTTGAGAATTATATCCATGATGAAACTGAATTTAAATAAACAGGTTTTCAAAATGTACATCTTGAACCGAATGGGCCCGGGGGCCACTTTATGTATTTTTTCCTTATATATATATATATATATATTATATATATATATATATATATATATATATATATATATATATATATATATATATATATATGAATGAAAGTATGTATGTTTGTATGTATACATGTCCTTTATAGCTGTCTAAACCATTCATCCGATTGCCATGAAACTTTTGGATACTTTTTTTGGTCCATTATTAATACAAAAATTAATATCAAACGCACGGTAAATAGTAAATGCAAAGTCATTTTAGTTTTGTTTAAAATGCTTTTTTGTCCATGCAATGAAACTTATTTTAAACTAGTATACTTTTTCATTTCTGATTTATTAGCAGGCTATATAGAATGATACATTACATAGGTCTTAAATAAGCGTCCACATGGCTAATGTCATTAATTTTATGTAAAATGGTTTTTGTGTCAATATAAGTATGTCATGGCTATTTGCAATTTTAAATATGCCATATTTAATATTTTTATAGTTCGATACTGCTTTTAACATACACAACACATGCAATAAATCAAAACAAAACTATCATTGAGCCCCGGATTAATTTTAAAACAATTATATTCTTTAAATCTTTGGCAATACTAATTTAAATAGATTAAACAAGGAAAATAATTATAAATAAATTTTTATAAAGTTAATGATATTTTTTTTTCAATTGGGGCGGGTTGTTATGTATTACTCAAGGAACAGCGTTAAAAGAGATAGTCTTATCTGTCCGTTACCATGTCTTCAGATGAAAGCAAGTCGGAACTTGGTTAAACGGGGAGCTGAAGACAATCGAGAAAGTCAGAGATATTACGTCTAGTGATCTCCTGTTCCGCATATATTCTTTCCCTCACAGTTGACCCCGCTGTGGACATGAAGAGCGGTGTACTCCCAGTGGTGATCGTAGCAACCAAGGGGGTGGACATACACCCTGCTACTCCCTGGACACGTGCAGGTTGTGTACATGTACTGGGTCAGTTGGTCCCAGACCTGGTACCTGTTTATCCAGTGGCCGATAGAAGCCTGTTTTGGACATCCGTGGGGATGGGACACTATGATGGTCAACTTGTGGTCATCTCGAGTGCTCATTTACTTGCGGTTGACGTTGTTCCACAGCTTCTTCCAATCTTTTAGGGTCTTGTTGAGTTGGTTCAAAAGTGCTACGTCACAAGTCACGTGTTTCATCTGATACCATTCTTGCTCAAATTCTACACCCTCTTTGGTCCAGCCAACGAGATCGACCACAGGGCTACTTTGGCTGTCGTAGAATAGCCTTGGCGTCGTGTGTCTCGCCTCCAGGTCGTCGAAGACAAGACTTGTGGCCGTGTTCATCAAGTTTTTCCCCTAAACATTTTTCGCCCTGCCAGATTCGTTACACTTGCGGCACCTGCACGTCTCTTTCGTTTTCTTCTTTTTCACCTTGCACAACATTCCCGTCCCGTATCTTGTGACGTCACTTCCTCTCAAATCGTAGGATGCAAACTTCTCTCCGGTGTCGGGCCAGAGCTTAGGTCTGTTCCTACTGGTTAACTTAACCTCTACTCTAACCGTCAGTTTGGCCGCAGCCTTGATCAGTTCAACGACGTCTCTATCGCGGAAGCCGTTAGGCAGGTGCTGAATGTTAAAGTCATTTACAGGCACAAACTGTGAGTGACTAGGATTTTTTTCACAGGCGGCGTAGAGCTTAAGGAGATCAGCCTCTCCACCGTCTGACACCTGGGCTTCATATGTGACTACGGAAGTAAAATCGATATTATTTATTATTAAAGGCTTGTCATGAGTTTACACAAGGACAACTCAAAATAAAGAAATCCTTTTTAAGTTAACACGGATTATTTCTCTTATATGACTAATCGGGAAAAGTTTTTATTCTTCCATCGACATTCAAACGTAATCCAAATTTATTTAAAAAAAAATGAATTTACGAGACTATAACAGCCATAAGAAATGTAGTCTTATGTGAATGTAAAAAAACATACATTTAAAATAAGCACATTGGCATTGACTTGTTGCTTCATTCTGCTCCATTTTGACTTTGCTTTTTTTATATTTGGTTTTTTTATTACTGTGTTATCTCCAAAAGATTTAGAAAATGTTTAATACATGATAAGGATTCCCTATCTCGCAGTTCTATGACAATGGGCAATCCACAAAACTATAGTGGCTATAAATTACCTGCTGTACTGGAATTTTCCTCATCCAGGTTTCTTTACAAAATGTAAATTTAAATAAAACAAACCCGTAAAAACAAAGTTTTTGACTATAAATCCCTTATATATGAGACATAACTAACAGTATTGATTATTTTCAAACATTTACAGACTGACACCGAGTGATGTCCCTTGTCTTTAATAAATGGGGGTGGGATGCGAGGGGGTGTCGGCACGACGGTCGGCGTCAACACGACGGTCGGCGTCAACTCAAACTCACGTGGAACTGGGCAGAAAAAAAACAATAACAAACAGTGAATTTTGAATTACATACCTCATATAAGGATAAACTAAAAATGCTCAAATTTTAATTACGGTACGTTCGATCGATCTGAAATTTTGATACGATGCATTGTTAGGTTAGACGGGTCCGTGTTCCAAATTTCAGTTCGATCGGATCATGGGAAGTGGGTCATTTTTGACTTCTGTTTTTCCGCCCGCCCGCCCGCCGAGCCCAAGACAGAGAGAGAGAGAGAGAAAGAGAGAGAGACGGCCGCGAAGTTAATATAAGGGATTTAAAAAAAGGCTTATTATCTTATAAGAATCCAAAATGAGTGACCCCTCGCCACCCTTAATCCAACCATACTTTTTTCACGACCTGGAATACATTAATACAAATATTTGACATAATTGAACATTTCATTAACTGCAGACATCGGGATTTTTAAAATCTGGATCTCTTATAAAAAGCGACTTATTTTCTTTATGAACTGATTCTAAACTTTAAAAAAATATTTTTCGTTTTGGTAAGATATTTTTCCTTTCCTGTTTTAATTTTTATCCGTATAGTTCAAGATAACAAAATAGTTGTAAGAGATCTATCCATTGTGACATTTAAAAAATTGTAAAAAAAAAGCAATAAATCGCAACTTTTTATAAAACTGTATGTTTACCAATTTCTTGTGTAATGGTATGGTTTTCTGCAGAGAACTCTTTTGCTAGCTCGAGACACCTGAGTATATAAATAAATAGGACCATATTTTCCATAAATACAGTTTATTTAATCTCTATCTATCTCTCTCTCTCTCTCTCTCTCTCTCTCTCTCTCTCTCTCTCTCTCTCTCTCTCTCTCTCTCTCTCTCTCTCTCTCTCTCTCTATATATATATATATATATATATATATATATATATATATATATATATATATATATAAATATTTTAGAAGCGACAGAAAATACTGTCAAACCTTTTGTAAAATGAAATGTATCATTAAGTAAGTTTGGCGGCTTGGTAGTTGGTTACCTGGGCAATAGTCGAAAATAAAATAATTTGTGTCGCTCAATATTCTCCTAATGTTAACTATAGATTATGAAAACCCAAAGTCAGTTTTAGGTTTCGGATATTTTCATTTAGATGCTCCGTAGTCAAAACATCACTAACATATGGGCAAACAACTCATACGTCGCCAAAGGCTGAGATTATGCATAGACGATGTAGAGAAGGATTTACACCCCTTTTGGCTCGAGCATGGAGGCAGAATGGAAAGATGTGGGGGAGCAGGCCATGGCCCTACATGATCTGTTGTACCACTGAACATGATGATGATATGGCCAAAACAAGCTTATTAATTAGAACGTCATGATTGTATGATATGGCCAAATCAAGCTTATTAATTAGAACGTCATGATTGTATGATATGGCCAAATCAAGCTTATTGATTACAACGTCATGATTGTATGATATGGCCAAATCAAGCTTATTGATTACAACGTCATGATTGTATGATATGGCCAAATCAAGCTTATCGATTACAACGTCATGATTGTATGATATGGCCAAATCAAGCTTATTGATTACAACGTCATGATTGTATGATGTGGCCAAATCAAGCTTATTGATTACAACGTCATGATTGTATGATATGGCCAAAGCAAGCTTATTAATTAGAACGTCATGATTGTAACAAGATGTCACAAATTATCTGTCATCAACATGGTGTATAAAACCCTTTGGACGTCTGATAGTTTGGCAACAAAGATTGTTTTTCAAATTAAAGCAGGGATCGTATTAGCAACAATATTGAGAAATTGTTGTAACAAAGAAGTTTGAATAATTGCCACAAGAGATGAAGATTGTGGGAACAAGAAAATTAAGCAAATTTTGTAAAGCCTTTTAAATTTAAAAATAAAGAAATTCTTCAAAAGAAATGATTTCTCTTACAATATTGTTTGTTCCTGTTGACTCTTTAAATGAATATTCTTGTTGAATCTCTTTCTTTTTTCTTTTGATGAAAATATTTTTACAGGAATATTCAAATCAACAAATAATATGCAGTTACTAATAAAAACAACAGTGCAAAAAACTCTCTATACATTTAGATGATTGTCACAACTGCAATAAAATAATGACAGAGATTTCGTTACAATATTTCTAGATTTTTCACTTTTATGTATTAGGCAAAATGCAAAATCTTTTAAACTCGTGCATATTCTACATAGTATAAACTAGAAGTAACATGTGTTACACACGCAAGCTCTATTACAAGATGCATGCCTTTTTGGAGTGTGTGTGTTACAAATAGAAATTGTTATAGTATTCATTTGTGATCGTATTTGTAAGGCATTAATTTTGTTTCCTCATTAGTACTGACCCATTTGCGTTGTTCCTGAAAATTCCATTCTGAAAATAGCGTCTTCATTTCTTTCTTTTTCTTTTCCTGATATATTTTAACCAAAAGAAAAGTTTAATATTCATTTATTTTTTGAAAAGTAATAATTCAAATGATTGCTTAAAATTTTTAAAGTCGAAATTAGTTTTGAAAAAAAAGTATTAAACAAATTAGGGCTGGTAACAATTAATTTAAATTTAATAGTTAATTTTTGAAAAATTAACGATTAATTTCATTAATTAATCGTTAACTCAATTAAAGCCAAAAATTAAAATTTATGACGTCATTAAACTGAACATCTCAAGGGAAGTAACAAAAACAGGAAAATTGACATTTTTTTTTATTGAGTTATTTGCCCTGTCTTATAGGCGTTGAAAAATTATATTTTGAACTAAATTTTATTTGATTAAATCCACGTCTACATAAATTAATCAATTATAATAATAATCGGGAGAAATTTTTACGTTAAAAAATTTATAAATTATTATTAATTATTAATAATTCATTATTTTTTAATAAATTGAAAAAAAATATTATAAATATTTTCTTAAATTTTAATCAAATTTTATCGAGTAAAATTATTTTAATCGATATTTAATCGATAAAAATTGTTGACGATTAATCGAAAAATTAATCGTTAATTTCCTCAGCCCTAAAAAAATTATTTAAAAAACACCACAATTGGCCACTTATAATCATTTCCAAGAAATTAAGATCATTTGTGACATTATTTTATGCGTGTTACTGCTTTTTAAAAAAGTGTTTGGTTTTTATTATCATTAAAGCGTTTCTTTAACGTTAAAAATCAGCTTTACTGTAGCACACATACGTATTTGAAAGGAATAATTATTAAGCAGGTTATTCACGGTTAAATACACTTACTTCTTGATCGTTTTCAAGTGATCATAATAATAATAATAATAATAATAATAATAATAATAATAATAACAATTCTTAAGAAATGGTAATAATATATATTTTTTAAAATTCTTACCAAATTTCTCCGGATTTCCGCCTCTTCTTCAAAAAATTGTTTTTCCATCTCTTTAAAATTATTTTCCTGAAATGTTTGACACTCTCAAATAAGACATATAATCTTTTTGCAGAAAATTAACGCAACGTAATCTTTCGCACTTAATTGATCCTCAGATCTTTGATATGTGTGGTATTTAGAGGCAAGAAGACTGAACACAAAAGTAAACCACATTTGAATGGTACACTTTAGGATCAGCGAATTTCTCTCTTTGATGCTATTTTTGGTGTGGAAATACCCTGGAAGTTTTTAGTTGGTCCACCGCTGCGGGACGTAGCTTTGTTTTAGCTTTTCTTTCCGAACTTACGCCACATCCGTGGTGAAGATTTACGCCCAATTTTGTAAATTTACACTGGTTGACAATAACCATGGTTTTCGTGTAAATGTGTGTACGCAAGAGTCCATGACCACATAAAACATAACACCCTTCAAGGACTTTATGTAAAAATTGTCGACCAACTTTATTTCATGTGTACAATGGTCTAACGAGAGGAACAAAAATACTTTCGGAACTGATTCACTATTCAGCACATCCTTCAGATAACGTTTGCTTGAATACACATTTTTATTATCATGACTATATAATTTATTTAAATATGTAAACTGTTATAAACAAGCGTCATGTGTAGTAAAGTAAAACCTTTATGTAAATTTATTTACCATGTAAAATTACTTAGCACCAATATTCACAAGTTTCTTTTAAACGTATTTTACGAAATAAACGACGCACATGATTTTTTAAATTTTTTAAATAATTTTTTTTTCGTTTGTCTCAAAAATTCTGGTGCATGTTATATTTGAAAATAATATCTTAAAAATTGTAATGTAATTTTTTTTTCAATTTCTAAAAAAATAAGGTGAGTCTTATAGACCGTAGCACCTTATTGTCTGTAAAATACCGGTTTAAAGGTATTAAATCGCCATGCACACACTCATATGTATATAGTATCGTCCAACACAACACACATACATTATAGTTCATTGTCATTTGGTCTAGCCTCTAGGCGACGACTCCGAAAACCTATGGAATCATCAATATCAACTAATTTATTTTTACACACGCATCATAGCAAATTAATATTACTTAAAGGGAAATAAATGTTTTTAACATTCCATCACGCATAGACATATTTGCGTCTTCTGTCAACAGATGTAAACATAAAATACCAAGACATTTTAAATCATTGTGAAGAGCATGCTGTGTGCACATATTCTGGAAATGCCCAGAAGACATTCTTACCACGTTCTCTAGTGCCTTTGATTCCTCCTCTAAGTATTCCTTCATCATTTCATCCCTCTTATTCTTCTGATAAAAGATATTTAATTCACACAAAAATGTCAGAGACGTATAGTGACTGTTGCGGGTGAGCATAACAACAACAAAGACAACAACAACAAAGACAACAACAACAAAGTGACAAACTCAGTGACACTCTGTGTGATGTTGGATCAACCATGGAAGAAACTTGTTTAGCTTCACATAATCATTATTTTCTCTCAGAAGTTCTTTCGGTGGAGGGTTTACTTCACTCAGTGAATTTCTACATGATGGATCAACAGCACGTTGGTCAAAACACAGCCGCAGTGCGAAGCCGGACGAAGGTAAGGTGGGAATTTCGTCTTTGTGCAGTCTTTCCCTTACCTTGTTCAATAAATGTTTTCATACTTATCACGAGTGCAGTCTTAAATTTTTTATCAAAGTTTAATGTAACTCGCTCAATTGCCTTGTTGTTTTTTTTGGCCATAAATGTTCAAGATGTCAGCTAGTTTTTAATGAGTGTAAAACATTCCTTTTACTTCAACCTGAAAGAATATTTTTCTTAGCTGAAATTACTTCAACATCTGACTTAAACTACAATTATTTTTTTGAAATTACTCTTTTTACAAGCCTATAGTGAAGGACAAATAGATTTCTCATGTTAAAAATTTGTTGACAGAAACATGAAATTTCAATAGACTCTCCAATATATTCAATTATATTTGACTGGCTGAAGAAAATGCTTTGCTAAAACCAAATTAAAGTTTTCGAAGAAAAGAGCAAACCAATTCCTGTAACATTAAAATATCTTACTTTGTTTAAAAGTATTGACTCCACGATTACTTCCTGTGATACATCATCTTCCTCAGATGATGACAGCACAAATCTTTTTCGCTTTCCCTTAGATTTATGTAAATTGAAATATAATCATATCAATCCAAATATAAAAATATACGCACATACCTACATACCTCTCTGTGCAATTATATACCTAGCTATTCAGCTACCTTATCTGCCTTCCTACCTAGCATACACGCATAGTCTTCATAAAGTACCGTATATACTCGTTCTAAAGCTGACTTATTTTGGACAAAATCTAGGGGAAAATGTTGGGGGGCTCTGCTTACGAGTGGGTCATAGGTGATTTCTGCATGTACATTGAACATCGGGGTCGTTATTGTAGATCATCAAGTTTTTTGTATAAATTCTACAAGATTTGACCAGAGCTATAAAATATTATTAAACATCTGCACTTACCTTATTATTCATTTTATTTATTTTTGCTAATGTTTTAATAAACTGTTTTACAAATTTTGATTTCAACAACGAATTTCAATGTACGCGCTTTCACCACTGTTTACCAAAGTAACAAAAAAATACCGGTTAACCCTTGGGACGGCTTACAAGCGGGTTACACACTTTCTATACTATTCTCTTCCAAAAAGAGGGTGGTTGGCTTATGAATGAACTGGCTATAGAACGAGTATATACAATATATATAAGTACACACTGACAAAGACACATGAACACTTAATCAATTGAAATTGCAACGTTATGGTAAAAAGTGAAGTAAGAAGATACGTTTTTTAAAAAAAGTTTATGAAACTATAATAACAACATAACTTCTCACCATTGTTTCACTGTTTGAATTCCGTGATACCTGGAGGAAAAGTTAATAAAATCAAAGTTAAAAAATCTAGAGAAAACCTTAGGTAATACTTTCAAATTTATATACCTTATTTATCCATTTAAGCTGTTGTAGTGTTAGTATAATCATGATAATCATCATCATCAGTGGCAATATAGGTCTTGTAGGGCACTGGCAACTAAAGTTGCCTAAGTCGAATGTTTCACATTGTTATATATAAGGAGAAATAAAAAGAAAATAAAAGAACTAATTTGTGTTGTTCGTTCATTGCAGTATATAAAAAAATTGCTATATTATGTTTTATCCTTCGCATGTTGCTTTTTAATTTTTTTCTTTTTAAAATTATCTTATTAGGTATTTGGTTAAGGGAAAAAATTCCGGGAACAATTGATATAGAAGAGTAATAAAAATTATGTTGCAATTAGGGGTTTACCTGATTTCAGCTCCTGCTCCACAAAATCCGGAATCCGGCCATTTTTACAAATCCGGCTCCGGCAGAATTTTACTTCATAAATACGGCCAAATCTGTGTGGCCGCTTTTGCGATAAAAAAAATATAAATATAATAGCTCCGACTCCGGGAAATCCGGAATCCGGCCATTTTTACAAATTCCAGAAGAATTTCACTTCATCAATCCGGCCGAATCCGGCTCCGGCTAAATTTCAAAAATTTGAATCCGGTAAATCCCTAGTTACAATCCACAGTTGTATTTCATATTTTATTTACTTAGAACATCTAACAAATCAATTTCCACCGTAGATTACTAGATTAGCTTCTTAGATATAGTGTATAATGTCAACATTCCATTCACCACCCCCAGCTCATAGAAAAAACTTAGAAATAAACTTAACAGATAACACAGATTAGCTAAAAAAAGATTTTTTTTAAAGAATGAAGAAGAAAATTTACATTCTATCAAAAAGATAATTGGAAATTAAATGAATAAAAATTAAAACAAATACATTTTTAAAATTAAAAAAAAATCATAATATAGGGAAAAAGATAATTTAATAATAATAATTTGATTTTTGATAATTTATATTGCACAGTACCCCAGCAAGCAACTGAGCTCACAGTGCTTTACATAAAATTATTAAAACATAATTATAACTTTATTCAATGTAAAACATTCATATCCCAAATACAACATATGATGAAATTACGGTGCAAATAAGCTACGTTGATCTCTTAAAGAAATTTCTTAATGTTGGTTAATTAATTTTGAAAAGAAAGATAAAAGAGATGTGTATTTAGTGCACTTTTGAAGGCCTTAAAAGTTGGAATACAGCAAATGTATAATGGTAGAGAACTCCATTGTTTGGGGCACAAAAAGAGAAAGGCCTTTCACCTGACCTAATGTTTTAGTTTGTGCCTTAGGAACAAGGAGAATATGTACATGTGTCTGCAGAAAAGCGGTTCTGACAAGTGAATGAGTAGACAAAGAGAAGTCCAGTAAGGTAGGAAGGCCATAAGTCAGAAAAGAAGATAAGACAGAAAACAGACAGTTTGTAATCAATTCGTACTTGTATAGGGAGCCAATGAATAAAGAAGTGGAGTAATATGGTCATGTTTTTTGCCTTAGAACTAGCCTGGTAGCTGAAATTTGCATTTTTTGTTGTTTTTCAATATATTGCTTTGGCGAACCTGAAAGAAGAGAATTATAATAATCAAGACGAGAGAAAACAAGAATACAGACTAGACTTTTCATTGCACAAACTGAGAGGTAGTGACGGATTGAGCTGATCTGACGGATGGCGCTGTAAGCAAGGAGACAGATGTAAGACAAATGACTTATGTATCGCTAATAAGTGATGAGTTGTTGGAAAATTAGCTCCATTATATTTATTAGTCTATATTCTAATAATTAAGTTTGTTTCACTAACCGTTCATTGACATGTCATCTTACACTCACTAAGTCAGTGTTTCTCAAATAGTGGGGCGCGGGCGCGTGGCTCCCTAAAAGGGGGGCGCGAAATGGTGTGCTTATAACAATTTTATAGACAAATGATTATATTTACGGTCGCGCGGGGGGCGCGAAATGTTTTCTTATTCCTTGAGGTGGGGGGGGAGGGGGATGTCAGAAAATAATTGAAAAAACACTGCACTAAGTGAACTTAACGTTGACAGACACACGAAAACAAAACTAACAATTAAACATGAGCATTCCTTCTCAAAGCTTACTTTAAAAATAAAAACCCATAAAATTATAGTAAGCAACATGAATATGACTAGTCACATTCATATTCTCATAATTCATTTGAACAAAAAATGGAACCTGCTACAGGCTACATAATTTAGTATAATTCATTTCTTTATTTTGTGCATTCCTACTCAGGAAGCTTGTGTTGACAGCTATGCTTACCTCATGCTATCGTTGGTTAATTATCTTTAAATCACGTCTCGTTGTAGAATATTTTGTTTTCACCAATTAACTCGAATATAATTTAAGTGACAATTCAAAAATTTTAATGAATTAGCATTATAAAAAAATACCTATAACTTAGAGTAAAAGCAAATCTTATGAACTTGAAAAAGAAAAATTATTTAAAAAATACCTACAACTTAAAGTAAAAGTAAAAGCAAATCTTAATTCTTATGACTTATGAGCTTGAAAAAGAAAATTCAACAGCGAGTTCCAAATAACTTCAAACACAAAACACACACTGAAATTGAAATAGTTAGATTAAATTGCATTTTAAATATTAACAAATATCAAATATGTACTCAAACACACTTTATTTATTATTTATCTCGCACTACAAGTATAAATGTTAGTATTCTACTTATAGAAATAACGTTGCAGCCCAAAACTTTGGGTGTTATTTTTCACTGACAAGGAAATAAGTTTAATAAATTTATTTTTATAAAATTATCTTCTGGCTTTTTTCCACTTATAGGGAATATACATTTTTTAAATCAAAATTTCAAATAAAAACAATACATCGGAATCTATTTTAAAAATATTAAAATATACTCAGATTATTCAGTCATCTGTGAACCTTGAACAGCGTTTTCACATGGACCTGGAACCTTCTTATTAACTTCAAACATAATATCAATATAATCATCTATTTTAATGATTCTTCAATTCCAATCATAATCATAACTTTAAAAGCATTCAATTAAATTTTAAAAGATTTTAATAGACCAACACATTCCAATTTACATTCTGATCGTCTCTTGCTGTAATTAACGTGTTAAAAATATTGTGTTAAGAGTAGTTAAGACTAAGATATTTGCTTACTACTTCAAAACCTGCCTCCTGGAACTAAGGATACAAAAACAGTTTATGAAATATATCCAAACAGCAATTTCATGCAAGTGTTATGCAACAGGAAATTGAATTTGGCGGTTCGATTTTAAGAGGAAAAACACAACAAACTGAAAGTATTAAATCACGTGACTTTAAGTCTTTCTTCTTCAAACAGATTGCAGGGTTCACTCGTCCCGAAGCAAGTCACGGAAAAAATACAGTTTTTTTGTGAGTGTAGTTAGTTTTAATTGGTATTATTATTAGTATAAGTTCGTGTTGTAAGATTAAGAAAAGTGTGTTCTTTCTCCTCCTGTTAAGTAACACTGATCATGTTTTAACTTCAAGTATCTTTAGTAATCTTTACTATTTCGTCTATGGACGCCGCGGCGGTACACCCAGCTAAACCATCGTTCTTTGGCCTGCCTACACTTACAACGCCGCGGTGTACCTAGCTAACCCGTTGGCTTTGGCCTAGGTACACCGCGGCTAAAAAAGTGAGCCGAATTCACTATATTTAGGCAAAAATGTGTAATCCCTATGCTAAACAACGGTATACCTCAAATAATCAATGTATCTATGCAATTTTTAATGATTACTGAATGTTTAAGAACACTATTTTGGTACCCATTCCGGGATAATAAGATTAGTTATAACTTAAAAAATAAATAAAAGTAAAAAAATGATTTTTAAAAACCACGTTTTTATAAGTGGACTAAAAAGAAGAAAATAATTTAAAACTTATAAGTTCAAGTACTTCGATTTAATATGACTAAAATCTTGGGGCGGGCGCTTATGAGGTTTAACATATGCGGTTCACTCATTCTCTCACTTATAGATCTCTCTTTTGCCTTCTAAATTATAAATCTTTAATTTTTATACCAAACACCCATCCCACGTTTTTAGTCATATTAAATTGAAGTACTTGAACTTATAAGTTTTAAATTATTTTCTTCTTTTTAGTCCACTTATAAAAACGTGGTTTTTAAAAATATTTTTTAACCTCTATTTTACCAAACACCTCATCAGCTCCCGCCCAACGTTTAATAACAAAGCGATGAGGTCACGGGGTGAACCTCGTGCTCGCATCAAAGCTACAGCAGGCGGGTACAGAGGCTTATATAAAAATAAACTAAGAAATGCATTAATTTAATTACGGTACATTCGATCGATCTGAAATTTTGATACAATGCATTGTCATCCAAGATCTATCTGTGGTAAAATTTTGAGATCTCTAGGACCATCAGAATAGGTTTAATTTTACGTTGGCAGATTTGAAAAATTGTGGACAGACAAACCACCAACAAACAAACAATGCCACAGGAACGAAAGCGAGTTAATAAAAACGTCGTTAAATAAAAGGCAAAACCCTGACTCACTCACTGACTGATTCATCACTAATTCTCAAACTTTCCGTGTAGTTAGAAGCATGAAACTTTGAGAAGTTGTTGAGTAGCCTCTCGCGACGAAAACTGGAGTAAAAGAATTTTAAAATTAACACTCATGGGGGCCGGGGGACCAAAAACGGTTTTTTCCTTATATGGGCTATATAAAATTTGAATATCACTAATTCTCCTATTTTCCGAGTAGGCAGAAGCATGAAACTTTGGGAAGTTGTTGAGTATAATCCCGCGATGGTAACGGGAGGAAAAATATTTAAATTATCACTTCCTGGCGGCCGGGGGCCCAAATGAAGTTTTTTCCTTTAATGAGCTATATAAAAACTAAAAATCACTAATTCTCATATTTCCCGTGTAGGTAGAAGCATCAAACTTGGGGTAGTTGTTAAGAACACTTCCACGATGGTAACAGCGAAAAACAATATTTAAATTATCACTTACTGGGGGCAGGGGGCCCAAATGTAATGTTTTCTTATATTAAAACAGACTCATCACTAATTCTCGGATTTTCCGTGTAGATAGAAGCAAGAAACTTTGGGAAGTTGTCAAGTAGCCTCTCTCGACGACAAATGGTGAAAACGAATTTTAAAATTCACACTCATGGGGGCCAGGGGCCCAAAACCATTTTTATTCCTAATATGGGCTATATTAAAATGAAAAATAACTAATTCTCATATTTTGCGAGTAGGCAGACGCATGAAACTTTGGGAAGTTGTTGAATACACTTCCGTGATGTTAACAGGCAAAAAATATTTAAATTATCAAATAATGGGGGCCGGAGGCCTAAATGAAGTTTTTCCTTAAATGAGCTTTATAAAAACTGAAAATCATACATTTTCATATTTCCAGTGTAGGTAGAAGCATGAAACTCTGAAGTACACTTCCGCGATGGTAACCGGTGAAAAAAATATTTAAATTAACACTTACTGGGGGCCGGGGGCCCAAAAGCAGTTTTTTTCTATTTTTAAATACTGACTCATCACGAATTCTCCAACTTCCCGTGTAGGTAGAAGCATAAAACTTTGGGAAGTTGTTGAGTACCCTCTTGCAATGCAAATTGGCGTAAAAGAATTAAAAAAATTCACTCTCATTGGGGCTGGGGGCCCAAAAGTGTTTTTTCCCCCTTATACTGAAAATCGCCTTATTCTCCACTTTCCAGTATAGGTAGAAACATGAAACTATGGAAATTTGTTGAGTCCACTCTCGATGGTAGCATGCAAAAAAAAATAATTAAATTATCACTCACTGGGGGCCGGGGGCCTAAATGTACTTTTTCTTATATAAAAACTGACTCAAATCTAATTCTCTGATTTCTTGTGTAGGTAAAAGCATGCAATTTTTGGAAATTATTGAGTACACTCCCGCGATGGTAAGAGGCCAACAAATATTTAAATTTTCACTCACTTGGGCCGGGGGCCCAATTTTTTTCTTATATAAAAAGTTAATAATCATAGATTCTCCATTTTCCCGTGTAGTTAGAAGCATGAAATTTTGGGAAGTTGTTGAGTACATTCCCATGATGGTAACAGGCGAAATGTTTTTGTTTAACTATCACTCACTGGGGGCCCAGGACACAAAAGTATTATTTTTAACTAATATGAGCTAAATTACAAATAAAAAAACTTTGGATACTGTGTAAATATATTTTTACAAAACTTGGAAGCTAAAAAACTTCATGGCCTATATTAAAATTCGTTAGGGCATTACAATTATATTTTTTCAATATTTTGTAGCCGAGGGCCCCTAATCTCTTTTTTGTAAACGTTTAAGACATTTTAACCATTCAATTTCACTCGATTTAAAAAAACAAAATCTTTACTAACAAATATATTCATCATAATCCAAATTGAAATAAGCTGTTGTTTTGAACTATGCATATTACACAGATAGAGCCCCTGGCCCTTATTTTAGTTTTTTTTAAAGACGCATCAATTGTAAATGTATTTTATTCATCCCACGGCCATTAAACTTTAGGAAGTTTTTGGGTACGCTCCATCGAAGATTTCTGGTATTAAAAGTAAAGTTTTAAAAACACCACTTATTCCGGCCTGGGGGCAGTTTAACATTATTTATATAAAAGGTAATTTAAAATGCGGCTACTGGGTAAATGGATGAACTATGGCCCAATTTGATTTTAAAAAATAAAATAAAACTCTATAGGGTAATGAACTTCTAACGTCTGTTCCTTCGGGGCCGGGACCCAAAATATTTTTTTCGTAAACATCTGAAGCTTTTTTACCTTTAGATATTAAATAATTTAAATAAATATAGATACGTATCTCTATCATAACTTAGATTGAAATCCTCAGACCTTATGAGATATTCACATCCTGCATCCATTTTGCATGGGGGCCCGTAATGTCATTTTAGTACCCATTTGATTTTACACAACCTTGACAAATATTGACAAACAAGTATATCCATCATGATCCAGACTGAAATCAATTGGTGTTTTGAATAGGTGTGAAACGGGTTTTTAACTCTTACTAACATCTTAACTTCCGCAGCAGAGCGCGGGTATTTGCTAGTTAACAATAAAATTGAGGAATAAAATTAATTGTACGCAGTGTAATATAGTATAGGCTCATATAATTTCTACCATAAGACTGATAAAATATGTATTTTGATGGATGTTAGAAAGGTTTGATTAATATAACAAAGGCAACATGGGTTGCAGTGGCCTATGACCTGCCCTATCTTTAGTAACTGAGGACTGGATCAAGTAAAGTGACGACAAGATCTAGCGCAAAAGGAGGCATGATGTGTTACATTTGGAGGCAGTAAAAGTAAAGTTCCCCTTTCAGATCATGCTGGCCTATGGGGCAAGTGAAGCAGCGTTCACAAGTTGTTCTAGCCACGGCATGCGAAGGGATTGTGTGGCTAGCACAATGCCCAGCCGCCTTTACTTACCCAACTGATGTCGGGTACCCACTAGGGGCTGGGTGAACTCAGGGACACCTCTGGCCATGAGAACAGGACCCAGCCTACACCGAGACTTGAATCCGTGACTCTCGGTATGCCAGCCGAACGCGCTGCCGCTCGACCACTGCGCCCCTACATTTGGAGGCAAGATCTAGAACGGGGGTGGCCAAACTGCGGCCCGCCAGAGCATATTATGCGGCCCGTAGGCATGTACTTGTTGCGATCTTATGCCGATGTTAATTTACTTTGTTTAGAATTTTCGCTATATTTTTAAAATTTTATTCCGATTATTTGATACGAATCTATGGATATTAAATCGGTTTTAAGGCTCCAGAATTGATTAGTGATCATTAGTCATTTATTCTTAACATTCTTATTCAAAAATGCATTTATCTTATCTTATCTTATCTGTTTACAGACGCTCCTTCTATACAGAAGATTATTGCGTCCTACGCTTATCTATGGTTTGTGTTTAGTCCTGCATTTTTATTAGAGATTTAAATGTTGATAAAGTGTTGGTTTTCCTGGATTCTTCAGGCAACCCATTCCACGCCCGAATTCCGGACGGGAAGAAGGAAAACTTGTATGTGTTTGTTCTTGCATACGGAATAAGAAAGGTGTTTTTATCCTTATGTCTATCTGAGGGTTGTATTAAGTTATCTTTGTGTTGTATTTCTAAATTAGAATTAATTGCTTTATGTATGATTACTACTTTGCTCTTGGTTCTTCTATCCTCTAGTGTTTCAAGGTTTAATGATTTAACTAATGGTGTTACTCTTGTCAGTTTCGAATATTCTCCAGTAATGAATCTGGATCAACAGGTAGTTGCTTTTGTTTACCATTTACGTATTGTCGGTTTAAAAAAAAATTGTAATTTAAAAGCAAATAGACGTTGATTTAACCATGAGTGCTGCCAAGAAAGAAAAATTGAGGATAAATGTCATGTTTTTAATGACGAATGGACCGCTAAATATTTCTTCACGAGCGCTGGCAGCTAAGCAGTCTGCTTTCTGTGCCGTGAGTGTGTAAGCGTTTTTAAGGAGTACAACTTAAAAAGACACCACCAACAAATTATTTGGAATTTGGGCACAATTTAAGGAACGAAGAGAGGAAAGGGAATTGCCAGGAGTTGGTTAATAATTTAAAGAAGTAGCAAACTGTTTTCACTAAACAGTCTTTAATACAAAATGCTGCAACTGAAGCCAGTTTAGTGCTTCCTATTAGATTGTAAAACTGGAAAAGTCTTTTTCTGACAGTGAATAAATCAAGGAATGCTTGTCAGATGCAGCAAGCATTATGTGTCCAGAACAGAAAACAAAATTTGATAGCATTTCTTTATCAAGGAGAACTGTAGTCAGGCTTGTTGAGAAAATTAGTGACGATTTGATGCACCAACTTTGAGATGCAAGTAATGACTTGTTGTGGTACTCTCTTGCGTTGGACGAAAGTAACGATGTACAGGACACAGTACAATTGTTGGTAGTTATACGGGAAATAAACACTCGTTTTGAGCTTACCGAAGAATCACTTAGTGTTGAGCCACTCAAATACACAACTACAGGCCAGGATTTATTCAATGCTGCCGAGAACTGTGTTGAAAGAACTGGGTTGGTGTGGAACAAGATATAGCAAGTGTAACAACCGATGGAGTGCGTCCTTTGACTGGCAAAAAACGTAGGTCTTGTGAAGTTGATACAAAATAAAATTAAAGAACATCCTGACCAAACACTCTTACCTCTCCCCTGTGTCATCCATCAGGAAAGTCCATGTAAAGTGTCACTGAATATGAACCACGTTATTGACCCAGTTGTCAGTGTGATAATCCTCATTAGAGCAAGAACACTTAACCACAGGCAGTTCAGGGCACTGCTTGACGATTTGGAAACTGAATATATGATATTATCTACCACAGCAGTATCCACTACCTGAGCCTGAGAAAGATATTGAGACGAGTAGGGGATCTCAGGGAAGAAAAAGTTGTGTTCCTGGAGATGAAGGGTTTTGTTTGTGACTTTGTTACTACCATTGTTAATGAGGAGTGGAAGCGAGACTTCATGTTTGCTATTGACATTATGGAAAGGTTGAATGAACTGAATGTCAAACTTAAATAGCTTGTTTGCATATGAAATGTATGGGCATGTTAAATCATTTCAGGCAAAGCTCTTCCTGGCAAGCAGGTGAAAACAGGTTTTGCCATTTTCCTTTGCTCAAACAGAAAACCATTTCTGGTGAAACGGCTAACAAGAACAAGGCTCAGTTGGATGCCTTGGCTGTGGAATTTGAAAGAAGGTTCCAAGACCTCAAGAACCTGGAACCCCTCTTCAATATCCTTAGTTCGTAATTTAGTGCAGAAGCTGATTCAGCCCCTGAGGATATACAGTTAGAGCTGCTTAATCTTCAAGTCAGTTCTTCTGAACTTATCATCTCATCTTATCTTATCTTATCTTATCTTATCTTATCTATACAGACGCTCCTTCTATGCAGAAGATAATTGAGTCCACAGACCATGACAGATGATCTGTTGGCAAGTGATGCAGCGTTCACAGGCCACGGCTATGAGGGTTCCACGCATTACCCAGCCACCTAACTAGTGTTAGGTACCCATTCGGAGCTGGGTGACTCAGGGACGCCCTAGGCCCCGGGAACAAATCCTTGCCTTCACATGGATTCGAACTCTTGACCATCGGTACGCCAGTCGAGCACGCTGCCACTCGACCACCGCGTCCCAGCAGCAGCATTTCAGTACTTAAAAAACTTTGCTGCCCAAATTTTGTCACTATTTGGGTCCACATACATTTGTGAGTAAGCTTTTTGTTGCAAGAAAATAAAAAGGTCTAAGAACAGATCGATGTTGACTGACAGCAATTTGAATGCAATCATGCGAATCACAAATAGTAAACTGGTTCCACAGTTCAAGAACATTATACAAAATTGTGAACAGTTACATACTTCTTATCAATTATAATTGTACTCTATGGTCAGCTTGTATGTAAATTACATTCCTACTTCTTCATAGTTTTAATGGCAGATAACAATACACTTTTCTTGAAATAATAATGAATAATAAAATCTTATGATTGAACTAGAAATTGTTTCAGTTCGTATTTTAAAATGTAATGTTTGTGTGTAATAGATTGTAAATGTGAAATAAAATGACAAGTACATGGTTATTATCATTATTTCATATTTTATACGTTGTAAATTGTAATTAAAGTAGACAAAATATATATGCGGCCCGCCTATAACAATAAAGTTTTCAATGCGGCCCTCCGTAGAAAAAGTTTGCCCACCCCTGATGTAGAGAAAATAGATGCAGAATTTAGCTAAAAGTCAGGAGACATGATGTAGCACAAAGACAGGAGGCAGTATCTAGCACAAAGTCAGTAAGCAGTATGAAGCATTAAGTCAGGAGGCAGTATGTAGCACAAAGTCAGGAGGCAGTATGTACCATAAAGTCAGTAGGCAATATGTAGCACTAAGTCAGGAGGCAGCATGTAGCATAAAGTCAGTAGGCAATATGTAGCACTAAGTCAGGAGGCAGTATGTAGCATAAAGTCAGTAGGAAATATGTAGCACTAAGTCAGGAGGCAGTATTTAGCATAAAGATAAAGATGTAGCACAAATGTAGTAGCCGTAATCTAACACAAAGACAGGCAGAATTTGGCGTTTTGAAAATTGCTTCCTAAGTCAAGTTGACCACACAACTTGTAGTTGGTCAATCATTAATTTTTGTTCATCCAGACATTCAACTTTATACGATGGTAAAAAAACAATTAAAAAAAACTAAAAACAAAACATTTCAATAATTGCAATTCTTTTTCGTCAAAAGAAACAATTTTTGAGGGTGAATGAAAGAGAATCATTGGAAAAAAAAATTAAGTTTGTGTGTTTTTGTTGGTTTCTTTTTTGATAGAGAGAGAGAGAGAGAGAGAGAGAGAAAGAAAGAGAAGAGAGAGAGAGAGAGCAACAAACTAATATAAAAAATACAGATACCAATATGAGGAAATATAGAAGAGTGTAAATATTTCTTGTTTGATTTGTGTGTGTTTTACATGAATTGTTCTTATATCCCAAAGAAGTCAAGATTGCAAGGATGACGTCTACTGTTACCACTGACGACACAGACGAGAGAGAATACTGGGTAATGTTGTTTTTTGCTTCTTGATGTGTATTCATTAAATTCATTTACAGTTCAGTATTGTAGTGTTGATAGGGGGCCGTCCATAAAGTACGTAATGCTCCAGAGAGGGGGGGGGAGAGGGTGTAAGAAAGTGTGACAGGGGGGAAAGGGGGTCCGGCCATGTAAGACGTCACAGCGTTTTATATTATATTTTAATTATTTTGTTAATTAAAAAACAACATTTTGTTTGAAAGTGTGACGTACTTCAAGGGGGGGGGTCTGAGATTTGTGACAGGGGGTAGGGGGGGAGTTAATAATGGTCAAAAAATAGCGTGACATACTTTATGGATGCCCCCTAGAGAGCTGTATTACTTGCAGAGAGAAATTACATTGCAGCTAAAGAGTAGCCGTATTAAGTGACAGACAAGCAGTAACAGCATAATTAGAGAAACCGGGGAAACCAACACTCTATCAACATTGAAAACTCTAATAAGAATGCAGGACTTAATACAAACCATAGATAATCGTAGGGCGCAATAATCTTCTGTATAGAAGGAACGTCTGTAACCGATAAGACAAGCAGCGGTATTGCTTGCAAATTGTAGTAACAGCATAGTTAGAGAGAGCATTATTCTTATTACTAACAGAAAGCAGCTACAGTTTAATGTTATAGTTTAACAATAATACATTAAACCGAAACTCGACTGGCGTACTGACGGTCTCGGGTTCGAATCTCCGCTAAGGCATGGATTTGTTCCCGGGGCCAAGGATGTCCCTGAGTCCACCCAGCTCCGAATGGGTACCTAACATTGGTTAGGGAAACTAAGACGGCTGGGAATATTGTGGTCGCTTATACATTTAGCTGCGTCGTTTGCAAATACGCTCTTATCAGACGCATAGGACGCAATAATCTTCTTTATAGAAGGAGCATCTGTAATAGATAGCTAAGATAAGATAAGAAACTTGTAAAAGACATGAGCTTCTCCAAAGTCTAAAGAAAATAAATTGATACATTTTAAACAGGATTAAAAATCATAAATTATATTGCATGATTTAACAATTGAAAGATTTGAAAGGATAAAGATTAAAAATAAGATGTATATTTTAAGAAGAATTTGAAAACATGTCTATTTTAAAAAAAAATTTCTCATAAGTTTTAGGGGCTGGGGTTGGTGGGTGGGGGGTGGAGGTAAAAAGATATATCTTGATTTCTAATAAAAAAAATAAGTTTCTTAAGCGGAATCTATTATTATATCTATGTTTAATACATTAATATAACGCCTGTAATTGATGCTATATTTAAAAATCTCGGCGTCATATAAGTCAAGATAAAATTTACCAATGAGAAATTTTAACACTTTTTTTTTATTTAAAAAAAAATGTGTAATCTCCCCAGGAAAAAAAGAAAAATGAAATCAGACAACATTACCAGGATATGGAGTCAAGCGAGAGGCAACGCTTGGTAGTAGTATTTTCTTACTAAACGCCCAGTTTTATTTACGAACACTCATCTCCCTCAACAACATCAACAGCAGTCAATCACTTTATTAAAAACACGATGATTGGCAACAAAAATTAAAACCAATCTCTACCGCAAATGGGCTGTAATGTGAGGAAAACTTTATATATAGCAATAGCAAACCGCAAACAATGAAACGTACATGCCATTTGAGGCTCTAACATTTTCTTTTCTCCACATGAATACGCAAATATTGTTGAAAGAAAAGGAATAGAAAACAATATTTTACCCCAAATAACTTCACAACTGACTAACAATTCAATTAAACTGAAAGGAGTTACTATTCCGTGGAACATTTTTTCGTTGAAATCGTGTTTCAGTATATGGCAATGCCGTTTTAGGAATATAATTCGTTTGTAGTCTCAGAGCTTTGGTTGTGAGTAGATGTTCTTATCACGGGCCAAGAAAGAAACAATCTCTTAACTACATCTAATAGGGTGAGCGGGAAGGAGGTTGCGGTTTTAACTTGGCTAAAATCTGATGTCTGTATTACTAGGATTTAGGGGGAGAGGGGGGGGGAGATTCTGATCTAATGCACTGAAAGAAGTTGTTTTTAAATGCCCCAAAATTGTATTTAGAAACACACACACAAAATAAAATGTAAGTACATTTAAGAAAAAAAAACAAAAAAAAACAAAACAGCTAATTCTCCGTGTAATTAAGCCTTAGGAGTATAAAAAAGGAAATTTTTGGAGCCAGTTATTTACCCAAGTCCTTTCAGGATTTAATTCTCAATTAAGCTTTTAACTAAATTAACTTCATCTAAATCTAACATCTTTGAAAAAATTACCCCTTCCTCCCTCCCTCCGTTAATGCGATTGAACCACATTGGTTCCAGGGGCCAACAAGATGGCCTGTTATATACACTGCTTGCTACACACACGTTTTCTGTGTTCATTTTCTTTTTAGAACAGAGCAATGATTCAGATTCTAAAAAACATAATGAGGTAACTTATATTTTTTAAACACATTATCTTATTAACAAAAAATTTATCCTACAACAACAAAAAAGATGAGAATACTTCTTGTCTATCCCATATTTTATTATTATTTTAACTATGAAATTTGTGTGTGTGTTTTTGTTGTTGTTTAAATTAGGGCTGGTACTGATTTTTTAAAAATTGCTCGATTAATCGGAAAAAACTTTAATCGATTAATTTCGATTAATTATATTTTTATAAAGCATATATAGATCCCGTTGGTCGCGATTAATTATTTCACGAAATCGGTTAAGTCGTGGTAATTCCATGGCTCCCAAATTTTGTGACGTAACAGCAAATTCGATCTGCTATGCCAGAAATAAGGAAGAAAAACCTTTATGTTTACTTATGTGCGTCTAAATAAAAAATAATAATACGAGGGAAAAGTATGTAAGTAACAAAAATATAAATTATTAATAAATTGGAGAAAAAAAATATTAGAAATAATTTCATAAATTTTAATCGATCAAATTAATTTTAATCGATAAAAATTTTCAACGATTAGTCGATTAATTAATTATTAATTTCCGCAGCCTTAGTTTAAATATAAACTTTAAATCACCCTCGGTTTAGGGTAAGAGCTGTCATATGTATTAAGAAATAATTTGTTAAAATTTTCAGTTACTTATATATATTCTAGCGTATGTGCGACAATTCTTGATATGCTCCATTTTGTTTTATGATAACAGCAGCATATTCAAAATTATGGGTGTACCAGATTTAGGCTCCGGCTCCAGCAAATCTGGAATCCGGCCATTTTTAACTTTACTTTAACAAATTTGAATCCGGTACACCCCTATTCAAAATATACATATATTTTTAAAAACAAGAATCAACGAATGGAGCAGCTCAAACAAATCATTTTAGCGGAGGAGCAGACAGAGAGAGATAAATGGGTGAGTTGATCCAGATATGACAGTAGTTGTCACTCCTCATAATTTCATTGTGTTATTCAAATTAAAGCGGATATCCGGTATAGTAGCTGTGTTATTTAAAGTAGTGTAAGGCTGACAGACAGGCTCGTTATTCTAGAGATGTATGCATTTTGCTTATCCATAAATGTTTCTTTAAAAGTATATAATATATATCTATAGTTAGAGTTTTGGTTTGAAACATTTTTAAAAACAAATTTGAAAAAAAAAGCACAAAAAACACGTAATTTTAAATAAAACATATTTTTCATAATTTTAAATGCATGCACCTGTTAAGTAATGTCTTGAAAATTCTCTTAATATATATTCCATACTGAAGTTTGTCCTATTAATTTTTAATACAATGAATTATAAGGAAACGAAAAAAGCTGAATTAAAAGAAAAGTATTTAGAGCTGGAACGAAAAGAAAGAGAGAAGTGGGTAAGATAATATTGTATGTCTGTCTTTTTTTTTACAACTTTCAGGCTATTCCTCAGAAATTCTATTCCTCAGCTTTTCAATCTATTCCTCAGCAGGCCCACCTATTTATTGATCAGCACGCCAATCTATTCCTCAGCACGCCCATTTATTCCCCAGCTTCTTCTTCTTCTTCTTCTTCGTTCTCAATTTGAGTTTTGCGTGCCGACGAGTTTTGCGCCAATTGGCCCGTGGTCTCCGACTTCAGCCTGCTGTTTTTTCTGGATGTGCTTCCATAGCCTTTGGTCAGCCAAGACCATCTGCAAGGCAGCAGTTGAATTTGGCAAGTGATGCAGCGTTCACATGCCACGGCTTTGAGGGTTCCATGCATTACCCTAGCCGCCTTTTATTTCCCTAACTATGTGTTAGGTACCCACTCGAAGCTGGGTGGACTCGGGGACGCCCTAGGCCCCGGGAAAATATCCATGGGAATCCCATGGATTCGAACCCGTGACCATCGGTACGCCAGTCGAGCGCGCTGCCACTCGACCGCCGTATCCCACTTATTCCTCAGCAATTCAATCTGATCTTCACCAATTCAATCTATTTCTTAGCATTTCCATCTATTCCTAAATACGCCCATCTATTCATCAGCACGCCCATATATTAATCATCATGCCCATCTATTCCTCAGCACGCCCATCTATTCCTAAGCAAGTCAATCTGTTCCTCAGCAATTCAATCTATTCCTCAGCATTTCCATCTATTCCTAAGTACACCCATCTATTCATCAGCACGCCCATCTATTCCTCAGCACGCCCATCTATTCCTCAGCACGCCCATCTATTCATCGGCACGCCCATCTGTTCCTTAGCAATTCAATCTATTCCTCAGCATTTCCATCTATTCCTAAGCACGCCCATCTATTCCTCAACACGCCCATCTATTCCTAAGCATGCCCATCTATTCATCAGCACGCCCATCTATTCCTCAGCAATTTAATCTGTTCCTTAGCAATTCAATATATTTCTTAGCATTTTCATCTAGTCCTAAGCACGCCCATCTATTCATCAGCACGTCCATCTATTCCTCAGCACGCCCATCTATTCATCAGCACGCCCATCTATTCATCAGCACGCCCATCTATTCATCGGCACGCCCATCTATTCCTCGGCACGCCCATCTATTCCTCAGCAATTCAATCTGTTCCTTAGCAATTCAATCTATTCCTCAGCATTTCCATCCATTCCTAAGCACGCCCATCTATTCATCAACACGCCCATCTATTCCTCAGCACGCCCATCTATTCCTCAGCGCACCAATCTATTTCTCAACAGGCCCATCTATTCCTCAGCACGCCAATCTATACCCAGCACGTGCATCTATTCCCCAGCACACGTTAATTAGGTTCTCATAATTATGATCACGTTGACCGTGTTGCAATGAACCTTCCTCGAGAGTGTAGACCAACGGTGGCCAAACTGCGGCTCGCGAGTCGCGAGGCGCATGCGGCTCTTCTGTGTCCCCATTACGGCTCCCGAGCAATTTATGAATTTAGAAGTTTGAAATATATAATATTTTTAATAAAATGGAAGTTTAAAACAAAATTGAACGAAGCGAGGGATTAAAAAAAATTAGGCTCGTTTTAATTTTAAAACTTGAAGAAAGAGATTGGTTTTTGGTTGGTTAATGATGTAAACTATTAAATTTTTGGTTCAGGTTTTGATAAAATCCGAATTTTGAGGTATTGACCATTACATTAAATATGGGAATACGTTGCAGGGAAAGAAACTATAAAGAATAAAAAAAGGAGTTTTCTACCAGAATGGGAAGAAGACTTTGCATTAATTGATACAGATCATTAGCTTGATCTGTCAAACACCGCTAGCAAATTACAAATCTAGAAGTGACACTATCAAAAAGTTATAAAGAGTTTGCAGTGCAGTATTCTCTGCAATCTAAAGTAAGAAAAAGCAAACTTGTTGAGTTGAGGTCTGGAATGTGTCAGCATCTTTCGGCAAAGAAAATATCACTTTAACTGAGGCAAGTTATGCTATCGCTTGGAATATTGCTCGTGCTAAACAATTTTGTTGTGCTGTGTTCTTTATTAAAAGAAGAATATTGAAGAGTAATATCTATTATATTAGATCCAAATAATTCCAGACTTTGGCGACTGGTAACACAAAATTTAATGAATCTTTGTAACTCCAAATTAAAAATCATAAAGCAAAACATCGAGAAGTATCTAGAAACCAGCATCTGGTGGAATTTATTCGCACCCCAACTACTGGATACCAAACAAATTTAAAGAAACTTGTTAGTTCAAAGGCTTCTCTGCAGAATCATAACAATTAATGTTAACTATAATAATGAGTGTACATGCAGTGTGTTTCTATTTATAAATTTTACATATTGAAATATTTGTTAATTATGTAACTAAAATTTCTTCAACATACCGTTAGGGTGTAAACAACTGAAATGTTTAAATCATTATATTCGAATAAAACATTTAAAAACAAAAACATCACTAAAGCAATTTTTAATCGCCATTGTAGTCATTAACCATTTTGCTTCCATGCGGCTCTTAAAAATTAAAAAAAAATTATTAAAATGTCTCTCAGCTACTACAGGTCTGGCATCCCTGGTGTAGACCCATGTCCCGTGCAGTATTAAAGTTGTTGAGTCGGTTAATTTTTGTGTTAGTTGTGATTGTTGAAAAAAATGGAGTTTAAGAGACATAACCTAAGCAAGATACTGGCTGAAAGCTAACCCATGGCGACCAATTGCGTAAATGAGTAAAGCGCAAGGAAAGATTTTTGGTTTAAAATGACAAATGAAACTCAAATGAAAGTGCAATTTACGGTGTCATAACCGTACTGAGCATTTTGATATTTTGTAATATGGATTCAATGTACTGAAGACGGCTATGTAACAATATCAAGTGGAACGCCATTGACTTTGATAGTTTTTCGTTTTGTAATTACAATATAAATCATTTTAAAAAAAATATTACATTATAAAAATCAATCAAAAATTTAATTTCATAAACAAGACCTTAGAGATCGAGTTCCTTTTTCTTAAAATTTAAAAATACAACTTTAAGTACACTTTATTTAAAAACTTTGCAGGAAAAGAAAAAACGAAACCAAATGAAGAGCATCTCTGTCAATGAAGGGGGCGAGATTTCAGATGAGGTAAGAATAAAATGGTATATGCTTCCAAAAGAAACATTTGAAACTATAAAACTTAGCCCATCCATGTTAACTTCCACTGTTCGTAAGGCCTCAGTCCCCGAAAAGAATAATAAGAATTTCTGTTATTTAAACTTGTGTTACAGACAATATTAAACCCTTTTAAACAAAGATATACCCTGGGGGTTAAACTCGCCTAGGTGAAAATATACCGAAAATATATTTAACTTTCGGAAAATTAACGAACGGTTAAATGGATTTTGATGTTTTCTCTTGAAAATGAATCTTTTGACTTTATGTCATAAATTCATAATTTAATGAATAAATTGTTAATTACGATTAAAGACGAAAATTAAAATTTATGACATCATTAAACTGAAAATCTCAAGGGAAGTAACAAACACATGTAATTGACATTTTTTTTAAAACATAATATTTTGAAATAAATTTTATTTTATTTAATCCATGTTTACATATATTAATAAATTATTATTATACGCGGGAGAAGTTTGTACGTTAAAAAGTATATAAATTATTATAATTAATTATTTTTTAATAAATTGAAAAGAAAATTATAAATATTTTAAAAAATTTTAATCGAATTTTTAATCGATTAAAATTATTTTAATCGATATTTAATCGATACAATTTTTAACGATTAATCGAGAAATTAATCGTTAATTTCCGCAGCTCTACTATTTAGACATTCTGTTTTGTTTCAGCCTTATCAGAGAAGTTAAATTATTTTCTCGAGTAGAAAAAATGTTTTATTTAAATAAAAAATAATAACAAACTACGTTATTTAGCGTATAATTTACCGTCGTTTTTGTAACTAATAAAAATATGTTTTGATTCGTAACTGTATTAAAATTTCATATTTACCAAATGGAGTGCGCAACAGATGATGGTTCAACTGCGGGACCAGGTGATGAAGAGTTACTTATGAGTCCCACAGATGATGTGACCGTTTACCTAGATGTTGATAAGGAAGTAACATTGAAGGGCGAAGATGAACCCGAGGGCAGTGTAAAAGATCGTACTGGAAAAGATAGATATGAAGAAAGTCTTTTTTGCGGTACTATTTATTTGTTTACATTTTCTTCTACCTGAGTTTGCAAATCACTTCCCATTGTTTAAACATGGTAATATCCCTTACATCTACCGTTTCTTCCTTCCTTCCTTTGTCCGATCTAAAAAGTTGCCTCATTGTTAGTTGATAACATGGGCTCGTTTCGTCATTGGCTGAGGAGGGCAGCCATTGCTAACTCTAACATCCCAGATATTTTAAAAACTAAATCATCTTCCCTACCCGCTTTTCCCTTCCTAAGTGATGTCGTCATCCAATATTAATGTTCTCGTTAAAATAACATTTCAATAAACCATATGGAATCTTGTAAACAAGTGAAAAGAAAATTATATGCAACATGTTTCAAACTTTTCAAATGAGTCAAATGCTTGCCTCCTGTTTTTAAGTTATTTGGCTAAAGCCTAACTGAAAACAATGATAAAAATATACATTAAAAGAAATATAAGAAGCTTTAAGCATACTCAAAATTTTTGAACAGTGGTTAAATGGATTTTGATGTTTTCTCTTGAAAATGAATCTTTCGACTTTATGTCATAAATTCATAATTTTCAATCACGTCGCTGCGTGTGTCTATGTGTAAGGAATAAGTTTCGATCAAGCATTTGTTAGGTTCATGTTTTGAAGTATAGGGAAATTGATTCTTTAGCAATGTATTGCAAAACTGCTGAATTAAGATGACCTGAATGAAAACACTGTTGAAATTTTACCATGAGCACGGAAACATGATGGAGATATTATTTGGTGCACGTCTTCTGACTTGCACAATACACGCATTTTTGTAATGACATGTTTGTGTCTTTAATAATTAATTTGTGCCCAAATTTTAATAAGGAAAGCAGAACATATTTAAGTGCTGTTTCATTGGCGGTTCCAAAGATTATGAAAAAGGCATTTCTTAACACATTTAAAAACAATTAGCCTACAATGCACATGGTTTACATACATTGATTTGTTAACATGGTAAATGAACGAATACAAAAAATAATTCATTTACACTGATCTACACGTACATCATTTTGCATTCCTCGATTTATTTTCACCCTTCAAAATATACCAAGTAACGCAGAACTACATAGATATATAGAATATTAAGTAGTGTAAATATTTTTAAGCAAGCAAGAGTTTAATTGTTCATTGCAAAGATTACAAAAACATATTTATAAAAATCAATTTTAAGTTCAACGCATTTCTTTTATGACCTTTTCAAGGTTCATATGAAACTCAGATAGCATTTGGGGGAGAGGCAGAATTACTAAGTCTCTACGAGAACTGTCAAAAGAATCCAGGTCACAAGGATTTCGTACCTGTCAGCGAGCTTAAGTTGTGCCATCTGCCCGACTCCTGCAAGGATGAACTAACCTTGAACTTCCTCAAGGCTACAGCCGACCTTACTGTCAGGGTAGAAGTCACATGCACAAGTCCAGACAGGCCAATATTACTTCCTAAAACCAATGCTAGCTACCCTTGCTATGACCTTCGCAAAAGTGAAACCTTACGCACTGGAACCGGGATGGTAACGCATGTAGCGAGAATGGGGACAAGCAGAGGGACGTGCCAGTGTCACGGGTGTCTGCTGTCCGACACACCAAGCAAACGGTGGTGCGAGGTCACCATTGACACCGCAGCGCAAGTGGTTTTCAATGACGACGAAGCCAGATACACCATGTGTAGATTGTTCTTCGACTCCCCCTGTAGCCCACTGGTCATCCTCGACGGCTGGAAAGTTGCAGACGCAAACATCGAGGACGACAGATGTAAGCTGAAGTGCGCCACGTGCGACCCTGGTTTAGTCCAGACGCTGGACACGATGTTCAAACGCTGGTGTGATCTGTGGGATAAAGTGAGCGTCAAACGCACGGCGCCGAGTGCTAAGGGCAATGCGATGTTCCTGATCTCACACCCCCACGGGGGCTCTAAGCAAATGTCAGTGGGGTGCGTGACCAACCGTCACGTCGTACACGAGGACTCTGTGACGGTGACCACTAAGTACACGTACACCACGAGCACGTGTCCAGGCAGCAGTGGCGCCTTCGTGTACGCGCTCGGATGCAGCGGCTGGTTACTTTATGAGCGACATGTACACAGTGGCGTCAACACAAAGGGAGAAAATTTTTGTGGTTCCGGCTTGGAAGCATAATTTAAATATCGCTGATAAAAATTAATACATTTTTCACAGCGATAAATTAATAAGTTAAATATTCACCTATTTTTTTTATTATCTACGGCTTATTATCATCTTCTTAACTCATATTGTAATTCCAACTTAACATACTAGGATACATAGTCCGATATTTTTAATTTAGCAGTGAATAGAATATTGAAAAAAAACAACAACTTTGAAGCTGCTAATAATACATTTCTACATCAAAATTCTAAATATTCCAAACTGTTACATATATATTTTTTAATACTTTAAAGTAAGATACCCATAATAGCTCTTGAATTGAACATTTAAGAAACAGCATTTAGGACTGGGTTGATTTTAAAGAAGATAATTAGTGTTGATACTTTCTTTTATCATAGATTGTTATTTTTATTTGTTCCTTATAAATTATGCTGCCTATACATTTTTGAGGACCCTGAATTACAAACATCACATCATGTATACACTTTTTTTTTACAGAACTTAAATTTCCAGTAGGGGGCCTTCCATATAGTACGTCACGCTCCATAGGGGGGAGGGGGTGTTAGAAAGTGTGACAGTTTGTGACAGGGGGAGGGAGGCCGGCCATGTTAGACGTCACGGTGTTTTATATTAAATTTTAATTATTTTGTCAATAAAAAAATTATTTTTGTTCAAAACGGTGACGTACTTGTTGGGGGGGGGTTCGAGATTTGTGACAGTTTGTGACGGGGGGGGGGAGGGAGTTAAAATGTTCAAAAATAGCGTGACGTACTTTATGGACGGCCCCAAGCCTTAAATGATTTTGATTTATGTGTATCTTCATTCATAATTTACATAAACTCTGTTTTTTCCCCCTTTCCATAAATTATCAAATTGTTTTATAAATTAAACCTTTTATTTGGAATGTTATCTGTTGACAAATTTTAATAAGTGGAAGAGAGTGTGTTTTTTTAATGAAAGAAGCAAGCTGAAGCCCAACAAAACATGCATTAATGTATTTTCAACAAAAAAGTACAATTTATTCATCATTTTGAAATATATTAACTCTTTTGTTTCCAAGAGCCTAAACTCGGATTTATTTTTTTATATTTAAATTTATTCGATATAGTTTTAACTTACTCGAATATTGAACATGATTTTGCTTCCATGTAATGCGCATTTAATCGACTAATTTTTTTAACTTGATAAATGCAATATAACCTCGGGTTTATTTAAGCAACATTTAGTGTTATTTTGATTTTTAAGAAGATAAATAAATGACTGGCGAACATGTAGATCAAAGTTTATGGAAGAAATATAGAGCCCTACCGTTAGGAAGCTAGAGAACCAGAAAGTCGTACAGTTAGGAAGCTAGAGAAGCAAAAAGTTCTACAGCTAGAAAGCAAGAGAAGCAGAAAGCCCCATAGTAAGGACGCTACAGATGCAGAGAGCCCTTTAAGTTGGAAACTAGAGAAGCATGGAACCTTTAAGTTTGGAAGATAATTTTTAGAAAAGCCCTTAAGTTTAGAAGCTAGTGTAATAGTTTGTGTGCTGAGGTGAAACACTGTTGGTTGGGTCCGCAATTAAGTTTATAAATAATTTCATCAAAAGGAATTATGTTGACAATAAGTAACGTTTTTCATATCCTTCACACATTTTATCGTCTCCAATTGCTTCACGTAATTATTTTATCGTCTCAAATTTGATTATACTTACAATAAAACACATTTCAATTTGTCACATGATTATTAACTTTTACCTTAAATTGAATATGCCTGTACCGGAAATGTTTCGTTATCTTTTCGCACAAATAAAGCTTCTTTTGTATTAAAGCTATAAGTTTTGTGTTTTATTCATGTTATAAAAAAAAATTACTGTTGTTCTACTAAGAACATGGTTTACGCAGATTGAGGCCAATATGCACACTTTCAGAAGTCGATATATGAGATACAACTTCAACTATTTTATGTTCATCACATGTTCTTTTGTTGATAGTAAATAGATGGAAAATAAAGTATTATAATGTGCATGTGAAATACAGAAAAGGTACAAATTTGGAATTTTCCTCTCAGTCATAAAAACACAAATTTTCAGTGTGTGAGAATTGGGTAAATACGAAACTTCCAATGTGGATTTTCCATAAAGGCCGGAAATAACCGGAATTGTTTTACCGGAAAAACCTCCCCAAAACTGAATCTTCAAATTTTGTAATTCTAACACAGAGCTGCATAAAGCGCCCCATTGACTAAATCTATATATACAGTTTTCATTTGCAAAAAAACATTCACTTTAAATGTTTCTCGTGCTTAATAAAAAATATATGTAATTTTTAAAAAATAATTTCGTTGTTGTAATGTGCCTGAAATGTTATATAGCCTACTGTTTTATTTGATCTCTATTTATTACAATTTTTCGATAGGTCCTTCGTTCTTTTCCTATCAATTCATCTTTTAAATTATTTATAATTTATAAATTGGTCAATGTAAAGTTGATTTGAAGAGGGAAGTCAGAGTTTTAAATATTTATTTATAGTTATTTTTTACAATTTTTATTGGGGCTCAGTGGTTGAGCGGCATGCGTCCTCGACTGGCTGGTGTACCGAGAGAATCTCTGGGAAGTCATGGTCCGTGCATACTTATAAGAAGGTAGAACGAAAAAAAAATCCCCTGCAAAAAAGGGAGCGTCTGTAATTTTTAAAAATTAAAAAATTAACCAACAACAATACTATAATCTCATTAACCTACAAAGGACGTCAATCCGGGACAACTCGCCAGCTACACAATTAAATACACGTGTCAACTGTTCAATCTCTCTATAACACATTTCACTTGGATTAATCAAATGTTCACAGTGAAATTAATTATTTTCGGAAATATGAAAATTTTATTTTTAACAAACAAATTTTATAAAAGCTAGTTATTTCACTAAGACAGGAGCTACACATATATAAAAAAGTTTAAAAATAGGGAATTAGAAATAATAGTTTTAATGTTTATTTTCATTCCTTTTAAAAAGTGACATTTGTTTTTTTAACAATGTATGAAACTTACTCTATTACAAAATATTAAAATTAGAGTTATAAAAAGTTTTAGAAAAATTATAAATAAGTTTAAAGGTAGTAAATAAAGTTTTAAAATGCATTGAAATATGCTTAGAAACATGGAATATGTTATCAATACCGGAGCTGATAGAGGTTGGGGCGCCACTACTGATAATGGTGTGGATGGGGCGTGTTTGTTGAAATTATAAATATTATTAATCCAGACAAACGCCACTATAATTATTTCCATTTGAGTTGACCACACAGTGGACATGGCCCACATCTCACCAGTAAAACCCAAGTGGGTAGACTCGAGCCCCACTACTGCCTGGACATGTACAAGTTGGTTACGTATACTTGGTCTTTTCACGATATTTTTTATGCGCGTACTTGTTTATCCACTGTCCTATGGAGATCTGTTTGGTACATCCATGTGGATGTGATACGATGAAAGTCAATCTGTGCTCGTTTATAGAGACGTTGTATTTCCTTTGTGCTGTCTGCCATAAATCAGACCAGTCTTCCAACGTCTCATACAGTTTATCCAGTAACTCCACGTCGCATGTCACACATTGCAGCAGACACCAGTCATCTGCAATATTTACATCATCCACCGTCCAGCCGTCAAGAGTGACCACTGAACTATCTTTTCTGTCATAGAACAGTATACACGTCGTGTGTCTCGCCTCGACGTCATCAAACACAACGTGTGTGGCTGTGTTCACCGTTATCTCACCCCACACTTTGCTGGGTGTGTCCGTCTGTTGACACTTGTGACACGGACAGTTTCCCCTGTTGAATTCCTGTCCACTTGAGTATACCACGCACTGACCCAGTCCCCACTCTCAAGACGTCTTTTCCCCTAATGTTATAAAAGGTGTATGGGTCGGTGGTGTTGGGCCAAAACTCTGGTCGTGCTGTACTGGTCATTTTAACGTCTATCCTGACGCATAGGTCAGCTGTAACTTTAATGCACTCAACTAAGTCGTCATCACGATAGCCATCAGGCAAGTGAGTGATTTTAAATTCGTCGACAGGTACAAAGTCTAGGTGACCTGGATTCGTCTCACACCTGTTAAAATGTTTATGTAGATCTGCTTCTCCTCCTTCCGACACCTGAGTTTCCTGGGTACCTGTAAAGGTAAATTAAATTTGATTATAATCAAATACATCTGAATCATTTCACGTTTAAATACAGGCATCAATAGATGTGGTTTTCAAGCATGTCTAACATATATAGAAGCAGCTTAAAAATTTTATCACATACATCAATATATATCTTTTATGGTATACTACATCCAGGAACTAATATGGTTTTAAAATTTGTATTATTTGCATAAACAGAAATGGTTTATGTGTTGTATGACATAATAATAATAATAAATTGATAATTTATATTGCGCTGTATCCCAGTAAGGAACTGGGCTCACAGCGCTGTACATGAAGATAATAACATACATATAAGTATTACATAAACATTCATATCATAACAACCACATAATGACAGTACGTTACACATAAGCAACGTTAATCATTAAAAGAAATGTTGTTTCATTCATTTTGAAAATAAATTTTGAATAGATGTGTCTTAAGTGCAGTCTTGAAGGACTTGGTAGATGGAATACTACGGATGTGTAATGGTCTAGAATTCCATTGTTTAGCTGCACAAAAAGAGAAAGACCTTTCGCCAAATACTTTTGTGCGCATCTAAGGAACAGAGAGAATACATCAATAGAAATTTTTTTATACACGGCAATGAGCAATTTAACAAGAAATCAAGCAATAATACCCTTTGATATGTATGTTTTCTCAGATTCTTGAATATAACGATCTTCTTCAATATCACCAGCGCCACCACATTTATGACTGCCACCAACAACATTATTTTCTTGACTGCCATCATCTACATTATTTTCTTGACTGCCTTCAGCAACATTATCTTCTTGACTGCAATCATCAACATTATCTTCTTGACTGCCTTCAGCAACATTATCTTCTTGACTGCCATCATCAACATTATCCTCTTGACTGCCATCAGCACCACCATCTTCTGGGCCCTTACATATACTTTTACCTGTAGTCAAGGGTAGAAGTTCATCAATATCCAAACATGTAAAAGGATAATTGAGGTACCAATCTCTTTTTCTTTTAAAATAAAAAACAAAAACACCACAATATACTTGTTTTTAGTAGAAAATTATCTAAAACAAAAACCAGGATTAATGAATGTTATTAATGTAATTAATATGTTACCATAATGTTGTTTCAATACCTCTGGTCCTGTAAAAATCAAGCTTTGGACAACCTGAAAGAAAGAGTTTCAATTTTAACATTTATTCAAACTTCACACTCGTTTTCCATTTCAATTAAATTTTTTTCCCTTAAAAAGAAATAAATGTATTTACATACAATGTGATGAACTTCAGAAAGTATTTGATTTAAATTTTTTTTAACAAAAACTTTTAATCAATCAAAGTATATTGTATTTATCATGAGACTTTTACAGCGTTATAATATTTTGATACATTTACAAATAATTTACATTTAAATTTTTAAAAACTAAGTTTTAATGTGTTTTCCTCAATGCATTGAAAGCGAGAGTCGTCTGCTACTCAAAAGGTATTCAGTTCATATTTTTAACTTTAATTTGTAGAAATTTTACAAACTAGACAAGCCCGTGGGCGTGGCGTAGCATGCACCGCAGACTTGCTCATGGATAGTGCACAAACTACAGCACGAAGAAATCAAAACACAGCGAGTGAAGTCGGGGGGGGGGCGGGACCACCGACGCATTGTTGGTCTCGGGACATTCGCACTGCGGTTAGCTATCTGCCCACCACCCTTCATCACCCTAGCTTGCCAACCATAAACTGTGATTGGCTGACCCTAGTGAGGGTCGGCAATGTTCGCAAAAAATTGAGAAAAGAAAAGGCACAAACACACATTTTTAAAAATTAAAAAAATAATGTTTTTGCTGGGGCTTGAACCAAGGACCCTCCGCGTGTACGGCGGACGTGATAACAACTACACTACGAATTACATGTTATTCTGTGAAGTGAACGCAAGAACCATTGTTGGTCTCGAGACCATTAACTGATTGGTCGACCCCAGCAAGGGTCATTCGTCATGTTTGTTTGCACATACTCGCTTTGGTGAATTATATATATAAACTAGCAACAAAGCCCGTCCAAGGACGGGAATAAATGTAGGTATGACCTGTGAAGTTCATGGTAGGACATAACAACATTACCCACCCCCGTCTTTCTACAGACCCTATCTTTCCCCACACCGCGGTCTGTCCAGAGGCCCTACCCCCCACACCGCGGTCTTTCCAGAGACCCTACCTCCCCCAAACCACAGTCTGTCCAGAGACCCTACCCCCCCCCCTAAACACCGCAGTCCGTCGAGGGACCCTACATCCCCTCCACCGCGGTTTGTCAAGAGACTCGCCGTCTCGACCGGCCATACATGTGTATCAGGTTAAAAATACTATACATTATAGTTATAATAAATAAGCCGTAAAAAAAAAGTTTTTGAATATAAATCCTAACGCGCACCGCTCAAAATAAAGTCTTGGAAAAAATACTGCACGAAGAATAACTCGTTTTGAACGTCCGCGTAAATTTGTTCAATATGTAAATGAGATTTAAATTTTATCCGCTAGTGATTGGCTGTAGGAGTCTATAGGAGTTTGACGAACCAATCGCTATCGAGGACCGGACAGAACTGACAGAAAATTGCCGTTTATTATTATAGATAGCCTTAAATACAAACTAACGGAAATAACATTTGTTTATATACATTCTTTGACGAAGTCATGACACTAACAGCGCATGTACAAATAGCATTACATTAATTATCTTTAATATAATTTTCATATAAAAGAAGTAAATAAAATAAAATAGGAAATATTTATGTTTTTTTCAATAGTACCATTAAGGTATAAACCTTTTAAAAATTAATTAGTTATTTAATTATTTACTATTTATAAGTTATAAATTAAAAAACTATTCAATTAAAAGTAAATTAATTAAAATAATGAACTACTTGAAATAATGTTAAGACTATGGAGTTTTGAACATAATGATTACCTTCATTCCTACACCTTGAAGAGAAAATACTTGTAAATCCTTCTTTAATTTCTGCATAAATTTTGGTTGTGTTCGAATGCTCACACGCGTTTCGTCATCACAGGCAGAATGGTAATTTATTGCTTCTTTGTTGTCCATGCTAAAAGTTAAGTCTCTTGTGTTTATATTCCTTGTCCATTCTTGTGAATTATAACTTGTATTTAAATCTTGTCTCACTCATAGGGAACTCTGAAAGTACTAAAAATACAAATACTTTAGTAAATATCTAGTTTAATAATTTGTTGATTTTTAAAAAAAAATCTATCAAATATTAGCATCCTTGAATAGAAGATTAAAGGATTAATAATATCATAACTATATTTTAAAACAAACTTATATACTCATTAATGGAGATACACATTCTTTACTCTTGAAATAAAACTACAAAATTAATTTCAATTTTATTTCAAAGTAAGTTTTTTCTTCTTCTTCTCAATATCAAGTACATTCATAACACATTTAACATGGTCACATATTATAATTACGGTACAGAGGAAAATATGCAGCACTTAATATAAACTTAGTCATGTTTCGTGTTTATAAAATTGGATTATATCAATGTTTCCTTATGTTTTATTTTATTATTGCTTTAGTAAAATAGGCTTTTAAAAAAAAACTCTTTAAAAAGCAAACTATTTTGGCTCGACACGAGTGAAGTGTTTAAAATAGTTTCTGTTTTGGAACAGTTTTAACATTTTAAAATACTATTGTAGTCTCCACTTTTACGAATTGATTGCCAAGGACTGTTTATAAAATTAAAGAAGAAAAATGGAAAAAAAAACATGTATGGGGCGGACTCAGGTGTCAACACGTGAGAGAAGACACGACGTCCATGCCATATGGTTCTATTCCTCAAAGTTGACTTGACTGGGTATTGGTGCTGAAGAGAATAGCCGTGATAGTTTATTTGGTCACTACTAGAGATCTCTACTGGACTACTTGGGTTTCACCGCAGCTAAGTGTTTTTTTAAAATTATTTCGTTTTATTCGTTTCATTTGTGTACTATTTGTCCGTTGAGGAAGGCTCTTTGCCGAAACGTTCGCTGTTGTGTTACGTCCTTTCAGGCCTACTAGTACCCTTTTTTTATATTATACATTTACCTATTTAAAAGCCTGATTGCAGTCTCACCCCCATTACTTCATTTTTATCTTTAAGATGATGGATTTTTTTAAACAATAAAAAAGGGATTGTCACTTATAAAATTATAATTTTGCGACGTGTGTAAAAATTTCACATATATTTTGTAATACATGCATTAATAGAAATGATTTTAATTGTTGCATGACATTCACCAAATTTTAAAAATAATGATTATGGTCAAATACTGTTAAAATTCGTCGATTTTATTTGAGAGGTGCACTTAAAATTTAAAATTACATTTTTTAGCAAATATATGAACATTTTCAAATTTAATAAAAACAAATATATATATATTTCGTAGACGCTATGGTGTCAGAAACACTAGATGAAGTACAGTCTCTATCAGTTTGTATACCACAAATACAATACACGTATTCAATTGTAAAAACACTGAACACAAAATACCTAAATATTTTTGCAACTGTGTGAGATTAACCACAGCTTTAAGTGCTGTAATAATTTGAGATAGTAATTTGTTAAATTAAAAAATTAATAACTCTAGAACTAATGAATGATAAACATATAATCTATTGTTTTCACTTAAACTCATTCGTTATGGTTATTCTTGTATTCGTTCCTTCTCGTTTCTTTTTTCAATGAATCAAATCGAGTTTTAAATATTGTAATACAGATTCAGATACATTCAGAAAAACAATCATTAAGTTTTAAAACCTATATTCTTAAGAAAGTGCTTACCAAATTGTTTTGTCTTGTTAGATGTATAAACCAAATACAATCACTTATTTTTACACTGGTCGCTACTGACTGCCGTTGTCAGAATTAGTATTTGAAGTTATTTGAAGATTTTGAAATCTGGCCCTTATGGAAATCCGATATAAAAGTTTTCTTTTGAACGACCATCAAATGAGATTCAACTAAAAAGATACAATAATTAATGAAAGCCCGACGATATGACTCCAGCGCCAACAGCAAACAAGGCCTTTTCGAAAAGGTTAAGAGTGAGTAATTTGGGGTTTTCCTACATCATCAGGCCACCGATTTTTCCCTGCCACGTCATTATCATTATTACGTGTGTGTAGGGGGGAGTAGGGTCTATCAGGATTATCTCCTCATAACTTGGACTCGGTAACATCACATTGCACTCTTTATACCAGTCGTTGTGAGATTCAGAAGCACCGGCTAAACCTAGGGCAGTGGGGGCGAAACTTTATAGGGCCGAATGCCCAATATTCAACCAAAAACCATTCACTTATAGCAAAGTGCCAACACTACAATGAAACCCGAAAATGGGGTTTTGGCGTTGCTGGTTGGATTTAGGAAGTACAATTTTAGTCACGTGCCGGCTGATGAGGCTCTGCGTGCTGACTGTGGCACGCGTGCCACAGGTTCTCCATCACTGGAGTAGGGTCACAGAAATAAGAAAGAAAAGTGCGTGTTAAATCTATGTGAAATCATCATGTACTCCCGATAGGCCTTTTAAAATGGAGATCACGTGATCACTTAACTCGATTTTATATCTTAGGATTGGTAATCAAATCAGCATTTTAATTTTTAAAATACTTTTCAAATCATTATAAATTAAAAAGCGGCTAAATTATTTCAATCCACCCGTAGATTTGCCTTTGAAAGAAACGGCATACTCCTTGTAAAATCATTGTTACTTATTACATGTTTACATGTTTTTGTATTTGCTATTATAGAATATGAACACTTCCAAAATGTTTATCTCTGATATAGACTAGGAGGTATAGATGATATTACAAATAAAAAGATAAGAATATCAGGTCCTACAGACCAGAGTAAACAACTGTCCAGAATATACCGGGAGTATATACATGATTTTATACCTATACCAGAATATACTCTGGGGTTAAACTAACGTAAGCCAAACTATTCCCCCATTCCAGAATTTACCCCTTTCATAATATGAGAAAACAGTAATAAACTTAGAAATGGCTAAATTTTTACACATTCTACTGAAGTCATGCACATTGTCATAAACCTTCAATACGGTCTTGAGCTTATCCGTGTAGCCCTTCCTTTGACCTCCGCGGACTCTCTGTCCATAAGTAAGCTCGTCATAGAAGAATCTTTGGTAGCCGATGGTCTGACATGCGTACAACTTGCCCAGCCCAGCGTAGCTGAGATTACATAAGGCTTGTGTAGGTACTTGAAATTCCTGCCATGAAAAGTACTTCAGTTTCTTGAACTTTGCCTAAAATTTGATGTTAAAATTTAGTATTTTTCTCAGACTTTTTGGGTCAAAGTTGTTCAGCAACCTCGAATGGCGTTGTTACACAGTCCAAAGCTCAAATGCTTACAGTAGACTTATGAGTTGGGAGCAAAACAGTTCTGTATAATTTTAGTTTTGTTTGAATGCTGATTCCCCCTCTGTTCAAGGCACTGGCATCCATCCTGCCAAATGTTGCACTTGCTTTTGAGATACGCACGTTCACCTCATCATTAATGTTGGTACTCTGAGACAATTCTGACAAGGTAGGCGAAAAGTCTCAATATGTTGATTTTGTAGCCATTGATGATTATCTTTGGCTAAATTTTGGGTTTTCGTGGGGCCGGCTGATACAAAACTTATGTCTCTGCTGATGGTGAGTCCGTAGCTTAAGCACGCACTGGAAAATGTGCCCACAAAGCGTTGCGTTCTTCTGAGCCAGCGTTAAGGGCACCATTGTCAACAAATAGATGATCAAGGATGGTGCCTGACTTGACCTTTGTTTTTTTTCTTTTAACCTCCTGAAATCGAACAAGCGACCATCAGCGTGATACCTAACGTTCAATCCTTTAAATGGGTCACTGAAGGCCTTTGTTAGCATGGCTGAGAACATGATACTAAACATTAATTGGCTCATAACATACCCCAGCTGTACACCATTAAAAACACGGAAGGGTTCAAATGCTTCTCCATTTTCCTGGATCCAAGCCCACATGCTATCATGTAACTGCCTAACCATGGCTATAAACTTTATTTGGCAACCATACTTGGCCAGAATTTTCCCCATCCCTTCTCTGCAGACTGTATTAGAGGCTTTAGTCAGGTCAATGTACATAAAGAAGTCGTTCATGCTCTTTTTATTTTGTGGTCGCAATTTTATTGCAGCTGTATCGCTGCAAACACTATAACGATTGCCTCAAGTTCTTCCCGGACTTTCAACTGGCTTTCTAATAATAGTCCCTGGTCGAGATGTGCATTCAGATGTTTGTTTAATTTATTTATCTCTGCCAATAACTGCTTGATTTCCTAACAAGTATCATCGAACCAGTCTTGATGATTTCAGGTCGAGGGACCAAAGATTTAAGAAGCTTTGCTATATAGACTGGCGGCTGGATAGCGAAGTCAATAGTTCGCTCGCCTCACAAGCTGAGGGGCGTGGGATCTAGCCCACGTTAAGGCCACAATGAAAATTTTGCAGAATGACTATTGCTAAAAAGTCCTCCGCTGACCTGGAAAGGAGATGGGCGCCGCCAAGGTCTACCAAGCCCCGAGAAAAGTTCTAACGGAAACATTATAAACCCCAATGGCCACGAGGTTATGGGACACAATAAAATATAGATAGACTATCTCTATGAAATCCGCCCATACAGTCTCAAAGTTGATGTTGTTCAGCCAGGAGGATCTTATTTTGTCTTCCAAGGCAAACTCGAGAGACTGTTTGGTACTGGTAAGTGATTGAATCTGATACAGAAATCCTATTTATTAATCAACATTCGGTGATTTCGGTAGTCTTGTTGACCAATTCGCAAAACTTTGATCTGCAGTCAACCAGCCACAGATCACGGTATTACTCATAAAAGCAGTGATCATTTTGATGTTGTCATTAGTGTTTAACTTTTATTGAAAGTAATTAAGTGTTCTAAAAGTTATGGCTTCAGACTTGGGTATCATTTACTATTTAAACTAAAATATAAATCAAATGTTTAATTTCCTGTGTCCTTTGTTTATATTTTATTTTTAAATATAGTTTTTCTCTTTTTTGGCTCTTAAATTCATATCTTTAAAAATTTTAAAATATGAGTTCAATACGTTCTAAAATTAGCTAATTCCTCACAATGCTGACTGCAAGAAAAAATGTCCAATAATACAGTAATTAGTGAGTTGATTACTCTAATGTTCTAAACTATTGACTTCAGGGGTTATTCTGGCTTTTCAAATTGAATGTGAGCGTCCTATCAGCCATAGTGATATAAAGTAGTTTAATTAAATCCCTTATATTATATTAATTTCACCGCCGTCTCTGTCTCTCTGTCTTTCTGTCTGTCTTGGCCGGGCACCGCGGAAAAACAGAAGTCAAAATTGACCCACTTCCCGTCATGCCATCGAAAAGAAATTTGGCACACGGACCCGTATCACCCAACAATGCATCGTATCAAAAATTTAGATCGATCGAACGTACAGTTATTAAATTAAGGCATTTTTAGTTTATCTATATAAACTATGTGTAGAGGTCGCTATCGTTTACATTTTACGGGTCACTTGACTTCACCCCAGCCATAGGTGAACACATCTCGTGTTTTAACCAGGTGTACCGGCGTGCTTTTGTTTACATTTTGCGTGTCACGCTGAGCTCGGTCCAGCGATCGGTGAACTTTCCCCTCTCACACCCCCCAGGTTAAAAGCAAAGGGGAGTTAAGACAGATTCAGTCTGTAAATATTTGTCGCGTTTGAACATAATCAATACTGTTAGTTATGTCTCATATATAAGGGATTTATAGTCAAAAACTTTGTTTTTACGGGGTTGTTTTATTTTATTATTTCATTTGAAATAAAGCAACTTGACAACTTGAAAAAATAGTTTAACTTATCTGAGAAGTTTAAAACCCCATGTAGAATGTCTTAATAGTTAGCCGTTCATAATTTTATAACCGTATACTCATGTTATCAAAGGTTTATGTTCTGAGCTGGGGAGGTATAGATTGGCCAGTTTAACCTGAACACATCCAAAATTGGCTGGGGTGTGGGAGTGGTGGGTGGTTGGGTGCTGGAGCAAGGCAACTGGATCAGTGTACTTTATGTTTTAATTTTTTTTAGCTTAAATATAAAGAAGCATCAAACAGGCAAAGAAAAAAAAGAGTAAAAATTGTATCTAGTTGTATGAGTTTGAATTGACAGTCAATAATTCACGTTAAGGTGCAATAAAATTTAAGAATAAAATTTTAAGACATTTGTGCTAGACTTTTAAAAAATTGAATTCCGATTAGAATTAATGGCTTTAATTTTAAAATGACCATTGCTAAAAAAATAACTTAATCTTTGAACAGATGTAATAAACAAAAAAATAAAGACAATAATTAACATTATTTGTTTCTTAATAAGTCGATGAACACACTTTTAAGAGTAAAATTGTATTACATTTGAATTCTAATTTTATGTTACACATTGAAAAATATAACTTTTTAAACAAAAAATTATACGGAAATATAAGAAAATGAAATGAATTCAAGTGAAAAACAGAAATGAGAGAATAAAACCTTAAAAGATAAAAAAATTATGTGGAAAAAAATAATTTTAAAAAACAACAGGTTTATAATGAAGAGGGAAAGTTTGTGACCAAGAATCCCAATTAGTGGAAAAAGCGAAAATATTTGTAAAAGTTATTTAAAAATATAATAATAATAGATAAGGGTCATGTTTGTATTTGCCAAAACATTGGAAGAGAAATTAAATGTATGACACAATTTTTTAAAGTGCACAATATATAATTCTATAAGTGGATTAGTGTTGATACCTTATTTCATCATATATTGTTATATAATTTTTTTTATCTATCAATTATGCTGCCTATACTTTTTTGAAAACTCTGAATTATAAAAATCTCTTCATGTATAAAGAATGTACACCATATCATTAAAAACGTACACCAGTTAAATTTTCTGTAGCCTTAAATGATGTAGATTTATGTGTATTTTCATTCATAAATTACCTAAACTCTGTTTTTTTCCATGTTCTATACAGTATCAAATTGTTTGAAAATCGAAAATTATATTTGAAATGTTCTATTGACAAAATTTAATATGTATGTGGAAAGTTTTTTGTTTTTTTTTAAATGAAAGAAGCACGCTGCAGCCCAACAAGACATGCCTCAATGTATTTTCAAAAAAACAAAAAAAAACAATTTATTTATCATGTTGAAATATCTTAACATTTTTGTTTCCAAGACCCTAAAATCAGATTTATGTTTTCATATTTAAATTTAGTCGATATAATTTTAACTTACCAGCATACTGAACTTGATTTTGAGTGCAATGTGATGCGTATATAACGGATTGATTTTTTTCCTTTGATTGATCAATGCAATAATCATTAACACTGGCTTTTTAAGCTACATTTAGTGTTATTTTGAATTTGAAGAAGAAAATTAAGTGAATGGCGAATAAGTAGATCACATTTTATGGAAGAAGTATATAGTTCTACATTAAGGACGGTAGAGAAGCAGAGAGCCCTTTAATTTGGAAACTACAGAAGCGTAGAACCTTTTACTTTCAAAGATAAAAAAAATAGAAATTAATCGTTAATTATAATTATAATAAATAAATTATAATAAATAAATAAATTTATAATGTAAATTCATCAAAAGGTGTTATTTACTTTTTGCTCGATTTTTCAAATGGAAACACCATGTAACGTTTTTTAATACGTTCTTTCTTTTATCAATACATTGGTGTAAAATTACAGTTGCCTCTATGGAAAAGACATTAGGAAGACTTCAGTAAAAAAAATAAAGTGTCACTATAGTTTGATGCAGTAAATAAAAAATGTTTCCCTTTTAATGTTATTTTGACAACTTTAGAAAAAAATGTAGATGCAGACAAAATATTAACATCCTAATAGATACATAAAATTTCCTCTGTAAAACTCCATTTAATCATCTCTATGATTCCAAAAATATTTTGCCAAACAGCTTAGGATAAAATTGTTTTGATAAAATCAATTAAAAATCTATTGTAATGAGGTCAGTTTAAAAAAGTTTCCTTAAATATTTGTCAGATAATGAATGCATTAACTGTTATGCTTCATTTTATTCGATAATGATCTAACATATTCTAGAATACTCTGCGATTTCATTTTCCTTTAAGTCACCGTAATTTATAACATATATTAATTGGACAATATTCTAAGTCTTATCCTATGGTTTTTCTGCGGTATCCTCAGTATGGGAAACCTCACAAAATTAATGGGTCCCCACCGTGACTCTTCTTTAAACGTAAATTCATAATTGTTTAAGCTTTTTTATTGCTTTGGTTTGGAATACATAATTGATTTTCAAAAATAGTAATGCCAAGGACATAGTAAGTACAAACTTTTAGAATGTGTTTCTAGAGTGAAGTAGTAAAAATAATTCAAAATGAATTTTAGAGAAGATATTTTCCGGTACGTAAGTAAACGTGTAGATTAATAGTAGACGTTACTTTGTGGGTTGATGAAACCTATCCATACTTGGTAGATTCATTCATAATACCACATTGAACGAGTTCGAACAAGAAAACGTTAGAGAAACCAGAATTGGATCTCAAAGGGAACGGGGTACCATCTGGAATAGGCGATCCCATTATGCAACAGGATCACATGGGGTATGTTATCCCATAAAAGAATGGAATCACATCGGGAAAGTTTTCCGACAAAGCGGGATCCTATTATGCAACGGGATAATACTGGGTGGGGTACGAGATGGCATCCATAATACAGGCCCGGAAAAAATAACATAATATAAAAAGGTAATACGTGAGCTTGACAGGACGCAACAAAACAACGAATGTGTCAGCAAAAAGCCTTCGTCAGCGAATAAATCAACAAAACAAAATCTAATGGCAGTGCGAAAATAATGTCAACTAAAACTTAGCTGTTGTATTAAGTCCTGGCCATATTTTGTCCGAAATGCAATACAGGGCTATAAATAGAAAATGGGAAGTCCTCGATTCTCTTCTGGTCAAATGTTTGAGCCGAAAATAATTGACAAAAAATTTTAAAAAGTTGGAATGAGACTGTGAGAATGACTCTTGGTGAAGCTATGAATTGGGTAAAAAAAAATAAATACATTTCTGTAAAGTTTAAAACATATAAATAGGTTCATACTTAGAACATTTGCAGTCGCGTATTTTCATAAACTGTAGCAGTGTTAAATTATTATGAGAAGAATTCTGTGCAATGGACTAATGGTGTTAAATCTAGTTGATGTCAGTCTAACCTTTCTCGTGGGATCAATACTCATGTTTAATACAAATTTAACACGTTTCTAGCGCAAATGCAAAATGCCCTTCGGTATGAGTCACGTAACAATGGATTACACGATTATTCAATTGAGGCTCTCTACTGTGAAATTGTTGCTGGGGCTGAAATTGTTTATTTTGCAGTTGTTTATCTTGGTTTTACAAATGTTTTGAGAAATCCGTTTAATGCCCTTTGATTACGTTTGGATGTCTATTTGTTTCATAATGATAGATTCTGTGACTCCATCGAGGTGAAGAGGAGATTAAATGCTTTTCTGTTTCATACTTAGGTGCACCGAGTTCTCTAAGTTTCGTGGTGTTAGACGCCTTGAGAATTGTCTTTTAAAGATAATATATCAGAGTGAGCAATTTGAAAACGGCAATTCATTTTTCATTGATATGTTAATTATTTTTTTAGAAAAATATACACTTAAGGTTTTTAGCTTTATTGTTTTAATTTTGAAGACAAATATAAACATTTTAAAAAATGCATTCAATGTCAATAAAACAAATTGAGATTGAAACGAAAAATACATGTCATCAATAACAAGTTTCGTGCTAAACAAAAGTATACTTACATAAACTAATTGTTTCTTTTGTATACTTTTCTTTTAAAAATAAACAGTAGTAGACACACAGCATCCTCCTACCATCAATATCGACAATGAAAACTTGGAGGTTGTGGACAGCTTCACCTACTTGGGTTCCAAGATCTCCAATACTCTGTCCATTGAAGAGTGAATAACCAGTAGAATTGGCAGGCTGCTGCTACAATGGCTAAATTATATAAATGAGTCTGACAAAACACCAAGTTAACAGAGAAAACCCAACTGTGTGTCTATAGACCCTGCATCATTAGTACACTGCTATACGGGAGCGAGGCATGGACCACTTATACATCCCAAGAGCGCAAGCTTAATAGCTTCCACTTGAGATGCCTGCGTCGCATCCTTGAAATTTAATGGCAAGACAAAGTGCCTAATACGGACGTCAAAATGCGGGCCAATACCCAAAGCATGTTCTCAATCCTTAGGGAAAGATGCCTGAGATGGCTAGGGCGAGTTAAAAGAATTAACCCTGGTCGCATCTCCAAGGACCTCCTATATGGATAACTGGCATCGGGAAAGAGGAAGACGGGCCGCCCACGTCTGGGATTTAAAGATGTCTGCCAAAGGGACATGCAAGCTGCCAGAATACGCACAACCGACTGGGAGTGTAAGGCGCAAAGTTGTCAAGGAGGGCGTCATAGTAGCCGAGGAGCGAAGGATGGAGGAGGCTACAGACAGAAAAGCTAGAAGAAAGGCCAAAACATTTTGAAGCACAGAACTCGTGTGTAAAAACTTTGGTAAAGACTGTCACTCAAAGATAGGACTGCACAGCCACTAGAGGAAATGCAACCCAACTCAACGGTGATGCACCATCGTCTCGCGAGACGGAAGGATGCCCACATATTAGACCAATGTCGTAGAGAATAAATATGGTGTTAAATCAAATGAGGTATTCGACCAATGTAGTAGAGAATAAATATGGTATTAAATCAAATGTGGTATTAGACAATTGTAGTAGAGAACAAAAATATGGTGTGAAATCAAATGTGGTTTTAGACAAATGTAGTAGAGAACAAGTGGTACCAGGAGTGGGCTGACAACACGACAGCCAGGGGGGTATTCGCTAACATGCCCAGGCCAAGCCGATCAGACCAGTGGTGGAACCTGAGTCGCAAACACCAGAGTTTAGTGACTCAGATGAGAACAGAACACTGCCCAACCAACTCGTACTTTCACAGGCTAGACCACAACAGGGACTCGAACTGCCGTCATTGCAGCCAAGCCTCTTAGACGGCCGTACACCTGGTGACGTCTTGCCCCGCGCTAGATATAGCCGGGGAGGTGAGAGAGGCGGAAGAGTCCCATGTAAAGACAATGTTGTATGGCAATGGTCAGCAGATGGAGCAGATTGCCCAGGTACTAGCCAAGACCTTAAGAGATTAGTCTCAGGCCTTCAGAATATGTGTTTAGCTTAGTAGAGAACAAAAATATGGTGTGAAATCAAATGTGGTATTAGACAAATGTAGTAGAGAACATAATAGATGCACGTGGTTACAAACCAATAGCGACATCATATGCACCATTTTTATTATAAACCAATAGCGACATGATATGCACCATATTTATTATACTTTCGGCAGTTTAAAAATTTTGGAACTCAACCCCTTATAATTTATATTTTTGAATCCATAAATTACTCATATAACAGAAAAAAATTTGAAACAAAATTTTAACCTTTTCCTTTGAAGCTTAACACTTATCACTAAATGACTGTTTGAATGGCTGACTGATGACCGGAATGACACATTTCCATAACGAATAATGAAAAAAATATTTATTTTTAGAGCCTACAACTTTGATTAAGTCAAGAGTTGCTATTAAATGCTCATATATTTTCAGCACATACATTTACATCTCAAGGGGAGATAAGATGAATTATTCAATACAGAAAATTGTGCAACGTTTGTGCATTTGTATATTTGTTTTACCTTTACTCGAAGCGACAAAAGAATCGTTACGAATAAGTATGTTTCTTCCAATGATAAAGCCCATAAAATTAAATATTTATAAAAGGGCATTTTAATTTTAATTTTACAAAGTAACTATGAATAAACGCTAAAACTTAAAATCTTGATATATAATACTTTTTTAAAAATGTTATAAAAAGGTGAACGATAGCCCATTCTCCTCGACAATGAAACCTTAAAAATCGATTTCAACATCATTTCCATAGCACATATTAAAAATAGATATACCTGGAAAGTGTTATACATAAAGATTCAAATTAGCCCACTAAATGACGTGGCCCGGTCGGAGCTAGTCATGATCAAAGAAAAAAGCAAGCCCACAAACATATAAAAGTTGACCAGTAACTGCAGTGAACATTCAACCATCGGACAGTGTTGATGAAATTTCAAGCCAGTCTTCATTGCAATCAGAAAGAGATAATTGTGAGTATCAATAGAAAAAGTTGGTCATGTTTTTAACAGTTACAAAGACTTTTTGCAACAGAAGAATGTTTGACATGTTGTCACAGTTACAAAGCAATTTAGAGACAAGAGAAGGTTGGACGTTTTCACAGTTACAAAATACTTTAGCAACAGAAGACGGTTTGTCAAGTAATCACAGTTAAAATATAAAATGTTCTTGTTATACTTAAAATCTACTTGCTTGTAGTGTTGCGAAAGTAAAAAAATAAAAAAAATAAATGTAATCAAACATTTGTAAATAAATGACTGAACTACTCCTCTATCTTACGACAGACAACGATATTTAACTATTCTATACCGAAGATTATTGCGTACTGAGACCATGGCGGTCTGTTGGCAAGTTCACAGGCACCTTATTCTCTGCTACCTTTGTTTCCCTAACTGGTGTCAGGTACCCATTCGGAGCAGAGCGACACACTTTGCCCATGACTTCGCGGAGTTTCGAACCCGTGACCAGCGGTATGCCAGCAGAGCGCGCATGTCACCTGACCACCGAGCCCCGAATATAAATATATATGTATATATATATGTGTGTCTGTGTGTGTATATATATATAAAAGAATGTGTAAACATAAAAACAATCTTTACAAAAAGGCGTATAACATTGTGTAAACAAAATATCCTGCTTCCATTGTGGACAGGTGTTTCTCCGGATTGGCGTCCGCGGACACAACGTGGTTACTTCTTAACGAAACGTGTCGTCTCTACTCGTTTAGCTCGTTATACAAGATCTACGCCCATTCTAAAGTCTTCAGATTCTTGCATCTAGCCACAGTTTACTTACAGTCTGACGATCTGCTTATCATCAACTGTGACTTTTTGCCACACAGGCTGCCACAACTATTTCTCTTGTCATGCTTACTCTAGCTCTAACTGGTGCTTACTCTTACTGGCTAAAAAAAAATACAATACAACGAACGAAATCTCAGTACTAGTAACATTAATATTTTAATTATTTTTGAATGATTAAAATACATCTGAATAATAACACATGTAATAACTCCTTACAATAATAAAATATTACAAATAATACATGAAATAGACAATGTCGACACAGTACTAATCTTCTATGTAAACCAGCTTTAAACACTACGTATCTTCTGTCAACCAGGCTCAAACACTACTTATCTTCTTTGTCAACCAGGCTTAAACACTACTTATCTTCTATGTCAACCATGTTCTAACACTACTTATCTTCGATGTCAACCATGTTCTAACACTACTTATCTTCTATGTCAACAAGGCTAAAACACTACTTATCTTCGATGTCAACCAGGCTAAAACACTACTTATCTTTTATGTCAACCAGGTTCAAACACTACTTATCTTCGACGTCAACCAGATTCAAACACTACTTATTATCTATGTCAACCAGGTTTAACACTACTTATCTTCTATGTCAACCAGGTTCAACACTACTTATCTTCTATGTCAACCAGATTCAAACACTACTTATCTTCTATGTCAACCAGGCTCAAACACTACTTATCTTCTATGTCAACCAGGCTCAAACACTACTTATCTTCTATGTCAACCAGGTTCAAACACTACTTATCTTATATGTCAACCAGGCTCAAACACTTCTTATCTTTATGTCAACCAGGTTCAAACACTACTTATCTTCTATGTCAACCAGGCTCAAACACAACTTATCTTCTAATTCAGGGGTGAGCAAACATTTTCTACGGAGGGCCGCAATGAAAACGTTATTGTTATAGGCGGGCCGTATTTATATTTTGTCTATTTCAATTACAATTGACAAATTCTAAATATAAATTAATGATAATAACCATTTACTTGTCATTTTATGTCACATTGACATTCTTTTACACATGTACATTACATTTTTAAAAAACGTAGTGAAACAGTTTCTAATTTGATAGTCAGATTTTACTATTCATTATTATTTCAACAATAGTTTATTGTTACCTGTCATAATAACTATGAAGAGTAGGAAAATAATTTACATATTAGCTGACCATAGAGTACAATTATAATTAATGAGTAGTATTATCTGTTCACAATTTTGGTTAATGTTCTTCAACTATGGAACCAGTTTACTGATTGTGATTCACATGACTGTATTCAAATTGTAGTCAAATTATGAATTCAAGATTTATAATATGCAATATACATATACAAATTTTAAAAAAAATTAAAATATATGTGTCTTTAAACAATGTAATTTAAGCGGAATTAATTTTTTTATTAAATGTCTAAAACCATCATCGAACACTTAATATAGATTTAACAAACAAATAATTGTGATTGAAATGGATATTATTTCATCGCAAAAACATATTATATTTAAAGTTCTTTTAACAAAGTGAGAAGGCTTGAAAAGATGATTATTTAATCAAATTATTTGACATTATTAACATCTTTTGCAAACACATAATGTCCCTCGCCATTACACCATTACTTATTTTAAATCTCTACTCTCCACATCCCTTCACCAAACTCCGCTACCAAGCTCTAACTCATTGCTGTGTGCATCATCATTCCGATGACGTCATTCAAATCCTGTATATTCTAAGATGTCAGTCTTAGTATTCAATTCATTTTCCTTACATTTCAGACTGGAGAAAATGCTCACTTGCAAAGGTGTTCTGTTCCTAACTCTCTTGATTGTATCATGTAGCCAATATACCGGAGCAGGTAAAATCTTCTATTCATGTTTTAGCATGTAAACAATATACCAGAGCCGGTAAAATCTCCTATATTTTATCATGTAGTTAATATACCAGAGCAGGTAAAATATCCTATTCATTTTTATCATGTTGTCATCATTCCAGAGCAGGTAAAATCTCCTATTCATGCTACATGGCTTAGGATGAAATGAATATTCGATTATTTTAATTATCTTTTTTCTTTCCTTAAAATATTCACTTAAACAAATTAATTCACCTTGTGTGTTCTGCACCACCTAGAAATATACATTTAACATTTCTTAGACTTAATCAAAATTCATTAGGTTGCGGTATTTTTAACATTTTTTGAAAGACAATGTGATAGTATTAAATATTGTTGGTTTTTTTTGTCTTGAAAGATATACTAACACGGACTTCAAATACATGGAATGAGCTACCAGAAGGTGGGAATGTTGGTCAGGCTAGCAAGAATCCTGCTGCTTCCAACGTCAACAATTACATAGAACATTAATTCTGTTAGTCTTTGAGTGCGGAGCTGTTGAAATAATTTGAAAATTAAAATTTAAACTTACGTGCATTTATATTCAGAATTTATATTTCTTTTTTCTCAATTATTGTAATCAATGCATGTTCAATGTATTCTACGGGAATTTATTGTATTTGTCTACCACTCCATGTTTTGTTTATTCATTTATTTTCAATTTGTTTAAATTACACCCGTGTTTTATCTTTGTACCAATCTTGAAAAGCATCAAGTATTATCCCAAGTAACCTGTGAAGTAAATTTCTTTTGTAAAATAATACACACCTTATATTGTAAGCTTTTAAAAATGTTGTTTTATTGGAGGAAATTTACATAATATTGGTGGTCGTTATTTCACATAAAATTGGTGGTCGCTATTTCACATATAATTGGTGGTCGCTATTTCACTTACAATTGGTGGTCGTTATTTCACATAAAATTGGCTGAATCGAAAGTGCCAATGGATAATTTGACAAGTACCATTGATTTCAAATTTTAAATGAGCAAGGTAATGAAAATATGAAATTCCTGGCCAAAACTGAAGTAACCCGAAAACGTCTAGACGTCCCAGTCTCGGAAACAAAAAACTGGTTGGCGGAGAGCTTTTTGAACCAGTGGTATCAGGAATAGGACAACACCTCGACCGCAGAAAGAGTATATACTAACATGTCCAAGCTGAGCAGCAGAGACTAATTGTGGAAGTTGAATCGAAAGCCCCCCAAAATTGGTAACTCAAATGATACAGGTGCATTCTACAACCGGCTAGACAAAAAACAGGCACTTGAACTGACGACATATCAGCCAAGTCTCTGAAGCAATCGTGTACCTGTTCTGAACAGGCTGTTAAATTCCTGAACAATGCTAGGCAGGGCCCCACGAGTCCTACACTCGATAATTTTGTATGGCATTTCCGAGCAGAATAAATTGTTTTCACATAATATTAGATTAGGCTACATGTATGAGAGAGGTAATCATATTTATTTTGCATAATGTTTACAACAATAAAATTGAAAAAACTGAGTATAAAAGTCATCGTCATCAGTCCCATGACCATTGCAGTCTTTTGGGGCAATGCATGGACACTTTAACAGAAACTGATCGCCACATTCAAATAACTTAAGCGGCGGCCAGTAATTCATTCGGCCTCAACCCTGTATAATCTTTTACATTGTCAGGCCAACTTTTCCGCTGGTGACCTTTTCACGGGCTCCCTTCTTGTGTGCCTTGAAGGATGCTTTTTAGGCTATTATGTCGCAGCACATGACCAAATCATGCAAGCTTGCGTCTCTTACTTGTCGCTATAATGTTTTCTTGACGGCCGCAACGGAGGTTAATCTGTCCAAGGCATATATATTGGTCTTGTGTTCTTAAACAAAAGATCTGGATAATTTTTCTCATGCATTTGTTTATTTGCTTTCAATGGCTGCCAGTATTATCCAAGTCTCACATCCATACATGTCAATGATTCAATGATTTCATCGTGAGCTCTGTATAGCCTGAGCTTTGCTGAAAGGCAAATGTTTTAGCTGGTCCGTAATTTGATTAATTTCTTCATTGCTATTGTTACCAACCTAATTCTAGCTCGAATTTCAGCTTCACAATTTCCATCTCTAATAAATACAATGGCTACTAAGTATTTGACAATCTATACCTCTTCGAGATTTTGTTGCATCATTATGAAGTTTGCATTACTTGCAACTTTGGGGTTAACCAATATTTTCTTGCATTTCTATGAGCCTGCATTTCCATTCGATATGACCCTGATCTGTCTGCAAGTTTGTCAGTGAGCTCATGCAGTTCTTTGGTGTTCTCAGTAAAATTATCTATATCGTCAGCAAATCTTAGCTTGCACATAAGTCTTCAACCTATAGAGAGGTATGTGTAGTGGTCACTGAGTGCTTATTGCATATTTTTGTTCTAGGAAGATGTCGAACAGCACAGGTGAGATAATGCAGTCTTGGCGGAATCTAATGACATCTTTGAGAAGACCCCAAACATCTTTCATTAAAACTGCAGTGCTTGCATGTTTGTAGAGTTCTTCGATCACCTTACCAGCAGTCCTTACCTGTTTGTAGGGTTGTTTGATCACCTTACCAGCTCTCTTTGCTGTTTTTATAGTTCTTTGATCACCTATTGTAGGGGCACGGTGCTCGAGTGGCATGCATGCGCGCTCGGCTGGCGTACCAATGGTCATGGGTTCGAATCCGTGTGAGTCCACCCAGCTCCCAATGGGTACATAATACTAGGTGGAACCCCTATAGCCGTGGTCCTTCCTTCTAGATTCTAGAAGGAGCGTTTAACACTCCTTCTCTTTATAATAGTTATATTAAAACACGATGATATCAGGTCACTTTGCTTAAAGATCATTCTAAATAGTAGTATCTCAATGAGAGTTGGAAGATATATGCAACATTAAATTACAATAAAAGCATGAACTTTTTAGTTACTTCAGATACGAAAAATTATATTGAAGAAATTCTAACTAGAAATAAAACGCAATATTTTCTATTCCTGTCTTTGTCACAACGTTTTAATGTCACTTATTAAAAATAGTACATCATTCTTTGAAAGAGATCACCTAAAAATGTCAATTTCTACAAATAGTTCGAAGTAAAACAAATTTTCATATGGTTAAAAAATAAAATTTAAAATATAATTTGTAATAATCTCTTACAAAAGCATTTTAATTGCCTTAATTTTTAAAAACATTTCTTAAATTATAACCGTTAATTCTTCTTTTTAAAAAAAAATGTTGAACGTATTTGCAGTCTACATTAAAAAAAAATGATGTGATCATCTAAATCAGTGGTCCCCATCCCACCAGCCGCACACCGGTACCGAGCCGTGGAAAAAATGGTAACGGGCCGCCAAAGGGACATTAAATTATTTACATTTTATATACAGTGTGTATTTCTCTCTATATACATTGTGTATTTCTCTCTATATACAGTGTGTATTTCTCTCGTGATTGTGCGTCTTTCCATACACAAAAGGCATTAAAAAAAAATTAACCCATTTTGGCGGTACCCAGTAATACGAACATCAATGACAGGTTAGCGCGCAGATCGGGAAAACCGCCCTTCATTTAATTTTAGCGCTCTAATTTTGGCGCTCTCTTGTCGGCGCTCTTATGTCGTAGGCGCTTTTGATGGGCTACCCGTTTTGGCAAGCAGGCATACTTCTATTTCCGTTTTTTTAAACGTTTTTTGTGTGTCTTCTTTTTGTTCTTGTTTTGGAAATTTCATTGATACCTCATCAATGACGTGATTTGAAAGTGTCTTCTTATGACGCTAGTGTCAATTCAGTACATTGTGTCATTCATCAACATCATTTATTCGCAAAATACCTTAGTGACATTTTGCATGAATCACTAGACTATGTCATTAGAGGAGTTAAAATCAAAAGGAATACCTTAAATGAGAGATTATTTGCTGAACATTGTTTGGAAAATGAAGAAGACTATTATCGTTTACTTATTCACACAGAAGTACGTTGTTTATCAAAAAGTGCATATTTAAATGCTCTCATTGACTCAGTGTTGGAATTCCTGGAAAGCAAAGACAATCATTTGCGACACAATTAACTCAAAAAGGACATATCCTTTATAATTGATTTATTTTCCATATTTAACGAAACTAATTTGAAACTACAAGGTGACCAATTAAATTTAATCAAAACTAAAAGCGTCATATCTTCGTTTTTTCCAACCTTTTTCTGTACAAACAAAACTAGGGAGGAGGAGAATGTTCTGAGTTTCAAAATCTTTCTAAATTTCAAAGTAGAGATGAAGATTTGCTTGCTTACTGTCAACACTAATGGCTCTTCATGCTGACCTGAACCAAAGGATTTGAAGACATTCTTCACTTGGATATTCTTGACTGGACGTTGAACCCTTTTGCGAGAGGAAAAACACAGATCCCAAATACAGATGAATCAAAACTAATACAGGAGCAGCTTATTAAAACATTAACAAATGACGGAATTAAACCATAGCTTAACAATGATAACACAAATTCTGGGTACAAAAAAAGATCTCAAAATGTATATCCTGCACCAGGGGTTGTGGTAAAGAAGTTGTTGACTGCGTTCTCGTATTCAATTTTGTTAGAACGTGAATTCAATGCCGTTATGAACCTCATAAAAAATCCGCTAGAAATTATTGCTCGTGGAGATTTGCAGTTGCTACTCGCAGACTTTGAGTCTATCGTACATACACTCTAAAAATATAATCACGTTCATCCCAGCTATAGGCAATCATCCATTTTATTTTAAACACAATTTATATTTCAATAAATACTTTTTCATCAGAATTTTGCTTTTTGGATTTGTAATTTTGTCACTATGCGTTTATGTAGTTTTTTCACTTGAGGGTCTATGGGCAAGAAATAAAACGGAAAGACGACAATTCGATTTTAACAGCGAAAGTCAAAAGCATCATTTTCGAATCTGGCGATCCAAACAACGGTGACAGAGAGGATTGCATCGCCTACTCCCCGTCAATAATGAATGATATCCCTTTCTTGTGAAATTACACTTATCAGTGTACCATTTTTACAGTCAATCTTTACATTTGATCGTTATGTAGAAAAAAAAGACAAATACATCAATAAGTCACAAAGTTATCTCAGCTGAAAAAGTTTATTAAATCACATTGGATCAAATTATATAACTATTTTTATGTGAAGCACCTGTGAGCCCATCAATTTTCTGGGTTACAGCGCTATATAAAGTATCAAATTATGATTTGTTTGACTGCCGAAGACGTTTAGTGATGCCTTGTATGTTTTACCCTCAAACAGGATAATCTGAGAGTTTTATTAAAATAAACTTGTTCAACCTGAGAGTTGCAGAGGAGAAGCTTAATTTTTGAAACATAAATTTGTTCAAATGATTTTTTAAAATATTTTTCTAATGGTTTTAAAATCAGATGCAATTAAGACCCGAGGACTACGAAATTTACAAATATATTTTATAATTTTTCCTTTCTTGTTTTATTTTTAAAAAATCATTTTTATAGCTTGTTAATTTCCTTTAATGTGTGGAATCACAAATAAGTATTTATTTTGTAAAAAATCCTTCGTGGCAATCTTATCTTATCTATACAAACGCTCCTTCTATGCAGAAGATAATTGCGTCCACAGATGATCTGATGGCAAGTGATGCAGCTTTCACAGGCCACGGGTTTGTGGGTTCCACACATTACCCAGCCGCCTAACTAGTGTTAGGTACCCGTTCGGAGCTGGGTGACTCTGGGACGCCCTCGGCCCCGGGAACAAATCCTTGCCTTCACATGGATTCGAACTCGTGACCATCGGTACGCCAGTCGAGCGCGCTGCCACTCGACCACCGCGTGGTTGAACCGTCCGTGGTCGAACCAAACGGGTTCGAAACGTCCTGGGGCCGAAACGTCCTGTGGTCGAACTGGCAGGGTCGAACCGACCGGGTCGAAACTTCTGGGGTCGAAGTGCCCGTAATTTGCTCATCGTGGGAATGAAACAAAATTTCAAGTTTGTGTCAAATGATAGTCACATTGATCTCTTTCTAGTGGCATTTTAATAGTATTAGTATAAAAATCAAAGCATTTGATTTAAGTTCATTAACTTTCCTTGAGTTTCTTGGCGAATGTTTTCTCGGGATCTATTAATTTTTCTTAATTCTTTTTAAATGTAATTAAATTATCTGTGTTGTCTTAGACTTTAAACAACTATCGACCTGTGTCTAATATTTCATTTTTGTCGAAAGTCATTGAAAAACTAGTCTTAAAACAACTTTTTTCTTATCTAAATGACCACACTCTTCTCAGTCCTAATCAGTCGGCCTACAGACCTTCTCACAGTACAGAGACCACTCTGTTGAAGGTAACAAATGACCTCCTGCTCGCACTGGACAGTGGAAAAATTTCTATATTGGTCCTCTTAGATCTTAGTGCAGCCTTTGACACTGTCGACCATCAAATACTGCTGAAAACCCTGCAAAATTATTTTGGAATTTCTGGCTCAGTTCTGACTTGGTTTCAATCATACTTATCTAACAGATCACATGTAGTATCAGTAGATGGCTGTATCTCTCACAAAGCTGACTTGCTTTATGGTGTGCCTCAGGGCTCTGTTTTAGGTCCGGTACTTTTTGTACTGTATACAAGACCACCACTTCTACTGCTCGAAAAGCATTCAGTTAAAAGCCAATCATTTGCAGATGATACTCAACTATATACTCACACTGATCCCTCTAATATGGACTCCGCTGTCCAATTGTTGCAGGAGTGCATTGTTGAAGTAAAGTCTTGGATGACGTTAAGCAAACTCAAGCTGAATGATGACAAGACTGAAGCACTTCTATTTTGCAACAATAAATCACGCAGTACTTTGTCTCTTCCGAAGTCAATTCACGTAGCCAGTTCGGATATTCTGTTCACAACATCGACTAGGAATCTTGGCTATATTATTTCTGACAACATGTCTATTAACAACTTCATCAACCACATCTGTCGCTCTGCCTACACTGCCATTCGTCAGATCAGCTCAATCCGTCATTACTTAACAGTTAGTGCCACAAAAACTCTAGTCTGTGCTCTTGTACTAGCTCGTATTGATTACTGCAATTCTCTTCTGTCAGGTGCGCCAAAACAATGCATTGAAAGAATACAGAAAGTTCAAAATTCAGCTGCCAGACTGGTGCTCAAGGCAAAAAAACATGACCATGTTACTCCACTTCTTCGCTCACTTCATTGGCTGCCTATACAAGCCCGTATTGATTACAAACTGGCCGTTCTCTGTCACAACTTCTTTTCGGACTCATGCCCATCGTATCTTACTGAACTTTTGTCGGTCTACTCACCCACTCGCCAGCTACGATCTTCTGCAGACACACGCGTTCTCTCTGTTCCAACAACACGCACCAAAACGATTTGGTGAAAGGTCGTTCTCTTTTTGTGCAGCCAAACAATGGAATTCTCTACCATTACACATACGTAGTATTCAAACAAATCAAGTCCTTCAAGACTGCACTTAAGACACATCTTTTCAAAATTTATTTTCAAAATTGGTGAAACAACATTTCTTGTAAATGATTAACGTAGCTTATGTATAATGTACTGTAATTTTTTGTGTTTGTTGTGATATGAAAGTTAATTTAATACTTATAGGTATGTTATTTCTTTCATGTAAAGCGCTGTGAGCCCAGTTCCTTACTGGGATACAGCTCTATATAAATAATCAATTTATTATTATTATTATTATTCATTCAAGGATACACATACTCCGTTCAATTATTTCTTTCAGGTAGCTTTAACACATGCCTCCCTCCCCTCAATTTCTATTTAAATTAAGTATCTTATATTTGCATGTTTTTAAAAGTTTATATCTCAGGACCCGGTGTAACAGGCCATATTAAATATCTGTATAGAATACACACGGGAACAGGCCAGAATGTACCCCGGGTTTATTGTGGACAGGGGTTTAATCTGGCCTGTTACACCGAGTTATATTCAGCTTTCACTGTTATGGGGATCTGCACCACACACACCCATTCAAGGGCAAGCAATCGTTCACATAGTTACCATCAGAGGAATGCTATTTAAAATCCTAAGGAATTTCAAATGATATCATTACCTTAGATTAGTACCCTTGATTTCTATGGTGGCTGGAGTTACAAGAGATTTTATTAGGATAAGACAGGGGTGGGCAAACTACGGCCCGCGGGCCGCATGAGCCCCGTCAGAGTATATTTTGCGGCCGATCTTATGTCATTGTTAATTTTCTTTGTTTCAATTTTATTCCAAATATTTTATTCAAATCTAGGGATTAAATTGTTTTTATGGCTCCAGAATTGATAAATGATCCTTGGTCATTAATTGTTTACATCCTTATTCGAAACTGTATTTCAGCTCAACCGGGTTTGATTTTTGTTTACGATTTACATATTGTCGGGTTTGTAAAAAAATAATTTAAAAGCGAATAGACGTTGATTTAACCATGAGTGCTGCACAAAAATTGAGGACGAATGGTGTGTTAGTAATGACAAAAGGACCGCTAAATATTGCTTCAAGAGCTTTGGAGCAAAGTAGTCTGCTTGCATGCCGTTATTGTTTGAGCGTCTTAAATGAGTGCAACTTAAAAAGACACCATCAAACAAAACATTTCAATTTCTGGCACAATTTAACAAGCAAAGAGAGAAAATGGAATTTCCCGGAGTTGGTTAATAATTAAAAGAAGCAGCAAACTGTTTTTACCAAACAGTCTTCAATACAAGATTCTGCAACCAAAAACAGTTTGGTGCTGTCCCATTAGATTGTTAAACGGAACAAGTCTTCTTCTGACAGCAAGTTCAACAAGGAATGATTGTCAGATGCAGCAAACACTATGTGTCCAGAAAAGAAAACAAAATTTGATGGCATTTCTTTATCAAGGAAAACTGTAGTCAGGGGTCTTGAAAAAGTTAGTGACAATTTGATACACCAACTTCAAGATGTATTCAAAGACTTTTTGTGGTACTCTCTTGCTTGGAAGAAAATACCGATGCACAGGACAGGACATAGCACAATTGTTGGTATTTATACGGGGAATAAACACTCATTTTGAGCTTGCCGAAGGATTACTTAGTGTTGAGCCACAACTACAGGCCAGGATTTATTCAATTCTATTGAGAACTGTGTTAAAGGAACTGGTTTGGTATGGGACAAGATATCATGCATGTGTAACAACCAATTCAGCGCGGGCATTGACTGGAAAAACCTAGGTCTGGTGAAGTTGATTGTCACGTGAGAGTCACGAGATTGAGGACAAGGAAAAAGGTCACGTGAGAGAGGCGTGGTAGAAGGTTCGAGAATAAGTAAGAAGGTTAGAGAGAGGAGGAAGGTGGCTGAATGTATTAGTACATGTCTCCACCATGTGAACACTGAAACTTATTGTTGTACACAGTGATTTGTGTATTCATTGGATATTTCAGTATTAAAGTTCATTTTTATTAACATTAAGTGTTTCAAGGAATTATTGTACGAGAGATGTTACTATTTGATAACGCCTACTAACACACATGAAAAGAGATGTGTGACATTGATGAAAAATGAAATTAAAGAAGAACTTCCAGCCCATACACTATTACCTCTTCAACTTCAATGTTATGCATCAGGAAAGTCTGTTTAAAGCTTCGTTAAATATCAACATGTTATTGACACTGTCGTCAGTGTGATAAACCTCATCAGTGCAAGGGCACTTAACCACAGACAGTTCAAGGCACCGTTTGAAGATTAGGAAACTGAATAATATGATATTTTCTACCACAGCAGTGTCAGTTGGCAGAGCCTGGTCAAGATATTGAGGCGACTGTGGGATCTCAAGGAAAGAAATAGTTATGTTCCTGGGGATGAAGGGTTTTGTGTGACTTTGTTACTACCATTGTTAATGAAGAATGGAAGTCAGACTTCTTGTGTGCCATTGACATTATTGAAAAGTGCAATGAACTGAATGTCAAACTTCAAGGCAATAGCTAGTTTGCACATGAAATATATTTGCATATTGAATCATTTCAGACAAAGCTCTCCATATTCTCCATGCAAGCAGGTGAAAACATAATTTGCTATTTCACTTTGCTGAAACAGAAAACCATTTCTTGTGAAATGGCTGACAAGTGCATGGCTCGGTTGGATGCATTGGCTTTCAACTTTGAAGGGAGGTTCCAAGACTTCAAGAACCTCGAACCACTCTTGAATATCATCAGTTCGCCATTTAATTGAGAAGCTGATTCAGCCCCTGAGGATATACAGGTTGAGCTGCTTGATCGACTAGTAGATTAATACCTGAATGAGAAGTTCAAGTCATTTCTTCTGCTGGAGTTTTATGGATGTTTGCCATCAGCAGCTTTTCGACACTTAAAAATCTTTGCTGCAACATTTATGTTACTTTTTCGGTCCACATACATCTGTTATACAAGCTTTTTCTTGTATGAAAATAAACAAGTCTAAGAACAGATCGATGCAATTTGAATGCAGTCATGCGAATCAAAACAAAAACTTGATTTGAAACATGCTAATTTTCAAATAATAAATTGCTTTTATTGGCGGCGCATTTCTGTGATGTCAAATTGCAGTAGGGTCTAACTTTTTTTGACGACGCGGGACGAGTGAAAATCGGCCAAAATCGTGTGACGTCATTTAAGGACGGCTTCAAAGCTTTGACTCCCCCCCCTCCACGCCGTATTTTCTAATTGAAATTAGCAGGTTTCAAATCACTTTTTTCTTCATTTAAGTTTAAGTATGTATTTACTAGGTTGTGCTGCGGCGCCGTGGTGCCTACGGCTCCCATTTTGTCAGGGCGCCTACGGCGCAGACTTTTTGAAAAGTCCAACTAACTTGTCCTTGTTTGATAAAAATTGAATATTAAAATTCCTGAAATGTACACAAAATATGCTATAATAAGGGTTGTAGGGCGCCTAAGGGGCCCACTTTTTTCAAAAGCCCAAGTAAAACTTATCCTGTTTGATAAATACGAAATTTTAAACTTCCTGACATGTAAACAAAGTATTTTATAATAGGGGTTATAGGGCGCCTGAGGCGCCCACTTTTTTGTTGTTGTCAAAAACCCAAGTAACTTAACCTTGTCTGATAAATTCGAAATGATTATGATTTTAAAGTCGATATTTTCAATTTTAAAAAAAAACAGAGTGATGTCCCTTAGCTTTAGGCAACTGTGAGTGAGTCAGACATAATTGAGGGTGTTTATATAATAGATTGTAAGGCTGCACTCTAATATCGTAATACGCGTGAAGCCATTGAAAACGTAATTAAATAAATTGCAAACAAGCAAATATTTAAGTGTAACTTATATTTAAAACTAGTAGACCCGTCGTGCGTTGCAACGATCAAAGTAAAAAGGAATAAATTTAAAGAAAACAATGAGTGGTATGTTTAAAAATAATCCTGAAGAAATCTTCGTGGAAGTGTGAAAAAAAAATCCAAGTTTCATAGCAAACGGATAAATAAATTAATCATTAAATAGCGTACAAAAGAAGAAACGATATTAAGGGCCCCGGCCCCAAAATGAGTGATATTATAGTTTTTTTTATTGCCATTGTACTCATTTCTTAAACGTTTAAGATTTTATTCACTATTCAGTCATTACCAATCTTGACAAATAAGGACACATGTATCCATTATTATACAAATTGAAATTAGCAGGTGTTTTGAACTTTATATCTTTGCCCAGAATGGGCCCTGGGGCCCTTAATGTTGTTTTTATCTATTGTACTTAATATATATTCCTCAATATCGTGTAAAATTGAATAGGGAATACAATGATTAAAGTTCAGTAAAAAAGTCTTTTTCGAAGGAATGGAAATTAAGAGTTCAGTGCCCTATAGTAATATGGGCTCTTAAGTTTTTATATTCTAAGTTTTGTCAAAATCCAGTTTTTTTGTCAATATCTAACTCTTAAACTACTTTTTATATACCTACAATAGGGGGAAAATAGCATTAAGGGGCCCTGGCCCATTCGGTGCAAGAGGTCAATTTCAAAAACCTGTTCATTTTAGTTCATTTTTATTGTGGCTATATTTCTCTAGCTCTTTAAAAAGTAAATAGGAAAAATATTTTAAAAATATACGAAAAAAGATATTTGGGGCCCCGGCCCCGAAGATATTGGCATTAGAAGTTCACTGTCTATAGGATTTTAATATAGGCTACCAAGTTTTTGTATGCAAAGTTTGGTGATGATCTATTCATTTACTAAGTAGCTAACGTAGAAACTATTTTTTTATATAGCTCATATAAGATAAAAACGACATTTAGGGTCCCAGGGCCCATTCTGGGCAATATATAAAGTAAAAAAAATTTACAATTTCATTCCCACTTGTACAAAATTAACATAACTTATAGGTTTTCCGAAAGAGCTCTACCACCCTCGTCACTCAAAAATTTAATGTATAATTACGAAACTGCATCGTATCACAATAGTAAGTTATATAACAATTGTAACCACGTCTATGAGATAAAGAACATGTGGCACTATCCCTTTAAAAGGCAAAAGCTAATTGGCTCATAGCGCAAATAAACAAAATTATAAATGTACTTTCTAAAATACTATTTTAAAAAAAAACGGTCGTATTAAAATGATATAAAAAAATGTGCACACCATATTTAGACATATATAAAGCTGGCCGCATAAAATAAAGTCTTGTTATAAAGTAGATGTACTGGACCAAAATAACTCTTCATTTTGATGTATTCATAATTGTCTAAACAGGGAAATAATATTTAACATTTTTATGTCTCTATATTTTACGATTTATATTTACGGTTTATAAGCAATGTGTATAATTTCAAAAAGGAATCTTTTTTTTGTGTTCCCTATTTCGGATAAGCATCATATTTTGTAAATTATATTCAATGCACACACACACACCAGATTTTATATCTGAAAAATAAAATACATTTAAAAAAAAAGATTCAACCGTCTGTTCATAAGTGCATCTTAAAAATGATTAAAAGGAAATTTTAGAAATGGCCTATGCTATTCTGAATACAAAGTAATGAACATAAAAACATATTCAATTCGCAATTCATATTAATTAAGCGTTTTCAGGATCACTTCATTAAATTTAGTCAACTTTTGTTAATACGTTCGGTAGCGAAAGTTTATAATGTATAGTGTATATAAAGCTTAAGTAAACAGTTTTAAAGTGTACGTTTATTTGACATAGGCCATCACTTTCAACATAAAATAAACTCGCTACATCTATGGTTTTTAATTAAATGTCGAGTTATGAATTAAATTTTAAAAAATCCCAATTTTATTCATTGCATGTAAAATATTAATACAATGCATCGTGAAAATAATTGAAATAAAATAATTTAAACGCATATCTAATATATAAAGCTCAGTTGATATTTTTATGTTTGTTTGTTTGTATCCATTAAAAAAAGGCCACTGCTTTGTTGACATTTTTCCAAAAGATCTCTGAAAAAAGCTCTTATATATTTACGACACTGCAATGTAACACATTTGTAATTAATACAATATTTGCAACAGCGTCTATAAGATAAAGATAATAAAGATAAATAAAGAAATTCCTAATTTTAAAAAAACAAACAAAACAAATCAATTTTATGTTAAAAATGCATGTGAAACCATCACAATAATCGATTTTAAAAATGGCCTATGTTAATCCATCATCAAAGGAATGAACATAGCATATTCAATTCGCAATACAAAATAATTAAGCGTTTTCAGGATCATTTTATTTAGTTTAATCTACTTATGTTAATAAGTCCGGTAGCCTAAGTTTAAATAGTATAAGTGTATAGGTTATGTAAAAGACGACAGATTATGTAAAAGACAAACAAAATATAAATGTTATATTAATAGGACACAGCTAAATTTAAGATGCGTACACGAAAATGTGCGCACAGTAATCAGGTGATAAAAGATTTTAAAACGTGCACCGCTAAAAATGAAGCCTTGAAAAAAATACTGACAAAATTATTACATAAATAGGTTTTTCATTAAATGTCGAGTTATGGAACAGAAAATAATTAAAACAAATTCGCAATTAAATTTAAACCTGTAAACATTTAAATCTAATGCATCTTGTGGCAGTTGTAATTAAATACGTTTACGTGTCTATCTAATATATAGAAAGTGACAGTAAAGAAAATGACAATTCTTTGTACTACACAGCTCAAATTATGAAGCGTACACGAAAACGTGCGCACCGTAATTAGACATTATAATATTTTTTCAAATGCGCACGGCTGAAAATAAAGTATTGACATTGGGGAAAAAAACGTCACCAAAAGTAACTCGCTTTGAACGGCATTTGAACGTCCGCGTAAATTTGTTCAATAGAGAAATGAGGTTACATTTTTTATTCTTTGTCTCTGCATTTTCTGATTATTTAATTTACGGCATTCGGGCAAAAGGGACAATTACAAAAACTAACTTAAAACCACCTTCTGGGTAAAAGGAACCGTCCTGCCAAATTTGGTCCCCGTCCGTCATTTGGTTTTTCCGTGATTGTCTAACAGAAAGTCGAAAAGTGAAACATACAAACATACAAACATACAAACATACAAACATACAAACATTTGAGCTTTATATATTAGATTACGCATTTTGATGTGACGTCACATTTCACGTCATTTATAGGCGGCTTCAAAGAGAAAAAACAATTGCTTTTGACTCATGCTTAAAATTAATTTTTCAATAGAAAATGCACTTACGCATAGGGGAGAGGGTCCCGAAAATGTACGGGCTGCAACGGGGGGAGGGGGCACAAAAATACGAATTTTGTTCGTACGTAATATATGGATGGCCCCTAATAAAATTTCATTACGATTAAAACAGAAATCGCTGTGACCAATGCAATAAAATGAAATGTTCCCTATTGAAACTAAATTTAGAGAACTTAATATCTGCCTTACATTTTATATTCGTAACTTTGTGATAATAAATATCGTTTAAAAGGAAATTTTTAAATGGGTAGGGCAGATTTTAGGCTTTACTCACACATTGTTCATTAACTTTAAAATGTAGCATATTAATATTACTATAAAATTATTAATGAGTACAATGCAAGGTCAGTGCGATGTTAGGAACTAGTTCCTACAGTTATCCAATCGTGGCATTCCGTTATGGAATTGAAAGAGGGCCTCCCAGCAGAACATTTTGAATGGCCTTCAACTTCAATAGATAAAAAAATACACATTGAAACAGCTTGGGATAGACTAATTTCGTAGTAAACAAATTCAACTAGAGACAGACGAATCTGCATAAACGTTATGGTAAGAGAGCACTGATGTAATGAGCTATTTAATTTTTGTAAGAGGACACTGATTTAAGCAGCTCATATAAACTCTGGAGAGTGGAAAGTGTTCATTGAAAAGCACATCAACTACTAGTACAAACTTTTACTTTTACGTTTAAATCAATGTTGCACATTTGAACTTATTATAAATGGTAAGTAAACAATATGTTTAGTAAACATAAGTATGTACTATACATACTGGATCTCTGAATAAAAACTGATATTCATAGATGACTGACAAGAAACAATGGAAAATCTTAGATTGAGCTAGCAAATGCAATGGGGTCATAGCCAACTTTGAAATACGAATACTGCCATAGTTTGAGTTCCATAACGAAGTACAAATTGTTTCCCTCTTCCCAAACACACAAACACAGAGGCGTCACTAAAGGAGTGTCGGAGGTGTAGTCTACACCTGGTGACACCATTACAAAAGGTGGCACCTATATGTAAAATTCTGTAATGTCCCATTATTTGGCACTGGCAGTCCCGGAGAAGGAGCCTTGAGTAATTCGTTAAAGGGTGACAACATGAGCTACCGCACTGGGTGAAACCAATACCTAGTTAAGCCACTGCAATCACAAGCCAAAACAACAGAAAGTGAACAACAAAAAAATAAAAAATCACACAACTGACAAACTGACTACGAGAAAAAAAAATTATTTAAAGAATGAAAGAAGCGTATTGATCAATTTTTGAAAAGTTTAAAAACAAAAATTTACTAGATTTGATTGAATTAAAAACAATCATAATAACACAGAAAGTCTCCAGTGTTGTATTTGAATATTGAAAGTAATGTCTTCAAAATCAAGTCAGGTTGGACAAAATAACATACTAATGTCTGAAATTTGGTGGAAATTGTTCATTTTGAAACTATTCAAATTGACACACTTATCAAATATCTCATTTTTCCAATGATCCAATGAGATTTCGAGGAGACGTCCAGTTAAATAAAGTAAAGCAAATATAATTTACACTTTTGAGTAATTCCTGTCTTTTAATGAGTTGAATAAACTAAATAAAGCTTTGATACAAAAAGAATGCTAAAAAAAGCATCTAATAACGTCTTTGAAAATCTTTTTAAATTTTATGTTTTATTATAAATCATGTAAATTATTATAACAATTATATATAAAATATATATTAAATTGAAAAATAATTAAATAAGATTAACATCTTCTTCTTCAGCTAATACTACTTCTACTAATTTTATTGCTGCTGCGTGGTGATGATAATAAATTATACATCAAACAAACAATGAATGCTTTTTCAAATTTTAATTTTAAAAAAGTTTAGGAAATGTTTAACTTTTAAAGAATCGATATAACAAACTAACCAAAAATTTTTATTTTCTTACTATGGTTATTTTAAAAATAAGTAATTTTTAATGTAAATTTGATATTCTTAGATAAACTCCAACTGAGCTGCCATGTGTCAAGTTTTGATTACAGAGTCAGTACCACAGGAGATAACTTGCTGGACTAAATAAGTGAAGACAGGCAGCCTACCTGAGCCTCTATGATGGAGATTGTTAATTAATGCTTCAAAATTAAAGGGAAACACTTGTTTGTAAAAGTGAGCTGTTAGAAAAATGTGTGATAATTTGACACTTGTTAATCACCGAAATGTTAGACTTGTATTTTAGATTCTTAAACGAACAATTTTTTTAAAGACTTTAAACTTTATGGAACTTGGCTGTATTCAAAATACTAGCTTTTAAATCTAACTTTATATTTCAATAAGTTTATTTTTTGTATCTAGATGATTATGATTTCTAAATGATAAATGTCTATATAGAAACATGAAATACTTTTGTGAAATTTGTTTGTAAGCAAACTTATGGCGTTGGGATTTAAAATAACTGGATGTTATCAAACATGGAAACCATCCACACACAAAAAATGTATAGGTAAAATAGACCAAATTATAAAAAAAAGCAACCAAGGGTTGGAGATTATGCACTTTTTTTTAACAGAGTAACATCATTAGTTGAACCTGGAAACACTCGAGGATAGAAGATTAAAGACCAAAGTAGTAATATACATAAGGCAATTAATTCTATTTTTGAAATACAACACAAAGATAATCTAAATAATCTAATACAACTCTCAGATAGACATAGGGATTAGAACACTTTCTTAATCGCTATGTAAGAGAAACTGCTTGTAAATTCTCGTTATTCCTGTCTGGACTTTGGGCATGCTGTGGGTTGCCTGATCAAACAAGGAAAACCGATGCACTATTAACATTTAAAAATATTAATATATATAAGTTTATATATATATATATTATAAAGAGTAAGATAAATTGTAAAAAAACAACAACAACCAATAAGCTAAAGAGTCAAAAACAATTTGTGAATACAGGCAGAATAACTTTCTTACCTAGATTCATATAATAATATTAATATGTATTATACTTGCATATTAGAATTTTTAAAAATGGACACAACCATCATTCGTATTCACCTAATAGACAATTCCATTATGATCATATCGGGATAAGGGATATTTAAATTTACAGATAATTGAATCAAAGGTAGGCCCAAATAAGAACTCAGTTATATGTCCTTCAAGAGTATTCTTTGATTTAATTTAATTGTCATACATAAATGTACAGTCAAGTTCTAAGTGCTGAGGGTCACCAGGGCAGCAGGAGAGTCCTGGGCTCAGACTTTTGCATGTCATTGCCCAAAAGATGTCGCATGTTGGTGGCCATGGTATTTGCTGAGGCTTATGGAGAGTAAGCTCAAGCCTCACAGAACATTTGCATTAGTTAATTCGCAATAAATGATGAGATGGATCATATGGATAGATAGCGCGTTACAATGATGTTTATATGTTTTAGATTTTAGGGTACATTACTAAAAAGCTTTCTCAATTAATCTAATAATGAGAATATGTTCTTAGGACATCCATTCCCCTACAATATTTTTGTGAGTCTTTGACGAGAACCACTTATGGAGACATTACTATTACTTACAGGTGAAGCAGGGGAAGACATTTTAAAAGATTAACGTGGCATAGGTACAGTGCATTGTAAGAAGTTCTAGAAATTTTATAGACAATAATGTCCCACCACTTTCAAGACTCAAGCACATGAATTATATCTAGAGCATTAATTTGCAGAGACAACAAATGATACAGTCGCTCAATCAGTTACATATTTTAGATCTTGTTGACGAGCATTTTGTTAGCTTTTATGGAATGTAGAAATATGTATCATAAAGATTATAAACAATTATAAAATATTTACATGTAATTAATTATATATAAATTGAATTTATATATATATATATATATATATATATATATATATATATTGTTTTTAAAAAAAAGAAAGTCTTCGGAATGTAAAAAAATCACAAGTTGAATTAAAATATATTACATTTTTCTTTTTTCTAGTTTTACAACAGGTGCGTCAATGGAGTGCTAACCAATGATGTCATTTGCAGTCTTCATTTAGCTTATTTAAAAAGAAAAAGGATTATATATTTAAAAAATAATATGACAGATGTTCATTCTGTTGCAGAGGATTTTAGCATCCTATGTTCGCATGAAAATTCACAGACTATTGCCTGATCCGCTGGCAAGTGACTCAGCGTTCACAGGCCATGGCTTTGAGATAATTGTATGGCACAATCCATAGATGCTTTAATTTTCCCTAACTAATGTCAGGTAACCGCTTAGAGCTGGGTGGATTCAGGGACACATTTAACATCAGGAAAAAATCCCTGCCTTCTCAGAGATTTGAGCCGTGACCACCGGTAAGCCACAGACCTGTTCTAAACATCACAAAACTGTTAAGGGAGCTAATTGAAATTCACTTACTCTAGTTATTTGAACCAAATTACTTATATGTAAAATAAAGTTTACAAATTATATAAAGAAATAAAATCTAAAAACAAAATGTATAAATCAACTGTGACCAAACCTGGTTAGCGAGCCGCATGCGACTCCTCAAGGTTCACATTGCGGCTCATGTACAATAATTTATGAAAGATATGTTACAAGGATTACTAGAAGATTTCCATGCCAGTTTAATGACACAGAGATCTACAAAATTTAAATTTTTTAAAAATTATCATGAGTTACAACAGACCTGCCCCCCCCCCGGTCTAAATTCTAACCAACTAGCCTATCAGTTATTTACAACATAATTAATTAAAATTTTATTACAAACACATTGCAAGCAAAAATAAAACTTATATAAAAACATAACAGACAAGTTATTTTCAAAAGCAGTACATCCTAATAATTCATACACGAAATATAATTGAAAGAGAACAATAAATAATGAAAATCAAAATATTTCTTAAATAAATGTTATAACGATTGAGTACGTAAAAGAATTTAAAATTTAACATTTGATTTTAAAAAATACATAGCAAAGATAAATTTAATAATATTATTGATGTCAAATTTAAAAATTAGATATTAAAATCAGTAGAAGAAAAACCAATTTTTTGTTTAAAGTTACATATTTGAAAAAGGATACAAATTTGTTGTTGCTTGAAACTCATTTAAAATGGATAACTTGAAATATAGTCTTCACTAATTTTTATAAAATTCACATTTAACGCAATTTGCATTAGCCTTGTGTGTTGTTAGCTTACTTTAGTTGCACGCATTTTAAAATGACATATCAAAATGCAGATTATTTCTTGTCAATAAATTATAAGAATCCTAGTTATCAATGAAACCTATACAAGGTTAAAAAAAGCAACTGAATCCTTTGATCTTAATTTATAAAAAATGTTCATGTGCATTGTTATTATTATTAAATAGACTACTCAAAACGTTATGTATCTGCTTGATCTACTGCATCATTTTTAACCCAAAAACTTAAATATCTTTTATTATTATCTTAATTTTTAGCACAACTACCTTCAACATTATTACCTTCATTTTTAGCACTACCACCCTCATCATTATTACCCATCACTTTCACCCTCATTATCATTATCCCCATAATCATTATTTACAACATTATAAGATTGAAATAAATCAGGAATAATAATATTTTCTTATCTGTTACAGATACTCCTTTTATACAGAAGATAAGTGCATCCTACGCTACATAGAAATATATTGACAATTTATATAACCCTGTACCAGCGCAAGCAACTTGGCTTACAGCTCTTTTCATAAAAAGTAACACACAAAATTATCAATCAATTCAAATAAAATTCAATGAATAAAGCAAATAGAAGACCTTATATGTTGTGGCTATGTAATAGCTATGTAATTTGTGCAGGCACTTACATTCCACAATGCAGGGAAAGAAAATAAAAGCAGTATGTGTTATTTTAAAAAAAGATTTTAAATAATATCGTTTTTTGAAATTGTTGCTTTTTTAATACATTGAATTATTGCTGAATAATACAAGTAAAAAATAAATGTTGCATTTTGTAGTTAAAATAGTTATGTTAAATTTTTAAAATTTCTTTACAAAAGTGACTTCAAAAAAAAAGTGCAAAAAATTATCAGTCCAAATGAATGTTGTCAAGGACAATTAGACAAGCTGTATTGTATATTTCAACAGATTTTCCAACACTATTGCAATGTAAAAAATTTTTTAATGAAATATTATTATCTAAATTTAAAATCAATCTGTTTATTTCATTAACATTAACAAAAAACAGTTTCCAAATGCGGTTAAATTTATCAAAATCACCACTCAAAATTTAAGCTGCGACGTGGTTTACAGGCAAAGAAAATGTTATGATATACTCAGGGTAGGCCTGACTGTCATGGAATATGACATGGATGCCCTCTGTCCGGCTGGGAGGGGCTCTTCCTGAGTCATAGGGGATGTCAGTGCCAGGCTGTTTGGGTAAAAACTTGGTGTTAGAATCAGTTTCAACCGATACTCCAACCAGGACACGGACCTGATACAATTTACGCAATCCCTCGGCATCAGGGGAAGAAAACTGCTCTGAATAGGCTGAGGACTGTGCAAAGTAAACGCCAAGACCATAAACAGTTGCTGGGAAAAGGGAAGAAGTATAAATATAGTATAAATAAAACGGTATTAAAATATTTTTGATTTAATTAGGATATGTTGCTATATATATATTAGGTTGTTCTGGTGCGCCGTGGCGCATAAGGCGCCCACTTTTTTAAGGCGGCTACGGCGCCCGCTTTTTTAAAAAGCCCAACTAACTTGTCCTTGTTAGATAAATACGAAATATTAAACTTTCTGAAATGTACACAAAGTATTTTATAATAGGGGCTGTAGGGCGCCTACGGCACCCACTTTTCTTTTTGTCAAAAACCCAAGTAACTTATCCTTGTATGATAAATACGAAATATTCCTGAAATGTACACAAAGTATTTTATAATTAACAATCATCAAATCCTCTTTTTACACCGTTCCCTTTTACGCAGCTCTCGATGCACACCTTGTATTTCAGAATGTAAGCTCAGACAATGACCTCATATAATATTTTTTTACAGTGCTAATCACCACACAATTTGTTAACTGCTAATGTTAATCTGGAAACCAAAATGATTATGCTTTTTAAGTCTATATTTTTAATTTTAAAAATAGCAGAGTGATGTCCCTTAGCGGTACTGATAATTGAGGGTCTTTATATTAGGGAGTGTCTATTGGTAGTCGAGTACCAATAGCAGGTCCTTATGACTGCGGCTATATGTAGTCAGTTATTTATAGCATCCAATGGGATTAAAAGAACACTTAATAGCAAGGGTCAAGGTTAGGGTTATCTTATCTGTTTACAGACGCTCCTTCTATACAGAAGTTAGTTGTCTATTTTTACATTAAAATAGAAAAACAAATATAGGGAATAAAACTAATGAAATCAATTTTAAATTCTTATAATTACGATTAATTTAGATAATTTAGTCTTTAGTTTTAGTGTCAAGGTTAGGGTTAGTTGTCTATTTTTTACATTATAATTGAAAAACAATTGAAAAACTAAAACTAATTAAAATAGTGTCAAGGTTAGGGTTAGTTGTCTATTTTTTACATTATAATTGAAAAACAATTGAAAAACTAAAACTAATTAAAATAATTCAACATTCTTATAATTGCAATTCAATTGGAGCTTTTGGTTTTAGGGTCAGGGTTAGGTTTAGTTGCCTGTTTTTACATTAAAACATTACATCAAACTCAGAATATCACCTAGTAGTAGTTTTATTGACAATTAATAATAGCGAACCACCAATAGCCGGCAACCGAAATGGCTATTGGTAGTCGAGTACCAATAGCTCTCTAGAAGCTATTGGAAACTGAGTACCAATAGCCGCAGCCTTATATTATATATAAATATATACATTGCATTTATGTATATATTTATATATAATAATCTATATGTATAATTCACAAGAAAAAGATCAAGAGCAAAGAGTATGCAAATGAGCATGACGAATGAACCTCGCTGGGTTAGACCGATCAAGCGAATTGGCTTCCAAAAAAGGGGGGGGGGTTGTGGACATTTTTCGAGACCAACAATGCTTTTTGCGTTCACTTGCGTTGTTCCTTCATAGAATAACATTTCGTTTATAGTGTAGTGGTTATCACATCTGTCTTACACACGGAAGGTACTGGGTTCAAGCCTCAGCAGAAACATTATTTTAAATTTTTTAAAAATGTTTGTTTGTGTCCTTTCTCCCCCCCCCCTTTTTTTGTGTGTGAACATAGCCGACCCTCGCTTGGGTCAGCCAATCACAGCTTATGTTTGGCAAGCTAGGATGGTGCAAGGTGGAGCCATGTAGCTTACCGCAGTGCGCATGTATTGATACCATCAATACGACAGCGATATCCAACCCCCTCATTCACGTTGTTCTGATTTCTCCGTGCTGTAGTTTGTGTCCGTTCTTCCCTATTTTCTTTACAAGTCTATGAGCAAGTCTGTGGCGTATGCTACGCCATGGGTTGTTTCTACTATATATATATATATGTATATATATGTATTACATATATATATTGATTTATAAATATATATGATACATATATATCATATATTAAAGATAATGTCTAGTGTAAATGCTGGAACTGCTAAATTTTCATGAACATGTCTACACAACTTTTCAGCTCAACAATAAAACGCTAATACGGAAAAGGATTGTCAACGATACCATTTTTTCCACAATAGCTTCTGTTGAAGCCAGTGTTGTTGATGGCACTTATTGCATTTATATCTGAGCCATGGAATAAACACATTTCATTTTCATTATTGGGGTTCCTTCCATCAATTTCTCTTTTTTTAGCAACAAACTGTTGGTACAAAGATCTGTTTTGAACTCTCTCAATCTGTGAGTGGAAAATAATTTTGACATTTTTATCGAGCATGAAAACATTATATGCACTGAGCTATTTAACAAAGTTTATAAATGTGATTTTAAAGTTTTAATTTAACATAATAACAGTTTAAAAATTAAATTCTTATTGCATGAAATTAATGTGACCAATCAGGTGTAGCTGAAATAGTTATTCAGTTGATGTTTGAATTTTTTTTTATAGACAAATCAAGTTTTTAAATCACCTTGTGGATGTTCCCCACAGCGCCTTTATATCTAAAATACGCAGCAACTTTTTTGTATTCATCACTATCTACTGTAATTTCCACAACTTTGAGTGATTCATTCACGGACATGTGTTCCCAGTGTTTCGGAATGGGCTCACCGGCTGTGGAAAACAAAGAGTTCTATATTTATGTTTCTGTGCAGTCTAAAAAGAAAATTTGCCATGGCAACAATATATGCTATAAGGATGTTGCTTAATTTTTTGAAGAAAAAAAACATACCTCCGATATTTGGACCATTGCCTGCCTGAGGGGCTAGAAACTTAAATCTAAATCAGCTTATGAATTTTGAAGCAAATAACTTAGAGTTCTCTTCAATTTTATAAACATAAAATACTTTTTATTTCAATTTTAAACAAGTGTAGTTAAACAAATTATAATTTGTTGAGGTAAATATAAACATAACTGAAAAGTAAAAATATTTTAAATAACTGCATCCCCCCTACCCGCAAACTCATTGGAGGTAAACAAGTTGATAAAGATTAAAATTAATTTAGTGATTCTAAAAAATTAGTGCCCAATATTTTATACTTCTCAGCAACTTTGAAAATATTTAAATACAGTAGAACCCTCTTATCTCGAACTTGGTTAAATCACCAACCCTATTAAGTCGACGCTTTTGAAGTGGAACCGCCAAATTATCTCTTTACCGTAGCATTTTCTAATCGATTACGTCGATTATTTTATGTCGCTGAACTCTAATATCTCGAGCACAACAGTGGGCCAAATGTGCCACTTAACGTTGGTTATCTCGATCCCTATGACCAATTGCCAGCTTTTCAAAACGTTAGTTATCGATGCCACTTCACCATCTCACTACCGTATCTTTAAGTATATAAGACGAGTCTAAAATAATATAAAAATACACGTCATCAATGCAAGGGGAGTTCGCTAGTGAACGATTTTAAAAAAAAATATATATTCCCTTAGGGGCCGTCCATAAAGTACGTCACGCTCCAGAGGGGAGGGGGTGTAAGCATAGTACCAGAAGTAACACAGAGCTGAGAGCTGAGAGCTGAAAGCATGCGGGCTGTGACGTCACCAGCAGACCTTGCAAGGCGAAAATTTGACGCCTTCCCTTGTTGGTTCTAAAAAAATTAAGGGAAAATATGGACCGGACAGTAAAACAGGCTTTTTTTTTAAGGATGTTAAAACCGGTCCTCAGATCAGGACCGGTTCCGTTTAATCAGGACCGGTTAACCTCAACTTCAGTAAGCCGGTATTAACTTATTACCTGGAATTCGTTTCTGTTGTGTTACGGTTAAGGTGCAGGGCAGTATACGAGACTAACACGAGCAAAGGTGACTTCAAATCGCTATCTCCATATTCCGGTATGTAAATAATATATACGTCATCATTATTAATATAGTTCGTCTACGGCTAAGGAATGATTTTTTAAAATTTTAATTTGCTTAGTTGTTGAGGCACTGTAAGAAAGCTAACACAGTGCGCGTTTGATGTGAACAACAAGTATGTACATTTTTAAAGCATGCCGATCGCTTCATAAAACAAATAACGGCAACGCTGTTGTGTAAAAAAACAACTAAAAAACACGTGCATGTACACTGGGCCAGCCCTAGAGTATACGGGGCCCAAGGCAGCATACGACATGCGGGGCCACGGTTCAAATGCAGCAAATAGGAGCGAGACCCATGCAAAAATGTGCATTTCTACAAATATTAAAATAATAGCTAACAAAAAGTTAAGTCAAACCAAAATTTTACTCTTTAACAGCATTGACACATCATTAATTACAGTTTTATTCATTTAATTAAAGACCCTAAAACTAAAAAAGGGGGAATAAATTAAAATGTTTTATTTTGGTATGCTAATGGACAGTGTATACAGTGTGTATATATACATATATATGTCGGCATCCTTCCGTCTCGCGAGACGATGGTGCATCACCGTTGGGTTGGGTAGCATTTCCTCGTGTGACTGAGCATTCCTATCCTTGAGTGGCAATTATTTCCATAGCTTTGGCACACGAGTTCCGTGCTTCCCAAAATTTTGGCCTTTCTCCTAGCTCTTCTGCCTGTAGCCTCCTCCATCCTTCGCTCCTCGGCTACTACGACGCCCTCTTTGACAACTGTGCGCCACGTAGATCGGTCTTCTCTTTGCATTCCCAATCACTTGTGTTTCCTGATGCCAGTTCTCCATATAGGAGATCCTTGGGGATACGACCCGGGCTCATTCTTTTCACATGTCCTAACCATCTTAGGCGTCTTTCACTAAGGATTGAGAAAATGCTTTGGATATTGGCACGCATCATTACCTCACTATTTGCACTTTGTCCTGCAATGCAATGCCAAGGATGCGACGAAGGCACCTCAAGTCGAAGCAATTAAGCTTATGCTCATGGGATGAATAAGTGGTCCGTGTCTTGCTTCCATATAGCAGCGTACTGATGACGCAGGCTCGATAAACACACAGTTTGGTTTCTCCGTTAGTTTGATGTTTAGCCAAACCCGTTTAGTTTAGCCATTTTTGCAGCTGCTTTGCCAATTTTACTGTTTATTTTGTCCTCGATTGACAGTGAGTTGGAAACATTTGACCCCAAGTAGGTGAAGCTGTCCACAACCTCCAAGTTTTCAATGTCGATATTGATGGTAGGAGGAGAATATGTGTCTCGGGCCATGATGTTTGTCTTTTAAAATCTGATTTGCATACCAAATTCTTTGCAGGCGTTTCAGAAGCTTGACACGAGTTGTTGCAAACGAGTTTCTGTATGTGCTATCAGTGCCGCATTGTCCGCAAAAAGTAGCTCTCGAATTATAATTATCAATATAAACTATATACACTAGCGTTGGTTTGTTTGTATCTTCTACTTCCACCTTGTTTTTACAACTTACAAGCAAATCTTACGAGCTTTCGCGGCTGCAAGACATGAAATACCGGTAAGTTCAACATTGTCAATATCCTTAGCAACATCATTCTCAATTGAAAAAATAGCTAATTTACTGAGCCGATCTTGAATTATTGCTTATCGCATGTAGGTTTTAATAAGTTTTAATTTTGAAAAACTTCTTTCTTCGGAAGCCAAAGTGACAAGAATAGTTAGAAGTACTCGAAGTGCACTGTGTGTTTTAGGAAAGTCACTATAACGCGTTTTTACTGAAAGGAATTACAAAATATTAACAGGCTCGTAATAGGTTACTGCAGGAATTATGGATCTCAATGATTGCAACTCTTCAACAAGCATGAAACCATCAAGATCCTTACTTTCGCAGGCTGAGAGCTTTTCTCGAGATTCATATAGCAATTCACTGGATAATTAATTTTTTTTTGTAATTCATGAAATTTATAAAGAAATCCAAAACGAGTCATGATGCCTTAGTATTTGTTCAAAGCGACTGACAATCGACATGAATGCATATCAATGATCTGGTTGAACTGTTTCTTGTGCATATTCAAATCCTTCATCTCCTCCTTCATATGTCAATTGTTTTTTTTCGTTTTCAATTGGGTTCAATGGGTTCAACTTCTATGTCTGTGGCGATTTCTTTTGCAAATGTTATTGCTGGTTCAAAACCTCCATTTCAGTAAGATTTCAACCATTTGCATGTAAGTTCCATGGTGTCAACTGCAGTTGCTAGACCAACAGAACTATTTTGTAATTCTTTGCTGATGTAATTAAATTGGAACAATATGTTGTACCAAATAACATTTGAAACAATTAAATTGAAGTTCTCAAGTTGTTTGCACAATGACTCTACTTCACTTCGAGCTTTTGGATCACTACTTTGCTCTGCAGCTCCGAAAAGTGCATCATAAATTTCGCCTGCTTGATATAGCACGACCTTTACACCTTCTGACATGGCTTTCCCATCTTGTTTCACAAAGTGGTTTCACAGAAATATTTCGAACATACTTGGAAAATAATGTTCATCGCTTTTTTTGAAGCAGAAAATAAAACACAGATTTGTTGAATTATACCCCCAAAAAGTCATTGCATCCAGACATGTTTTTTCCATATAACATTGCAGCAAGTTGTAACTGTGACGGGTACAAGGTGTAAAAGATGCCCTAGGATTTAGTTGTAAAAGACGGGCTTGTACGCCTGGCTTATGTCCTTTTATATTCGCACCGTTGTCGTATCCTTTAACGTGGAAATCAGAAACATCTAAGCCCAATGTTGTCAGTTCCAATAGTAAGACATCAAGCAGTTGTTGCACAGTACTTTCTTCTACTTCTAGAAAACGCATGAACTGCTTATGAGTTACTTCAGAATATCACCCACAGGGTGATAGCGAATTTTCGGTGACATCTGTTCTTGGTGACTTTGGTCCGGTGTGCTATCAAGTATTACTGAGAAATATTTAGCTGATTGTTACTCTTACTACAATAATTTTCCTTACCTTATATCCCATAACCGAAATGATTTCGTTTTGAATTCGCTTTCCCAAAGTAGTGATCATGAATTTCATGTTTTTATTCTTCGTATATTTTCCTGAAAACCGGATCAAATTTCGCCAGCAATTCAACGAGACCCAAAAAGTTTCCATTGTGTGCCTAATGTAGTTTATCGACTGAACTATGAAAGTGTTCAGCGAGAAATTTGGCAATGACCATGAGACGTTGAAATACACTATGCCAACGAGCCATTTCACTTTTTATTATTTTTGGGCTTGGCTGGCCAAGTGTGTCTGTTTTCCAAGTCAAAACACTCCAAAGTAGATGTCGCATGTTCTTTTGATTTCTCTTGATCAGACAGTCTCACACTGGCATTCTTTTCACTTACCACAGCAAGTTAAAGCCTAAAGGTGGCGTTTTATAATTTAAAATGTTCTTCTGAATCCATAAATGATTTAGGAATTTTCTTTTTGCATTATGATTTAGGATGATTATATATTTATTATAATAGTACGGTATTTTTCTAATTATTTTATCCTTCAAAAATAAATATAAAGTTTTCTTGAGAGTGATGTTATATAAAATAACAGTATTGCGTAACAATAGTAAAATTGTAAAAAGTTGTAAAAGTGTTTAGTCAAAGCGTGGGGCCCTAAAAAGCGCGAGGCCCAAGGCGGTTGCCTTGTTCGCCTTGTCCTAAGGCCGGTCATGCATGTACATTATCCTTTATTAATGTACATCATTACATAAAGAAATTTCAAGCACATGTTAATATTTTACCGCCATATTGGTTTTCGTTTATCTTGATCATCGGTTATCTTGACGCTTTTTGGCAAACCCCTAGGCCGGCGACATAACAGGGTTCTGCTGTAGTAACATTTTAAACATATATTTCTGTACTATTTAGTGTTATTCTATAAAAAAAATAAATCCCTTAAAAATAAAATCTAAATATTCTTCATTATTTACCAGAAAGTGGTATAAGTAGTTTATAAAATTAGCTGCAAATATTACAAACATATTTTTCAAATTTACAAAATAAATACTACAAGTTATTTATAAAATAAATAGTCATAACAGCTAAGAGAAATAAATAATGCTTAATCAAAATAAACGTTACAAAAATAAATTATATCACTTTAATTATATTTTCCCCGTTAAATCATATTCTTTTTTCAAAAGCTCATCTGCAAATTTAAATAAAATTGCCAAAAAAAATTTTTTGGTTGTGATCGTTATCTTTTTTTTTGGTGTGTATCCTTTACCTTCATGAGCATCTCTTCTGCTTAAACTCATAATGGATCCAGTGTCCTTGTGTGTTATTATTTTATTTTCAAAGTCCACATTATAAGTTTCATCATCCATTTCAATAACAGAACTTGATTTTTTTCCTTTAAAGTCAGCTTCTAGCTGAAGATTGAGTCTGTTTTTTTAAAATTAAAAATAAAATTTAAGAAAAGCAGGGCTTTAAAACAGGTTGCTCGAGTATATTAAGAGTTAATAATATGTAATATGTTTTAAGAATTAAAAGCATTAAAAAATTTTTTACAATTACTTTAAAATTAATAGAGTGGTTAAAAGACAGAAGGGAAATTAGTACATACTGTACACATTTTTAATTATCAGTCACTATGGCTTTTTAATAAACTTAGTTTTAGTCAATGATTTATAAAGTCACAATCTGCCTCTATATTAATATATCTTGTAATTATTTATGAATTGATGGTCTATTTCTTCAATTATTTTGTGCATAATTTATAATCTGTTGGCTTTATTGTGTTGGTAGTCATTACAGGGAGTCATCAGGTTACGCCAGTCCCGACTTGACTTACGCTGTTTCGTGGTTACGAACGTGCCCCCATAAATATTTTAAAAATAATATTGCGCATCATTAAGTCTTTTAAAAAATTATTTTAAAAAAAATAAATTATTTTCCATGTGGTAAGGAATTTTTTCTCTTTTTTTTATGTTTCGGGCACGCGGCGGAAGAATACGCTTTGTTGTGGTTGTAGGGCGAGGAAGACAGAATCCCTTTCTACACTCAGTCTCAGTGCATACGCCATTTTGGATGTTAACATCGTCTCTCTCTCTTGTGTTTTATCTTTTTTTTTAAAAACCTTTTTTTTCATAATCTCAGTACATACGCCATTAAGACTGTTAACACCGTCTCTCTATCTTTTGTTTTTTTAAAAACTTTTTTTTTCATGTGGTAAGGAATTGTTTTATCTTTTTTTTAATACATTTATTATGTCATTAACTGTTACATTTGTTTATAGCGCTGTACGTACAGAAATTTACAGTATATTTTATTTTGTTTGTGTTCTGACTTAAACTGAAATTCCGGTTACGATGCTTCTTAAGAACGCATCAACGTCGTTACTCGAGGAATTCATTCTCTGCTCAATAGTCACTATCATAATCTAACTCCTAACTATTTATATTAAATATTTTATTTCAATTTTTTAATATCTTTAAGCTGAGATATTTTCCTCAAGCAACTCCTCCCCACCCTCATGGACAAATTTTAGTAATTAAAATCCAAAGCACACTCCAAATAATTTTTGGAGAAAAAAATTACTCGGGCAGAAGTTTTGATAATAAAAATATATACTATCAACATATTATTATGAGACCTATTTCAAAAATTGCCTGTCGAAGCAGTGGGGAAATGAAAAGAGCGAAATTTAAATTAATTTTTAAATATTATATATAAAACAATATTAACATGAATAAATTCTTACTGATTATTGAAATCCACAAACTTCCCATCAACTTCATACTGCCAGTGAACTGGCGTGTCAGTGCTAAGATTTTCAAACAGCTCTCGCTGCATCTCCTTCTCAATGGAGTGAATCATGTTCTGGACTTTGGACATATCTCCAAATCCTGCCATATGGATCATTCCCTCATCTTTATTGCAGGTAACCTTAATAATATTTTCGATCCCTTTCTTTTCCAGGCTTTTGAACTTTAAAAAAAATAAAGTAAAAATAAACCAATCAAAATTTAATCCATCTATAGGAAGTTTTAAACATCATTTATTCATTTATTATTTACATATGGTCGTTTCAGTTTACATGCATACTTGTGTATGAGTTGTGCATGTTGTGCATGTAAGTCTGCTTGTCTTTATCAAATATGTATCAGTACATTTAAAACTGAAATTATTTTCATAACTTTAGTTATAATTTCTTATATAACAGATTCAATTCTGTGAAAAATTCACAACTCTACCAATAAAAATGTTGATAAAGGTTACCTATTTCATGTTTAATTCAGGAAAACTGGGGAACATTTTAATATCATGGTAAAGAGATGACCACAGAAGTCTGTTTTGGAGGTAACTGTCTCTTTTAAATGGTGGGTGGGGGAGGTCTTTGTAGTAGATATTGATGAATTTTATGACTAATTGTCAAAAGGGATACAGTTATTGCTCAGGGGAAAAGAGGGTGGTACTCTTAGACTAAAAAGTTTGTTGGTCTATAAATGTGATTGAAAAAATAGAAGTAAAAAAAAAGATTAAAAAATAAACCACGTTTTTATAAGCGGACTAAAAAGAAGAAAATAATATAAAAAAATTTCACAGAATTGTGAAGGAAAAATATTTTTCTGGATTGATAAAAATTTCAAACTTATATGCTCAAGTACTATGATGTAATATGACTAAAACGTGGGGCGGGCGCTTCTCAGGCTTAACTAATTCAATTCACTCATTTTCTTACTCGTCATTTGTAATCCCTAATCATTTTAGCCTAACGCCTAAAAAGCGACCGCCCACGTTTTTAGTCATTTTACATCATAGTAGTGGAGCATATAAGTTTGAAATTTTTATCAATCCAGAAAAAGATTTTTCCTTCACAATTCTGTGAAAAAAATGTATTATTTTCTTCTTTTTAGTCCGCTTATAAAAACGTGGTTTTTTTAAATCTTTTTTTTTACTTCTATTTATTTTATTCTTTTTAGTCTAAGTGTATGCTAAGGTAAGTTTTGAAGTATTAATTATGTTCAAATATAATACGCATTGCCCGACAAACATTTACAGACTGGAAATGACTGATCTCCCCTTGATGTAAACATGGTTGATGTGGTCGGGGTTGGTGTGAACTTGGCACGTGAATGTAATGTAAACAAGAACAGACGGATAATACATACGCTTATATATAGATAAACTAAAAAGTTCAATAATTTAATAACGGTACAATAGATCTATCTGAAATTTTGACACAATACATTGTCATCCAAGATCTATCTGTGGTAAAATTTTGAGATCTATAGAACCATCAGAAGTGGTTTAATTTTACGTTGGCAGATTTGAAAAATTGTGGACAAACGGGAACAAAAGTGAGTTAATAAAAACGTGGTAAAAAGAGAATAAGGAATACAAGAAATATTTTATAAATAATTCCCAAAAATAAAATTGACCTTTAATCAATCACATTTTAGAAAAAGTATTTAGCTTGAATAATGTATTTCAATTATTTTTTTAAATTTAGTGCTACAAGAAAACATGCTTGGAGAGCAACAATTAAAAAATTGATCGTAGCAAATAGACTTACGTTAGCGTCTGTGAACTGTTTGATGGATATGTTTTTATAAGCATTTTCTTTATGTGTCATCATACACTGTTTTATGACCTCCTCCATGGCTCCCTTGACCTTGGCCTCATCAATAAAGTAATAAATGATGTGGGCATTTTCCGACAATTCATTGTCAGTATCTTCTCCTGTTGAAAAACAAAAGTGAAAATAAAATAATTTCCTCTAATTTATTCATTTAACCTATTTAAAAAAACAGCAACAAGCCAATGCCACTATAATTACCCAAAATGTATATAATGATTACCAGTTCCCATGGGATCAATGAGAGGCAATATATTATTATTGCTACTTTTTAGATTGTATGTTTTTCTCAAGTGTTAATAAAGTCATATCTATTTGTATGAAGAATTCACTTCATTTTGGCAGTGGGTAAATGGCACATTCATTTAAAAAAAGACAAAAATTTACAACTTGATAAATACCTATTTCTGTCCCAGAAATTGACTTTGATGTTTCTGAAAATTAATGAAATGTAGACAAATTAAAGATAATTTTGCTGGGAAACAATTTTTAAACTTCAGAGGAGCTTGAATAAACATAAACATTTATGATTATTTACATTTACACCCCTTTTCATACTTTTATTGTTAATGTTTAAGCCATTTGAATATTTAGTTAATCTAAATAAATTACCATTTGTTGTTATAAAATGCTTATGACAATGGACTTTCTTAAATAATCTAAAAGTCAGTTTAAATATACAAGGTTTTGAGTACCCAAATTGAATCCCGCAATGAAGTGTTAAACATTGTCATGTATTATGCAAGAATACATCACATATAGAACGGTCAAAGTATCAAAAAGCAAATATTTCATTTAAAGTTATGTCATTAGTGGGGATGCTATTTTAAATTTATAATTAACCTCATACATTCAATTTATCCAATAAATTCAACACAATATGGATCATAAGAAAACCAATAGAGACAGTTGATCTGCATTCCCCATTTATGTGCACCCATTAAAACTTTGATAGGTGCATTACTTGCTAAGTATTTCAATGGTAATTATTAAAGTGTTTTCTTAATTTCAGAGTGATGTGAACAGATGAAAACCCTTTTAAACTTAAATAAGGTGGAAGTGCTAGAATAGTTACACTGTATATGTATATTACCATTGCTTGATTTATTGACTCTCTTGAGCATTTCTTTGTCATACACGACAAGACGAATGTCTTTAAGTTTTCTTGGCTGCTCATTACCAAACTTTGTGATGGCACCTTTAATTTGTGAGATGATTTGGTTGATGTCTGAGTCTGGTAAACCTTAGGGAAGAAAAAACAAAAATACCACACAAAAACAAAATTAATAAATAATACATTTACACTGACAAACAACATACATTTTGGTTACATGTTTTTCTAAAAGTCATTCTATTGCTCTTAAACTACTTTTGTAATATAACACAAAAATTTAGTGATTTGTACCAGTAAACAAGTCAGGATTTAAATCTATTTACAGAGCTTTAAATACTGTACCTGCTCCAAATGTAGGAAGAGCCAATGTGGTGTACCCACTTTTGTCAGCACTCTCCAACACTTTTGTAATGGCCAGATCCCATTTATCGAAATACTGACTCATGCTGATGAAGTAAATTTCTTTACACTTGAGACTTCCACCTTGTACATCTAGTGATGTCATCCCATACACCTTGAGGTCATTTGCTGGTATACCAAAATACATTGATTTCAATTTAAGAAGAAAAGAAAGATATATTTTATTAACAGACACACGCAAAAATTTGAAAAATATATTTTAATTACAATGAAAATTTTTTCTTTAAATAATAATGTATCACATTTATAATTTTTTTTTGTAGATTCTCCAGTGTTTCAAATTATTTCAATGTTTAGAACGTTAAGGGGTGTAAAATCAGGTGTAAATTGTAGCTTACCCTTTGCAAAACACTTGGACTTAAAATCAGGAGCACACTTTTTGGAAATCTCTAAACAGACAGCCCCATGACAAAAAATTATAGTTACATAAGTCATTTTGTGTAAATTTCATTTTCAAATGCTGTTTTAACATCTTATGCTATTGCTAGGTGGTTTAAAAATGTAAGTACATGTAGTGAATACATGAGGCTTGGAAAATAAAATTTTCAACAACTATATAGCATTTGTAATTTATTGGCATGTGTGATTTATGGGGATTATAAAATGTGTAATGTTTAAGATCTCAACATTTTTTCCCTGATAAAAATTATTTTAGTTACCCGCCCTTTCCAAATCCATATCATCATACACAGCTGCAACAAGAGCGTCACAAGATTCTTCTGTTATGTCCCCTTTCTTGACAGTCAGGGTTACAGTTCCAACTGTGAATGTACTGTCTGTGGATTTTTGCTCACCTATTCCTGGAGAAAAATGCATTTTAAATTTTATGTCTAATAATAATAATCTATCTTTTTATATATAATTCACCAGAACTTAGAACAAGCACAAGAAGCGAGCAAATTACCATGACCAATGACCCTCGTTAGGAACGACCAATCACAGTTTATGGTTGGCAAGTGAGAGTGGTGCAGGGTGGGGGGCAGGTAAAAACAACCACAGTGTGCATGTCTCAAGACCAACAATGCGCTAGCTTTCCGGCCCCCTCCCACCGACGTTCTCTCCCCTTGTTTTCATTTCTTCATGCTGCTGTTTGTGTCCGTTCTCCCTCCCCCCCACCCATTCTTTGCACTATCTATGAGCAATGGGTCTTATCTATTTAATACTAATTAGATATAAGTACATTCAGTCAGAAAGGAATATACAATTACCTGAAATTAATTAAACTTAAATTTTAAATCTGTATAAAACAATGTTATTGCTTTTGAAATTCTCACCTCCATTCCCCTATTCCAACTATTAGCTTTTGCTAAACACAATATACTAATCGTTAGGAGCAGAACACAATATATTCATTGTTAGTAGAAAAAGAGCAGTAAGTTATTTATCATTAAATTTCATTATTTGACTAAAAATAGCACTTCATCAATTGGGTTATGAAATTTCATTTTTAACATTTTTTTTCAATATTTGCTATATTATTTTTATGGAAAATGATGTCAAAAATATATTTTCTTATCCAAATAAAAAAACAACTTAAAAAACTGCATCAACTTAACTAGGCATTAAGATTTGGGATTAAATATTTCTTCATTGTTATTAACAAAAATAAAGTTACTAATTTAAAAATGGAATGTAAAATTCAGAAAACCTTGTTTGATACATATAGTTAAAAACAAAATTTGATGAACAGTTTTTAATTTTGTTGTTTAAAAAAATAATTTAGATCAAGCTTTTACCTATATAATTCACAAAAATTCCAAAAGCCGATTGAAGCTTGGCTAGAATTCCAGGGCTTTCATTTGTTTCTTTTGAGACAAGCTGAGGATGAGGAGTCATCTGTTGTGGCGAAGCGGTGATGGGTAAATATAATCCTTTTTGAAAAGCCTAGATACAGATGTTGATGTTTGTTTATAATATAATGTTTTTAATATATATATATGTATATATATGTTACAAATTATAATTAAATGACATTTAGAAGAGCAAACAAAATAATTTTCTTACCATAGTGTTAATTTTAAAATGCCATTAAATATTAAGATTTACAACACAAAATAATAATAATAATAATAATAATTTGAAACTATTTTCTCTGTTAAGCATTAATGCAAAAATCATTTAATTATCATAAGTGTGAGATTTTGGTCATGCTTTATTAATTAATTTTTTAAAAAATTGAACTGTTTTAAAAGGCTTAAAACTTAAGCTATGCTAGAGATATCCACAGAAGGTCATTCAAGAGTCTATTAGAGCTCAACTTTAAACTGCTGATTAAGAAAGGTTTTATCAAAATTGGGAGGAATGTGGGTAATCGGACAGTTGTAATTCGATAAGGGAACATAGTTGTTAGATCCAATTGCAATTCAAAATTTTATCACTAATGGAGGTCGAATGTTGACCCGCTGATAATGAAGATCTGCTTCTCTTAAATAAAATTTTTCCAGTAGGTTTAGGCATGTATACAATGTCAACTCAGTTGAACATATTAAAAATGTGGGTCTCAAATGAGTTTCAAGATTTAATCAAAATGTAAAAAAAATATTAAGATATAATAAGAATAAAACAAATCAAAGAGCAATCTACAAAAAATGACATTTTTTTTACCTGCTGTACAATATTGTCTGTAGGGTGAACAACAATTTCAATAGACTGCAAATGTTGAGGATTTCTCTCGGCAAAAGTACGAATAGCTTTTAATGTACGCTTTTGGGTGTCATCTGTAACCGGTCAAATAAGGAATGAACACAGTATTATTTTGTCTCACTGACTAAAGTATGTTTATTTTTTCAAATCTGACAAAGTTATATTGATGTAATCATAATTTGGATTTAAAATTTAAATGACTAACTCAGAAATCCATAATTCCCTTGGCTTCATTTAGCATTAGGTGATTACAATATTGAATAAATAAAGGTAAAAAAACCACGTTTCTATAAGTGGACTAAAAAGAATAAAATAATTTAGAAATTCTAAGTTCAAGTACTTTAATGTAATATGACTAAAGACATGGGGCGGGCGCTTATGAGGTTTAACATATGCTGTTCACTCATTCTGTCACTTATACATCTCTCTTTTGCCTTCTAAATATATTTTGTGTGTGTCCGATAACCTCGTGGTCGTAGGGGGTTTCTAATGTTTCCATTAGAACTTTCACGGGATTTGGTAGACCTTGGCGGCGTCAATCTCCTCTCCAGGTCAGCGGAGGACTTTTTAGCGATAGTCATTCATTATTTTACCACGTTTTTATTAACTTGCTTTCGTGTCTGTCTGTATGTCCCCAATTTATAGATATATAGAGATTAACTAAAAAATGCATTAATTTAATTACGCCACATTCGATCGATCGGAAATTTTGATACAATGCATTGTTAGCCAAGATCTATCTGTGGTAAAATGTTGAGCTCTCTAGGGCCATCAGAAGTGGTTTAATTTTACGTTGGAAAATAAAAAAAATTGTGGACAAGAACGAAAGCAAGTTAATAAAAACGTGGTCAATAAAATACTTTAAAAAAACTTTTTTTAAGAAAAGGACACGTTTTTATTTACATATAGAAAGTGCACTAAAAAGAAGAAAATAAAATTTTTCTATTATTACAGGTGAAATCCGTGAACCTATTAACTGCAAATAAAAGCGTGGGGCGCCCATCACAACTCATTTCTCTTTGCAACTATATATAGATAAATATTTCTAATTAATATGAAAGTAGCATCTCGAAGCATCTCCAATCTCTTTATATGCACTAACATCTTGATCTTCATTTGGTTCTGGTTCTATTTTTTGCATTCTGATTTATTTGTGCATTATGATCTATAACTACGTCACTGTAGAGTTCATTGTTATCAATTAACCATCGTAGCGCATTGTAGATTCGTGATGTGATGAGCTTCCCGCGCATTTATGTGCAGTTACTTTTAAGTCTAAAAAAATTTTTAATCGATTTTTCAAACTTATCAATTCAATTTAATTATTTAAACTTTATTAAAGTGGTTTAATTTTACTTTGGAAAATTTGAAATTTTACACAGGCTATATAGAAATAAACTAAATTTTAAAAATGCATTAATTTAAATACGGTACATTCGATCGATCTGAAATTTTGATACAATGCATAGTCATCCAAGCTCTATCTGTGGTATGGTAAAAATTTTAGATCTCTAGGACCATCAGAAGTGCTTTAATTTTACGTTACAAGATTTGAAGGATACAACATACAAACAGTGTGATTTAAATAAAAGCGTGTAAAAAGGCTTACTATTCAGCAATGCCAGCATGTATGAAATAGTAGTAACCAATCGTTAACTTTCTTAAAATGCATTACACAAAGAAAGTATTTGCAGAAAATATTTAATATTAAAACTTATCAAACTTGCATCAATATTTAATTAAAATTTTGATCCAATGCTTCGTAAAGGGCTGAGACAGATCTGCACAGTCTTTCTTTATGCAATCCATTTGAAGCATATTTAAATTAATTTTTACACTTCAGTAAATTCTTAAATTCCATAAAAAATTGTGCAAATTTTTCTTATCAAATTCTTCACCCATTTTTGTGTTTTAAAAATTCCTTTAGAGTTTAAAAAATTGACTATCTCATTATTCGCCAAATATTTTAAAAATTGAAACTAAAATAATTCAGCAATTCATATTAATTAAATGTGCAGTTTTTATGATTAAGATTATTTTTAAATCCTTTATATTAACTCGTGGTGTCTGCGGCCGACCGACCGACCGACCTTGTCGCCAAAACTTTTGATCGATTTTTAACCCACTTGCTCGCAAGATAGCGAGCTGAAATTTTGCTGGCAGTTTTGTACCGATGATAAAAACAATGTATCAAAATTTCAGATCGATCGCATGTACCGTAATTAAATTATTGATTTTTTATATTATTTTATTTATTCCTATGTATCATGCTATTTTTTGAGATAGAGCGTCGCGGCGCGTATTATATTGAACAACCTTTCTGTCGCGCAATAAGGTGCGTATTTTATTGACAGCTCTTTTTATAAACATATTCCTGATCGGTGCGCATTATATTAAACATGTTTTACGACACAACTGCAATTTTGTATTTCTGGATGGTCTGGCGCTGCGTATTATGATGATCATTCTTTTAATTACTTCTCGTACATAAAGGATTTATAGTAAAAAACTTGGTTTTTTACGGGTTTTTCTTATTAATGTAATTTTCACCTGCTGGATATCCTAAATTTCCAGTTCCAAAAGCTGGAAGGGAAACTGTGGCTGCCTGTGTCTTGTCAATATCAATTAGTAAGTCAACAATCAGTTTGTGCATCTACATTTGGAAATAAAAATGTTTAAAGCTCATCTACTTCGAGTTTGAGCGGTGTTAATAAAAAATTTAAAGACAAGAGATCCAAAACAAAGTTGATGCTTGTTAATTTTGTTTTGAAAATTTAAGTTAATAATTGACAGCAAAGAATGTACTGAACAAATATTCTTATGGGACAATAAGATTTAGGCAACGAGAAATATGATTGAAATTTGATGAATCAGAATAACACATCTCAAATATATTTTATGCTGCTTCAATGTCACTCACTTTTTTTTTATCAAACTTATTCCAATGTGGAATGCAGACGAAATAAATAACTTGACATAAAAGGTCGCCTGGGTCTGTCATTACAAACTCGTAAAAATTCAGTCCATTGGGATATCTATAATGGAATTGTATTATTAAAGTGATTAGCTCCTGATATAATAAAAATTGAGATAAATGGTTTTCTTTAGCTGTTTTTTTTCTAACACACCAACATAAAAAGATACAACCACTTAATAAATTTTTCTTGTAAATAATTTTAAAACTATTTGTTATAATAATGAACATAACATTGAAGTCAACAAAATTTAAATGAACGGCATACTTCTGTTTCAGCTCCGCCTGAATACCTTGTCCACCATTGGTCAAGATACTGTAAGCAACTCTTCCTTTGGTTAGATCCAAAGTGCCGTCTACTGATACAACAATGGCATGCGTCTGGAAGGAGATCGTAGTTAAAAGTTAGACTCCGCAACAACCAACAATTGAAGAATAAGGCCGTTAGAATATTTACTTTTATACCTTCTCTTTGTTTCAACAAGACTTAAATGATCACAATAAATTTTAAAAAGAAATGCAACATCTATTATAGATATAAGTCCAGGATGCCCTACACATTTTAATTTATAAAAATCTAAAAATGTATTAAAGTCATCTCTGAAAAAACACCATGTAATTTATATCAAAATTTATATTTTATGCAGTATTTTTTTTTAAATTCTGAAATATTAAAACAAGAGCAACAACAAACCTTTTGGGCTGTTATATCTCCTATAGTCAGTTTCACAACTAATTTTCCGAAACTGGCATTTGATTTCTTAAGTGGTGGGATGGCTGTGGGGTTAGGTGGATTACCTTTGGGCTGAGATTGTGCTAAATAATATATTATTTAAATTTTAATTACAAGCCACGTTATTATAAAAAAGTAACATTCGTAATATCTCATTTTGGTTCTCTCAACCATCTCTTATCAACTGTCATTACAAAAATACTGTCATTAACTTATCAAATTAAATTTTCATTATGGATTGTATAATCATGGCTCTGATGTTGCCAAGGAAATCTTTTTGAAAACCGCACCATCCTCCTCGCGGACCCTGAGACAAACAACATATTTTCCACCCCACCCCTCATTGTATTCAGGAGGGACGAAAATCTGCGAGACCTATTGGTTCGTAGCCATCTGCTTATTCCGTCCTCCCATCTGGGCACCAAGTCATGTGGTCGTAATCGCTACAAGACATGTCCCTTTGTTACCCAGACGGACCAGATTGTCTTCCCTAAGGGGATATTCAAGATTAGGAATGGGTATCTTTGTACCAGCCGCAATGTGGTCTACACCATTTTGTGTAAGCGCTGTCCTTTAAAGTACATAGGTGAGTCGGGGAGGTTACTCTCCTGCCGTATCGCTGAGCATGTACTTGCCATTAAACAAGACAAACAGTATCCTGTCTCCCGACACTTCAATGGACGTGACCACATGGGCGTCGATGAAATGTCTGTCACTGCCATTGTTTCTTGTACAAACACACCCGACCGGATCAGTCTGGAGAATAGACTAATCCACGAGTATGGGACTCTTACACCACATGGGATCAATTTTGTGTTTGCACTGACAACCTTATTGATTGGCCACACCCACCCTATCCTTTCCTATATAAGTTATTACATTTCTCTTCGTACTTTGTCTCTACTGGAATACTTGGATTTCACCGCAGCTAAGTGTTTTTATTATATCGTTATATTCGTTTCATTTGTGTACTATTTATCTGTTGAGGAAGGCTCTTTGCCGAAACGTTCGCTGTTGTGTTACGTCCTGTCAGGCCTACTAATACCCTGTTTTTATGTTATACATTTACCTATTCCAAAGCCTGATTGCAATCTCACCCCCATTACCAGTATTAGTTGCTGGTTATTACATGCATTTTTTGCAAAGTTATTTATCCGATTTATTTATTAGTTAAAATTATATGTGAAACAGAGATATGCCATTTTATGATTTATGAAAAAAAAATGTTTGGTACCACGAACACGAAGGAGATCAATTGGATTTAGAATTTCAAATGGCTTATCAATTTTATATGTACTAAGTTTGGTCTTTTATAATACCCTTTGTTATTCCGAATACAAAGGAGTGAACATACCATGTTCAATTCACAATACAAATAAATTAAGTGTTTTAAGGTTTACTTTATTTAGTTTAATCTACTTATGATAATAAGTCCCATAGCCAAAGTTTAAATTGCATAAGTGTATATAGCTTATGTAAAACTCAAACAAAATATTAATGTTATAATAATATGACACAGCTAAAGTTAAGACGCGTACAGGAAAATGTGCGCACGGTAATTAGACAATAAAATATTTTTGAAAGCGCACCGCTGAAAATAAAGTATTGAGGAAAAAACTACACTAAAAATAACTTGCTTTGAACGTCCCCATAAAGTTGTTCAATATGGAAATGAGGTTTAATTTTTCATTCTTTGTCTCTGCATTTCCTAATTTTTAAATATAAGTATAAGGCTTTTAGGCATAAGGGACAATAACACAAAATATACGTAAACTATCTGTAGGTTAAAAGGAAACATCCTGCCAAATTCGGTCCCGTCCGTCATTTGGTTTTTCCGCGAAACATACAAACAATAACTGAGCTTTATATATTAGATTAAACCAAAAAAAAGTACAAATTTCTAATAAAATTATAATTTCATGAGGCAACAATTTTCAATACAATTAATTGTAAAAGAGCCCATAAAAAATTACTTACAAGCTTTTTCAAATTTGAAAATGGCATGCCCATAATCCTGTAAATATTTTTAGTAATGTGTTAGCAAAAGTTAAATTTTTGTTTATCGAGATTTGAGAACAAGAAATACTAATTTGATTACTCAAAAATGACACTTAAGACACATTATATTAACATTTAATTTCAATCCTAGTTACCCCTAGCTATGATTTTTTTAACACATAAAATTATTCAACATGAGATTTTACCTTCATGATATCTATATTTGTTGTAAATATGACAAGTTTGACGATAGTCAATGATGTTTGTTGATTTCCCTGCGCAAAGTCACGGATTGCGGACAGAATGTTTTTACTAGTAAGTACTGAAAGACAAGAATGCAGCCTAAATAATTTTAATATAGGTATAAGCTATAACTGTTTGGTTAAAATTAAAAATGTCCACAAATTGTTTAATTACATTTCTTATAATTTTCCCTTCAAATGAATATATTTAAAAAAACACCAGGAAACTTTAAATTTTGATGTATATATATATATATATATGTATATATATATATATATATATATATATATATATATATATATATATATATATATATGTATATATATTTTATATATATATATAAATATATATATATATATATATATATATGTATGTATCATAAAAATGGTAAAAAATTTTATTTCAGACCAACAGAGTAAGTGACCAACCTGAATCATAGGATAGATTGCCTGTGCCTAAAGCTGGAATAGCTATGGAAGTTAATGATTCTTTTGAAGCTTCAATTAGAAGGCTTGTCACAAGTTTTTTAATCTGTTTAATTCCGAGACCAAAAAAGATATATATTAATCAGGTGATTAATTATAATTTAAACATTTTTGGTCCAGAAACATTACAATAAAATTAAAGCTATATTTACACAAGGACAAACAAAAAAACCTTCAAATCCATTACAATAATACTTCCTGGAGTTTAATGTGAAAATTAAAATAAAATTAATTCATTTCACTTACATTAGGTATGTGTCATTTTTAATCTCGACACATTCCAAATTAATTAAAAATAACATTTAGAAGATAAAATTAAAATGATCTACACATTTTTAAAGCAATAGTTTATTAAATTTTTTTACCAGTTACCATCGCGAAATGTTACTTAACAACTACCCAAAGTTTCATGCTTCTACCTACACGGTTTTATTTTATAGATACAAAATTTTTAGATTGTTAAGATTTTATTTCTTCTTCTATACTAATAAAAGCCAAAGCCCTGACTGACTCACTCACTGACTCATCACTAATTCTCAAACTTCCCATGTAGGTTGAAGCATGAAACTTTGGGAAGTTGACCCGCGATGCTAACGGGAGAAAAATATTTCAATTATCACTTCCTGGGGGCCGGGGCCCCAAATGAAGTTTTTTCCTTATATAAAAATCTGACTCATCACTAATTCTCCAACTTCCCGTGTAGGTAGAAGCATGAAACCTTGGGAAGTTATTAAGTAGCCTCTTGCGACGATAATTGTAGTAAAAAAATTAAAATTAACACTCATGGGGGCCGCGGGTACAAAAAACGTTTTTTTTTCTAATATGGGCTTTATAAAAATTAAAAATCACTAATAATCGGCATCCTTCCGTCTCGCGAGACGATGGTGCATCACTGTTGAGTTGAGTTGCATTTCCTCGGGTGGCTCTGCAGTCCTATCCTTGAGTTACAGTCTTTACTAGAGCTTTTACACACGAGTTTTGTGCTTCCCAATGTTTTGGCCTCTCTCCTAGCTCTTCTGTCTGTAGCCTCCTCCATCCTTCGCTCCTCGGCTACTATGACGCCCTCTTTGACAACTGTGCGCCAAGTAGATCGGTCTTCTGCCTTACACTCTCAGTCGCTTGTGCGTATTACGTGCGTAAAAATTAAAAATCACTTATTCTCCTATTTCGCGAGTAGGTAGAAGAATGAAGCTTCGGGAAGTTATTGAGTACACTTCCGCGATGTTAACATGCAAAAAGCTATTTAAATTATCACATACTGGGGGCCAGGGGCCCAAATGAAGTTTTTCCTTATATGAGCTATATAAAAAGTAAAATTACTAATTATCGTATTTCCCGTGTAGGTAGAAACATGAAATTTTGGGTAGTTGTTAAGTAACATTTCGCGATGGTAACAGGTAAAAAAATTATATAATTTATCACTTACTGGGAGACGGGGGCCCTAATGCAGTTTTTTCTTATATAAAAAAAACTAACTCATCACTAATTCTCCAACTTCCCGTGTAGGTAGAATCATGGAATTTTGAGAACTTGCTTCCTGAGTACACTCTTATGACGATAATTGGTGTAAAAGAATTTATAATATCCACTCATTGTGGGGCGGGGGCCTCAAACCCGTTTTTTCCTTATATGGGCTTTATAAAACAGAATCAACACTAATTCCTCATCTTCCCGTGTAGGTAGAAGAATGAAACTTTGGAAAGTTGTTGAGTACCCTCCCACAATGGTAACAGTCGAAACAAATATAAAATTATCACTAACTGGGGGGCCGGGGGCCTAAATGTATTTTTTTTTCTTAAATGAGTTTATTAAAACAGGCTCATCATTAAACATCAAATTTCCAGTGTACGTAGAAGCATGAAACTTTGGAACGTTGTTGAGTACCCTCCGGCAATGTTAACAGTCGAAAAAATGTATAATATATCACTTACTGGGGGGCCGGGGGCCTAAATCTAGTTTTTTTTCTTAAATGAGCTATATAAAACAGGCTCATCATTAAATCTCCAATTGCGCGTGTAGGTAGGAGCATGAAACTTTGGGAAGTTGTTGATTACCCTCCCAAAATGGTAACTGGCGAAAAAATATTTAAATTATACCTCACTATGGGGCCGGGGGCCTGAATGGAGATTTTGTTTTCTTACATAAAACTGACTTATCACTAATTCTCCAACTTACTGTGTAATTAGAAGAATGAAATTTTGGCAAGTTTTTGAGTAAACTCCCGCGATGGTAACAGGCCAAAAAATGATAAAATTATCACTCACTAGGGGGCCGGGGGCCCAAATGTAGTTTTTTCCTTATAAGAGCTATATAAAACAGACTCATCATTAAATATTCAACTTTCCGTGTACGTAGGAGCATGAACCTTTGGGAAGTTGTTGAGTACCCTCCCGCAAAGGTAAATTACGAAAAATAATGATCACCGCTATAGTATTACTTAAAGTGATTTTTTACTTTTCATTTTTGTTTTTCTGCGGGACCACGACAGACAGACAGACAAGACGGTGAAGTTAATATATGTAGTATATGTATCATGATCCAGATTGAATTCTATTGGTGTTTTCAATTTGTGTTACGCGGGTTCTCAACGGTAACTGAAATCCTAATTTCCGAAGCAGAGCGCGGGTATTTTGCTAGTATTATAATATAATGAAACAAAAACAAATAGACACATACATAACTGAAGAAATACAGTATGCCCGCATAAGCATGATCGAGAATGGGGAAGATATTGGGTAAATATATCATCTGTTAGTGATCAGCATAAAAACAGAGTATGGTAAATGAATCAGATTTGACCTAGACTAGACAAAGTGTAGAGCACTCTGACTCAAAATGACTTGCATGAAGTCATTAAAATGGATTTCATGTATCAACATTGTATGAATCTCAAGAACAGCACAGATTGTGCTTAGAAAAAACACTTTAAAATAGTGATGCACTTATTCGATGTATTTTTAAATCATTTATATTAACTCGTGGTGTCTGCTTGCTTGCTTGCGCCCTTGTCGCCAAAACTTTGGATCGATTTTTAACCCAATTCCTCATAAGCTAGCAAGCTGAAATTTTGCAGGCAGTTTCGTGCCGGTGATAAAAACGATGTATAAAAAAGTAAGATCGATCGCATGTAGTGTAATTAAATTATTGAATTTTTAGATTATTTTATTTATTCCTATGTATCATGTTATTTTTTGAGATAGAGTGTCGCGGTGCGTATTATATTAAACGACCTTTCTGTCGCGCAATAAGGTGCGTATTTTATTGACAACACTTTTTAAAAACATATTCCTGATCGGTGCGCATTACATTAAACATATTTTACGACACAACTGAATTTTGTATTTTTGGATGGTTTTGCGCTGCGCATTATAATGAACATTCGTTCAGTTACGTCTCGTACATAAAGGATTTATAGTCAAAAACTTGTTTTTTAAAAATTAAATCCTAGCGATTTAAATTAAGCTAGCGAGCTCAAATTTTGCAGGCAGTTTTGTACCAATGATAAACACAAAGTATCAAAATTTCAGATCGATTGCATGTACCGTAATTAAATTATTGAATTTTTAGATTATTTTACTTAATCTCTATGTATCCTGTTAAATTTTTTCGCTATAGTGTCGCGGTGCGTATTATATTGAACGACCTTTCCTGTCGCGCAATAAGGTGCGTATTTCAGTACCAACACTTTTTTTATAAACATACTAGCGTACTCCCGTCAAAAATGACGGAAGTTTTCAGCTGAAATCTATTTATTTAATAAAAAATGCAATTTTTTTAGGGCACCTACGGCGCCGACCTTTTTTAACAGCCCGATTAACTGGTCCTTGTTTGATAAATACGAAATATTAAACTTTCTGAAATGTACACAAAGTATTTTATAATAGGGATTGCAGAGCGCCTACGGCGCCCCCTTTCTTCTTTTGATTTTATAACCATCATCAAATCCTCTTTTTACATTGATCCCTTTTCCAAAATTAAAATATGAGCGAAAACAATACGGCATATACTATTTTTTTTACAGCGCATCTTTAATTTGCACACCTTTTGATGCATTGGTGCAGTAAATTGGTTTTCCCTGCTTTCTAAAATTAGTAGCGTCAGGACAGACTGACTTGCGTGAAAATTGCAAATTATATAGTTTTATTCCTGATCGGTGCGCATTATATTAAACACGTTTTACGATACAACTGCAATTTTGTATTTTTGGATGGTCTTGCCCTGCGTATTATAATGAACGTTCTGTTAGTTACTTCTTGTACATAAAGGATTTATAGTCAAAAACTTTTTTTTTACGGGTTTTTTAAAATTTATAAACTTTATTATAAAACTAAAAATAATATACCAAATACAGAAAAAATGTTACATATATTATATTGTTTTCTCAATTCGGCGCTGTTTATCAAAATAACAGGAAATTATCCCTACCACATCACCACTTGTGTTACCATTCCACGGGGGCAAGGTTGCATGATAAATTCGTTGGAAGGGCAGTTTACCTCCACCACTGACGGCAAACTCACCTCCCTTTATGCCATTTGGGTACCTGGAGTGTAATTAGTTTCCATTTTTGTATTGTAAAAAATGTAAAAACTCGGCCTCATTATCATATTTTAAAATCTTTTTCATGATTTTAAGTTGTTTTTTTGTTGTTGATTTTGTTAGAATTTGAGCAACAAGAATGGAAGCAAAATATGCTGTAAAGCAATCTTGTGGTTCAGCTTAATTAAAAAATTACAAAATACCTTTCTAAAAGATAATAAAGAGAAAATATTTTCCATATAGCGCTGTAAGAATCTAGTATTTGGAGTCTTCAAATTAAGGCAGCGGTGTTTAGAGAAATGTTAAATGGCGTTTGTTCAAATTCTAATCAATGTATCTTTTTAGTTTAATATTTAATATCTTCACATATTTGTATGTATCTTTGATAAGTATTTTTAAAATAGTACTTTGCATTAAGTTCATCTTGAATTTCATCTCCCCCCTTTTGTAGAACAGATCTGATGACAAGCCCCAGTTTCATATTCAAGTCAGTCTGGATGGAAGTTACAATCGCATCAACCTGTAGTAAAAAAAAATAAAAAAAATTTCAATTAACTTTTACTCGATATATTTCATGACAATATAGGTATAAGTGTACATTACATTCTCTTCATGACAATGTGATTTTGACATAGAATGAAATTATTAGGATCCTGATTTTTATTTTTAAGATAATTAGCTTGTTTCCAGGTCATAATTAATTCACTTAACAAGTAGGGTAATCGAACACAAGGTAATGTTATGCGTAAATTATTAGAATAGCAAATGATGTGACATACCTTAAGGACTTAATCGTGTAAAATTGCTTAATTGACTTAGTCATGTATATTGCCTAAAGGGCTTAATTATGCGATAACACCTACGTGACATAGGGGCCGTCCACAAGTGACATCACGCGCCTAAAGGGGGGGGGGCGGGGAGGGGTTCAAGCATTTGTGACGATGGGGAGGGGGGTTAAAGAAATGTGACGTCGCATCAACACAAAATACGCGCATATTTAAATGAAATTTCCCCTTAAATAATTCATTGCTTGCAATTTATTTAATGACGTTTTCAATTGCTTCACGCGTGTAATCTGTCAAAGTTCTAACAAACTACAAGGTATTTTGATACAACTTTTCCCTCTGAACATGAAACAGAAATCATAAAACACAACAAAAGATTTTGTTTTTTTAAATCAATAAATCACAGGAAGTTAAAGAGTATTTGAAATACGCCGACATTATTTACTGTATATTAGTATACTAGGTTGTATAGGCTGCCAAGTTAAAACGTTAAGCCAGAAACGACCGTATCCAAGACCCTCCTGAAGGGACCGCATCCATCTCTTGTCCGACATGCGGGCGCCTTTTTCGTGCCAGAATAGGGTTAATAAGCCACCAGAGGACACATGTGGCGGCCCAGCAAATATGATGAGAGTGGTCATCGTCGACTATGACGGATGAACAACATACTAGGTTGTGCTGCGGTGCCGTGGCGCCCACTGTCTTCAAAATCCCAACTAACTTGTCCTTGTATGATAAATACGTATTATTAAACTTCCTAAAATACAAAAAAACAACAACAACAAAAATCGATACTCACTAACTATTGCCTAACAAAGAGCACAAAGACAGAGATAGGTAGTACAAAGTAAACAATCATAATGACCTATTTAGTTTGTAGTTTAAAAAAAAGTATAAAATTTTGCTTATGCTTTCCGATTATTTTTCGGGGTCGGCTTACGAGTGGGTTACACACTTTTAATACTAGCCGCTTCCAAGGAGGGGTCGGCTTATGAACAAACGGGCTATAGAACGAGTATATACCGTAGTTACCAGTTGAGGCGAGCCAATGTTGTTTTTTTCTAAAATTTTAAATCTACCAGCCTCTCATTCCCTTCTCCACTCCTATCGCGACCATGTTAAAAAACGTACCTGGTCTAAATGTTTTTAAAAGTATATTTTAGTTGTACCAAGATATTTACTGTAATAACACAAATATATGAAAGTTTTTTTTGTTTTTGTTTTTTTTTGTTTAAAATAATTTGGGCTTGATTTATATTTTTAAAGTTAATTGTTTGGTTTGTAAATGGTTGGTGATGTAATAACTATTACCACCCGCCCATGGGTGTTGACGCGCCTTGCTGAAAAAATTTAACAAACTCGCGCCCATTCCCTTGTGAGTCTTGTGTAGGCCTAGCAGAAGAACTGATTTTAATAAGACGTACAAAATTGTCAGTATGTAAAGTTTATAAATTAAAAAGTTTCTACCGCCGCCAATGTTCCCTTTAATCTGCGCGGTTGCGCGGCCACGCAGTTCTCTGGCCGAAGCCGCACAGAGGTTTAGAATAACCGCGCAGCTTAATTTCGTAGTATAGCACACAAACTGGATGCTTTGTTTACTTTGCAGCTGCACACGAACCAACGAATCCGAGAGGGAACATTGACCGCCAACTAGCGGACATTAACATTCAAGCTGCTGGACCCTATGACTTGACTGCACGTTACGTCATTATTGTTGACATTTTGTTTGAATGTTCAAATTACTGTAGTACATATTTAAATGTCGAAAAAGGTATTTGAAACATGCTTGTTTTCAAATAGAAAATACGTCTTTTTTTTGGTGGGGGTGGGGGGAGGTCAAAGCTTTGTGACGTAATATTGGAGGGGGGGGGTCTAAGTTTTTGTGACGAAGTGTAACGAGGGGGGTAAAAAATCGGCCAAAATCGCGAGACGTCATTTATGGACGGCCCCATACTCTGCGTCCACTTTTTTTAAAAAGCCCAAGTAAATTATCCTTGTTTGATAAATGCGAAATAATATGGGATAATTGACGTCATATTATATTTTTAAAAAAACAACATATTTTTATATTGTTCCTCATATTATGCTTTTGAGCTGGTTAATAGTGAACATTTACAATCTTCTTTTATTACTTATTGATTCTGTAAGACCAAGATTTATATAAAGTCTGGGACTACACAAAATTAAATTCTTATTCTTTCTTTACTTTAAAAAAAATGTTTTTACCTTCTCAGCAAGGATATCTCCTGAGATAAGTTCAACAGTTATTGGCTTAAACTCAATTTTGGACCGGGTTTCCTTAGCAAGTGTGGATGAAGATGATAGATTGGTTGCAGCCTTAAATTCTTGAGTTTTTAAAGTTGATCTTCCATGGGATTCCACTTTCCCTACATGTCCTTTAAATTTACCTACACAAGTAAGAACAGCCAGTTCATATAAAGTCTTCTGAGTACATAATTAACTATTATGATTTACTGTTTAAACGTTAGCGAGTATAACAGATAAACTGCATAGGGAATAGGTTTGTTGGACTTTGATTAGAACATTAGCTGGGACAGCAGAATAGGAATATATGACCGTAGGCTTTGAAAAACGGTTTTTAAAAGTTTAGTTTGTGATAAGGTCAAAATTGTAGTTAAATTTAAAAAAAATTTAAACATAATTTTCGTTGATTACACAACGCTAGATAAAGATACGACCAAAGGCATAGCATACGCCTCAGACTTGCTCATCATAGACAGTGCAAAGAACAGTGTGGGGGGACACAAACAGCAGCACGAAGTAATGAAAAAATAGCGAGTAAACGGGGAGACAAGTGCACTGAGGTTGTTGTTACCCGCCCCACCCCTTTATTACTACCATCTCTTAAACATAAACTGACCCTAGCGAGGGTTAGTCATGTTTAGGGTTGTTAATTGCATATTGTTGGTTTTTTTGGCAAACCGATTATCGATTATGTAACTCCGATTTAAAGCCGATTATCGTTTTATAGCTGACTTCATAGAAATTAGGGGTGTACCGGATTTCGCCGGTGGCTCCGGCAAATCCGGAATCCGGTCATATTTACAAATGTGGCTCCGGCAGAAATTTGCTTCATTAATCCGACAAAATCAAGCTTGCCGGTTTTGGGATAAAATATATATTAATTATAGCTCCTGCTCCGGGATATCTGGAATCTGACAATTTTTACAAATCCGGCTTCGGCTCCAGTCAGATTTCACTTCATAAATCCAGCCGAATGAAATTCGATTATCGGTTTGGGAATTTAAACCGATTATCGCTTTCAAATCCGATTATTGTTTAACAGTCTTAGTCATGTAAAAAAATAGGGAAAAGAACGGACAGAAACAAACATTTTTAAAAATTAAAAAATTTTTTTTGTCCCGCTGTGGTTCGATTCCAGGACTTTTCGCGTGCGACGCGGACGTGATAACCACTACACTACGAATCATATGTTATTCTGTGAAGGAAAAACGCAACTGAACTGCAAGTGAACGCAAGAAGCTTTGTTGCCAGCCACCCCCCCCCCTTTTTTTTTCTCTTTCTTTTCATCCCACCTCGCTTGCAAACTGTGCTTTTTCGAACCCAGCGAGGGTCATTCGTCATGCTCATTTGCACATGGTCGTTTAGGAGAAATATATATAGAGATAATTAAATGGATTTAAGGTTGGTGAACATTAGTTGATATCTTACGTTTCTATGGGCCCTGCAAAATAATAATTCACTTGTATCACCCAGAACAAAGGAAATAGCCTGAAACATGTAGCACAAAACAAGCTTTGTCATATCTTTAAATCAGAGACAATAATAAGCGAACTCCCTCCCCATTATATTTTAAATTTGTTCTAACATGCAACTGTGGTAAGTGAATTGGTGTTAGGTATATTTATTTGCATTCAGGAAATTACATAGTTTTCTAGATGCGTGTTGACAAGATAGCAAGTGATGAGCGTGCTGGCTGGGTGGCTTTTTTTGGAATCCTTGCTATCAGCTAGGGATGTAACGGATTCAAATTTTTGAAATCCAGACTGTTTTATGAAGGGAAATCCGGCCGGAGCCGAAGGCGGAGCCAGATTTTTTTAAATGGCTGGATCCCGAATTTGCCGGAGCCGGAACTATTATATTTATATTTGTTTTTTTTCGCAAATTCGGTCAGCCGGATTGGGCCGGATTTATGAAGTGAAATTCTGCCGAAGCTGGAGTCGGATTTGTAAAAATTGATGGATTCCAGATTTGCTGGAGCCGAAATCCGGTACAACCCCATTATCAACTACTTGTATTTTGTTAACGTGCTGCAGCCAGACCAACTGAGCCCTAATAAAAAAAAACGTAAAAAAACCAAGTTTTTTACTATACATCCTTTATGTACGAGACACAACTAAAAGAATATTCATTATAATACGCAGCGCAAGACCATCCAAAAAAAATACAAAATTGCAGTTGTGTCGTAAAACATATTTATTATAATGCGCACCGATCAGGAATATTTTTATAAAAAATACGCACCTAATTGCGCGACGGAAAGGTTGTTCAATATAATACGACGCTCTATCTCAAAAAATAACATGATACATAGGAATAAATAAAATAATCTAAAAAATCAATAATTTAATTACGATAAGTGCGATCGATCTGAAATTTTGTTACATTGTTTGTATCATTGGTATAAAACTGCCTGAAAAATTTCAGCTCGCTAGCTTACGAGGAAGTGGGTTAAAATTGATCCAAAGTTTTGGCGACACGCAAGGGCCCAAGCAAGCAACCAGACACCACGAGTTAATATAAAGGGTTTAATTTTAAAAAAAAACGTTAAAAACCAAGTTTTTCACTATAAATCCTTGATGTACGAGACGTAACCAACGGAATTTTCATAATAATACGCTGCGCAAGACCATCCAACAATACAAAATTGCAGTTGTGTCGTAAAACATGTTTTATATAATGCGCACCGATCAGGAATATGTTTATAAAAAGTGATGTCAATAAAATACGCACCTTATTGCGCGACAGAAAGGTTGTTCAATATAATACGCACCGCGACGCTCTATCTCAAAAAATAACATGATACATAGGAATAAATAAAATAATCTAAAAAAAATCAATAATTTAATTACGGTACATGCGATTGATCTGAAATTTTGATACATTGTATTTATCATCGGTACAAAACTGCCTGCAAAATTTCAGCTCGCTAGCTTAAGAGAAAGAGGGTTAAAAATTGATCCTAATTTTTGGCGTCAAGCAAGGGAAGCAAGGTTGCAAGCAAGCAACCAGACACCACGAGTTAATATAAAGGATTTAATAATAGAAAGTAAAAGGTAACTCCACCACCGCTATTCTCTGAATCAATCATATAACTTTATTTAATAATACAAGTTTTGTAAGTTACCTGAAGGTTTTGCCTGCTGGTGTTTTAAATGCAGTTCCAAAGCCAGATTGTGCAGGAAAGCATCATTGTTACCGCACAAATATATATCATTCACAGAATTCAGATTATTAGTTAGGGAATGAATTAGATAATCTGCCAATGGTTTAAGAAACTGTCCTGGAGTGCGCTCTAAATGCTCTGAACGAAAATGAAAAAAATTGAGAAATAAACCTATAAGAACCTCTTTGCATTATCATTCTTGTTTGCAGTTTTCTCCTAAGTTGATAAAAATTAGTACGTTGTGTTATATTCGTAAAAAACGTTGACCATCATTATAGGACTGTCTAGGTACTTATACTAAGTTAATTTTTGTTTGTTTCAAATTTATAAATAATGTTTCTCCCAAATATTTAAGGAGATATATAAAAGTCTATAGAATATAGTAGATTATATGGGTTAAATAATAAATAATTCTGGTTAGCTTCTATACTATATAATATTCACTAAAGAAAAAAGTTCAAAGCAACATAATTAATTATTTACCGAAAGTTCTCATATTAAAAAGGAGTTTTTTTTAAAAAATCAGTCATTTAAACTAAAAAAAAACAAAACATTTTCAGCTTAAAATAAATCATTACAATACTTAATTTTTTTTTAAACTTACGGATGCCATCAATGGCGATTCCAATGCATTTGAACTTCATCGGTCTTACTTTATTGAATCCTCGTTTCAATGCATCAATAAAATGTTTTTCTTCATAGTTACAAAAGAAATGGATTATTTTTAAATGTTTGTTCCTTTCTCCAAAATACTCGTTACTTTGACCAATGCTGAAAACCGAGTCCTTCTTTAGCTTATTCCAAGTCATTTGGCCACCAACAAAACCTAAGAAAAACCACACACCCAATTTAATGCAGCCAACCTTTTGGTTTTATTTGTGCCCTAAGATATTAGAAACCGGTAGCATCAATTTGATTGGATATTTTAAATTATGATAAATACTTTATGTTTTTATATTTTCTTGGCACTTCTAAAATTATAAAAAATTTACAATTTAATAAATAATAAAATAAAAGAGCAAACTTCATTACTTAACTACTTAGGGAACATTTTAAATTTATCTGAACGTTCAACTTAACATATTTTATACAGAGTTATTAGCTACACAGTTTTTCAAAAATGGAAAAAAAAATTGAAACGAACATAACTTCTACATACCTTTAGGCATAGTATTACAATTCGAGAATGAAGTGTTAATGAAGTTAAAAACGCAATCCACCTTGAGGTTCTCTGGTTCACCTCTGGTAATGCTAACTTTGCAATTTTTGATGATGCCCCATTCGACAAGGGTTAAGTTGTCTTCCAAAGATTCATCTAACAATTCATCAGCGGCACCTTGTTCAGATAATTTCATGAGACATGAAAATTTGTTACCACTGCTTCGCAGAATGTCTTTTCCGGATGGACTTTCAAGGAACTCTCTACACCCTGGGTAGTCTAACGTCTGGGTTTTTGTTTTTATAGAACCTCTTTATGAAATAAATGAAACGTTTGTTTAGATGTTGGTAAATGAATGCAAGCCAGACTTTTATTATTTTGTTTGTGTTTAATTACAACAAGGTAGATTTGTGTGCTTTACAAGAATAATACCTGATTTTTTCCAGCTCTGCTGCTCCTTTATTCAAGCCACCTTCCAGACCTTCAATAATGAAAGCATTATCTGCTTGTCTAACAGAGACACCATTATTTTGGGCAGCCACTTCAATTTCTTTCAGTTTTTCGAAAAGGTACTTGTTCGCATACTCTTTGAAATCATTTTCAAAGGCAATTTCTTTTGATTTACTTTTGTTCTCTGCTTCAAATTGCTTTAGCAGTTTCTTCATATCATACTGCATGCTTGTTGAGCCAACAACTAGAAGACAAGGTACTTTAGTGTTCAGTTTGATGACCGAAAACTCGTAGTCTGTGTCTTCATTCTGAAACTTTTGAAGAAAGTCAGACCAATTCTTTGACTGATAAAACAGAACTTTATTTCTGTCTATTTTGTACTCTTTAGCTACAAAGAATTGTATGATGACTTTCTCTATTTTAGCTGTATCTACTTCATTGTTGTACAGTAAAGTAATCTTTCCCTTGTCACAAGACATGTGTGCAGGTATCTTTTTATTTTTAAAATATTCATTTATTTTATCAGAAAAGCCTTTCATGTTAATGATTTCCTCCTCCTCATTTTTCAACCCAGAGAGATCATAAAACTTAAACTTTTTCCTTACAATATCCTCAAGAGTAAGTTTAGCCAATTTTAAGCTACGAGCATCTCCTGAAATATAAACTTTACAATTTTCTATATCACAATCTATCTCTATATCATCGCATTCCTTCTTGACCTCTTCTATCAATTTAGTTCTAACAAGAAGAATTAGTTCATCTTGCCTGAACTCAAGAACTAGATTTTCATTTCGTGTGGTTGGACTCATGGTTTGTTGCAGGGAGATATTAGATTTGTTTCCATAGTTACCAGAATGAAATCTTTCATCAGAGTATGAGGACTTTGACACTTTGGGTTGACTCCAATTTGTTGATGATTTGTCATCATCTAAGCTAGTATCAGCTTTAATTTTGCTCTGCTCATGGCCAGAAATTTGACTATGCACTTGAACTGAAGGCTGATTTCCCCCATACATGCAGTTGAAGGCTTGGGTGGAGGAATCCTCATACCGCTCGTAGTTACTGTTTTGTTGAAAAGGATTATCCGCTGTCAGGTTTTGACAATTTAATCGATGTCGATTTTTTTCATATGCTCTATAAGTCTCAGCTGTAAGACTTGGATGAAAATAGCGCACATCTAAATGAATTCCATTGATTGCATGATTAGCCTCAGTAAGCATTCTGGAAACACCTACATATAAGAAATAAGAAATCTAAGAACTTATATTATTAAGCTTTATGTATCGCGTACGGTATACGGGTTAATGTACACCCAGAGTAAAAGTAGACAACTAACAAATAAAATATTATTATTAAAGCTACAGATGTCAAATTTTCACTAAAACTATTTGAAAAATACATGCAATACAATAACACATAACAAAATATTTTTATTGAAAAAGTCTTCAATGCAATTTAGAGTTAACTACCAACATATAAAAATTCTTTTGATTTTCCTGAGCCTTTAAAAATTATTATTATTTTTTAAACTCTTCTTTTCTTATCCATAGTTTCATTCAGCTTCTGGCTCTTCTTCCATCTAAGTTGCCTTGACCTTGATCATTTATTTGTGTGCTTTAGTATGCATAGTATTAAATACTAATTTTTTGTCGTAGTGATGATACCGGTATATAATATTATTTTAAAACATTTAACATACGATACTGCCCAAAGTTGAATATATTCAATTATATAATTCGGATCCATGGCCATGGTTGATTATAATCTAATATAACAGCGATGTAACATCCTTACTGACAGCCAAGATCAACTATTTCCCCTTGATTATTGACTTTACTATTGTATTCAGGGATTTATTTGCATAGTCAAAAGGCGTGATAAGGCTAAGGCATAATTAATAAGTAGGGTTATTGTTATGAATAAATAAAAATATATGAATGAATTATGAATATAATATAAGCTTTCTGATGTATCTTTAACTTTAAAGTAGTCTAATTAGCTAGAGATTATTTATGAAAATAGAATTAAGTAAGCCTAAAATTAGTTTATGATAATGTATTTCCAAGAAATATTTTATATCATAATTAATGTTCCCTTTAAGCTGCTCGGCCTCTGAGATATCTAACCGATGCCTCGTCGCAGATAGAATTACCGCGAAACATATTTTGATAAGGATAAAATATAATATCTATTTTTGTGGTGGTAAAACTTTGCATATTAAAATGGATGCTGCGCAAATATGCAAACGAGTTTTTTTTTCTTTGCACACGAGTTTTTTTTTAGTTTGCTTACCGACCTACGAACCTTAGAGGAAACATTGATCTCCATGCATTTATTGATTACATATTTTTTGTTGTTGATACATTTGTTTTATCTAATTTAATATACTTAAATTTAAAGAATACTATCTAAATAACTTCCTAAAATAACCTAAAACTTGTTGAGCAGAGTTTTACATATTTGAATACCTCTTACTTAAGGTATCAGTGGGTCAAAATATTGAAAATCGGCTAATTTCTCCTGTTGTTCTTTTGACGTAATATTTACAAATCTTCCTATGTTTTAAAATATTTAATGTTCTTACTTTTTTTCATCTCGTAAGTAAAATAGATATCCATAATTGCAGGGATATTTTGATAGTACATTGGCTTCATGGCATTTCCATTTAATGTAATTTTCTACAAATTCAACACTTATCAATGCTTGATCCCATTGCACAGAAATAATGAAGTATTTTTTCACTGGTGCAACCAAAATGTCAAACTCATACGAAACAGCAAGCAGAATTCTTGAAATATCTGTAATATGGTATTAAAAATTATTGGGGGATTTTAATACATTTGAATTAATAGGAAAACAAAAAACTTTTTGTAACAGATTGAGATTTTAAGGATTTTTTAAAGATAAAATAGAGTAAGCTTAAAAAATATAAATTATATAATCAGCTAAAATTGGTATTTTTAATAAAGACAACGTCTTATGATGTGATCATAGATAAGGATACTTGGATTTTTGCCAGCAAATATTTGTCGAATTCTTTTCACCTTGAGTGATCAATAAAATATTACCGCACATCATTAGGGGCCATCCATAAAGTACGTCACGCTATTTTTGAAAATGTTTACCCCCCCCCCTCCCCCTGTCACAAACTGTCACACATCTCGGACTCCCCCCCCCCTAAAGTAAGTCACACTTTCGAACAAAAATGGTGTTTTTTATTAACAAAATAATCAAAATTTAATATAAAACAGCGTGACGTCCCACATGACCGGACCCCCCTCCCCCCTGTCACAAACTGTATCACTTTCTTACACCCCCTTCCCCCTCTGGAGCGTGACGTAATTTATGGACGGCCCCTTAGTATATAAGTTGGTCGAAACGTTTAAAAATGAATTTTTCCATTAATAAAGCTTTAATTTTTTTTAAAAAGTTGATCACAAAATTCGCGTCGGTATCTTGTATATCATTTGTATAAAATGATAAGATTCCATAATAAACATATTTCGTGAACTTAGCCTACTTTGGTGTGCGCATTAGAATTAAGGTACATTATAACGCTACATTTATTATTATTTTCAAAATTTGAAAACAGTTCGAATTTATACATGTTTTGTTAAATTTTAACAAATATGCTTGACATACGGGACTAGTATAGTTAAGGGACCCCGAAAATTTGTTAACATTATTTTGAGACTGCAGATATCTTTTTTTAAAAAAAAGAGAGTTCTATAATTGTAAGTTATTTAACAGAACCTGCATTTTAAGTGCTCTACGTCTGCTCTGTACGCGTTGATGAATAGTAGGGTTTTTAATAAACAGCATTGACCAAAATAGCATAACTTCAAAAGAGGCTTGTTGCAAATATATTGAGTCATGTAAAATATTATTGAAATGTAACAAAGCACACAAAAAAAACAACAAAAAAAACAACAACAAAACAACACAAAAACAAAAACAACAAAACAACTAATAAAAAAAAACAAGCAAACAAAACAAAACAACAACATAATTATACATAGGAATTAATCCTGCTTCAATTATTTTATGACAAAGGCATTATTTTCTTTCCTGTGTAATTGCAATAAAAGTATTAATTTCCAACACATTTTTATATACATTTCACCTTAATCCTTATATCGCATTTAAGATAACAAAAGTCTATAGTATAAAGTGAATCGAAATGGTCGTTCCCATTCATATCATTAATAAAAGAGTCAGTGGCATTTACATATGATGTTACTTATTACTTACCTATGATTGTGTGTGTGTTTTCCAAAAATAGAATTAGTGAGTCTGGACAATCGGTCTGAATTATGTGATTAACTCTTACACCTGCTCGTTTCCTAACAAAATCTAACAACTCATTTTTAAAAACCAGGTTTCCTTAAGATCTCTCCATGGACAGAAATTCTGTCACAAAAGAATTCGAGCCCATTTTGTTGACACAATCTGATGTTCAGTATGTTGCTCCCGAAAGGATCGTGATTCACTTGGCAAACCATCTGAGCACCTTAAAAAGGGGAAATAAGTAAATTGATGAGACAGAATAGAGATAGTTACAAAGGATCGGTAGTTAAATAGACATTAAATGGATAATTATATAATATATATATATATATATAATATATATATATATATATATATAATTTATATATATACTTTAGGGCTGGTACCGATTAAAAAAATTTGTTCGATTAATCGGGAAAAAAATTTAATAGATTAATCAAATAATTTCGATTAATTATATCTTTTATAACGCATATATAGATCCCATTGTCTCGATTATTTATTATCACTAAATCGGTTAAATCGAGGTAATTTCATGGCTTCCGAATTTTGTGACGCAACACAGCAAATTCGTTCTGCTATGCAAGAAATAAGGAAGAAAGTATTTTTGTTTACGTATGTATGTAAAAAAAAATTATAAATAAAATTGGGGAAAAAATTATTAGAAATATTTTCAAAGATTTTAATTGAATTTTAACCTATCAAATTGAATTTAATAGATTAAATTTAAAACTATTAATCGATTAATTAATTAACCCAAATATATTAGGGCTGCGGAAATTACGATTAATTTCTCGATTAATCGTTAAAAAAATTAAAAATTAAAATATTTTTTAACGATTAATCTACCCATCACTTACAAATTATTGGAAGTCATAAAGTAATTATATATATATATATACATATATATATCTATATATATATATATATATATATATATATATATATATATATATTAGGGCTGTTAGCGATTAATTTAAATTTAATCGTTAAATTTTGAAAAATTAACGATTAATTTATCGTTATTTCGATTAAAGCCAAAAATTAAAATTTATTATGTCATAAGTAACACTTATTAAACGTTCTTGTTGAAAATCTAAATAACACTGGAGTGTCTCCTTTTAACCAACTACGCAAAAAGACAAGTGTGTTGACATTATTTGGTTCAAGTGATGAGCGCGTCTAATTGACAATATAACCAGCCGAGTTGAACAATCATTCACATGGAACTGAGGTAACTGGTATGCACAAAACGGTCTTGGCAAGGAATGGCATTATCGGATATTGGTGGTCATGAAGTTTCCACCATTGTAGCTGGCCCAATGTCATCACCAACGAAGACCTCTGGCAACGCACACAACAAAAGCCAGTGGATGAGCTAATACGCCAGCGCAGATAGAGATGGATTGGCCACACTCTCAGAAAACATACATCCAGCATTGTGAGACAAGAAAAAAAGAGGTCGTCTCAAAATGACCTGGAGAAGGGAACTGGAGGCAGACACCAAAATGAGCGGGCACAGCTGGGGGCAGATAGAAATATTGGCGCAGGACCGGGATGCCTGGAGAACCTTTGTTCGTGGCCTATGCCCCAGATGGGACGAAGGGCGATGATGATGATGATGATTGTAGAGGGTTAATGTATTCAGGAACTTTCATCTGCATTTTGTAACGCTGTAATTCATCAGAAGAGCTGTCATAATTTTCTGTCTCTTAGTAAGAGTTCATTACTGCCATTAGCTTAATACGCTTTTCATTTGGTTTGATAATAAGGCGAAATTTTAGAACCATGGTAGGCAAACTTTATCAAAATTTTGAACAATCCCGTCAATCAATACTTTAAAACCAAAATAATCGTGTAATCGTCAGGAAATTAATTATTTATCGGCTGCTATTTTGATTATTTTTAAAAAATTTTTTGACTTCCAATAATTTGTAAGTGATGGGTTGATTAATTATTAAAAATAATTTAATCGTTAAATTTTTTAACGATTAATCTAGAAATTAATCGTTATTTCCGCAGCCTTAATATATATATATATATATATATATATATATATATATATATATATATATATATATAGATTCTGTGTAGTTTTTAAATTTTTTGTTTCTTCAGCCCATTCAATAAATCTTTGTAAATTTGAATGTACCAATGTGCCGGCTCATTGAAAATGTTATAGAAATGTATCTTGTTATAAGAAGTAATGCCAATGTCATTACTGTAATGATAGAGATTGATAATTCACAATAATAAACTAATTTGACTGATTTTGTAAATTAGTTTAATTAATAATCAAGATATGACTTAAGCGATTATCAAAGCGATGCATAAACACACAAAATCTGCTCATGACCTTCTGATTCCGATTTTAGCCATTCACCCCATGCCAGTTCACAAAATGCCTGGTCCATTTCCGAATTCAAGAAGAGATCGGGCATTGGTCAGCCATTGTAAGGTGATAGCCATCTATCATTTTGACCTTTTGCCAGCCAGTTACCAATTTAGTCCATTTCGGACTTTAGCCGAGTTATAAATATATGTAAGCGAAGTGTTAGAACCATGTTAGCAATTTTCCCTTTAAGCAGCGCGGCTGCGCAGATATTTGACCGACGCCACGCAGGAGTTTAGAATCACCGCATAGCAAATTTTGTAAAATATTACACCAAAAATGGACGTTGTGCAACTTTGCCCACGAGTTTTTTTTAAAAACTTTGCACACGGACTAACGAAGCTTAGACTTAGAGGGAACATTGCATGGTAGGCAAACGATTGTTTCTCAATGGACACAATAACCTTTATCAACATTTTGAACATTCAAGTCAGTCAATAGTTTAAAAACAAAATTTTTGTGTAATCGTCCGGAAATTAGTTTATATTTATCGGCCGAAATATTTTACTTTTTGACTTCCAGTACATTTATAAGTGGTGGGTTGATTAATCGTTAAAAAAATATTTAATCGTTAAAATTTTTAATCGAGAAATTAATCGTTAATTACCAGAGCCCTAATATATATATATATATATAGTGGTACCTCGGTATACGTCCTTAATCCGTTCCAGACCCTTTGAAAGTATACCAAATTGGACGTACACCAAGCGTATTTTTTCCATAAGAAATACAGAGAAAAACATCAATCCGCTCCCATGAAACAAATCATGTTGTTATTTACATATTTATACATTTATTTTTTACGTGGTTGTATACCATAAATTAAACACAGCTTATTACTAAAATACCTTAATAAAAAGAACTTAGACGATTTTTTACTGTTTTTCTGTTATCCGGATCAACACGCTCTACTATATTGTCCCTGATCTTTGTTTTTGTAATCAATTTCACCCATTTCGCAACATTTGCCCATTAAATAAAGTCGTAGCTATTCACAACCAAAGAAATCGTCATCTCCCCGTTCGGTATGCTGCAACTAAGTCCCAGACACGCACGCCAATTTCATCCTCTAAAACTCTGAAACAATATCTTTTTTTCAACTCCGTAGTGATACTAACCATTGTTTTTATTGGCTCCTCTGGTAAACTTTCTTAGATCTTATGTTATGTGAATTTAGTCATACTTTACCAAAAATATACAAAATCATGTTATAATTTATTTTTTGTATGAGGTGTTTACTGTATGATAGCAACTCCCGCAATAACACACTTGAGAAACGCGAAGTGTAATTCCTACAAGTTACGTATGCGTGATGTGTCATTTTGACTCACAGGAACAGTCCAAAAATGACGTCACGGACGCGGGGGGGGGGTGGGTGGGGGTGAAACATTTTGGGGTGAGAGGGAGGGTGATGTTTGAGACACGTGACGTCACATCAAAACCCTTAACTTTAAATAAAAGTTCCACTGAAGTATTTGATTGATTACAATTTGTTTAATGACATTTTAAATGTGTGTTATGATATTATAATGTAGCCTCACATTAAATACATACTTAAATTCAATAAAAAGATTTGAAACATGCTCATTTTCAAATAGGTAATACGGCTTTTATGGGAGGGGGCGCAGCTATGTGACGTCATGTTTGAGGGGAGGGTCTAACTATTCGTGACCACAAGTGACGAATGGGGAGGCTGGGAAGTCGGCAAAAATGCGTGAAGCAGGCAGTTCGTATTCCAAACAAAAGTCGTATACCAAGCATAATGTCTCGCATCCAAACAGGACGTATACCAATTTGGACTTATACCAAAGTAGACGTATACCGAGGTACCACCGTATATATATACAATAGATGTGTTTGTACTTATATAAAACAAAACATTTATACTTACGTTGTTCTGAAGTAAAAGTAATGTAAACCACGCCAGCAAACGTGTCCATTACGACATTCTCAGTGTATGAGCCCCGGAGCAGCTGATTAAAGTATTTCGTCAAAGCCTGCGGTTCTCTGATTGGATTAGCTGTGGTTACGATAACTGTCCTTGTGTGGCCTGTCATGTCCACTGGATTGTTGTTCACAGGAATTGGGGACTGTGTGGTTCTCACAAAACGATTCTCTACACTGTGATCTGCCTCCTTGAAAGTAGCGGATTGATGCTGATTGTGGGGGAATGCAGTGGATTGTTGTGGCTTATTGAAGGTTGTGGCCGGTTGTGGTAGATTATGGTGGGATGTGGCCGACTGTTGTGGATTGTTGTGGGCTGTATTTGATTGTGGTGGATTATTGTAGGTTGTGCCAGGTTGTGGTGGATTCTGGTGGACTGTAGTGAATTTTGGTGGATTATAGCAGGTTGTGTCCATTTGTGAGGGATTGTGGTAGACAGTAGTGGATTGTGGTGGATTATAGCAGGTTGTGTCCATTTGTGATGGATTGTGGTGGACAGTAGTGGATTGTGGTAGATTATAGAAGGTTGTGTCCATCTGTGGTGGATTTTGGAGGCCTATATTGGATTGTGGTGGACTATGGTAGGTTGTTGGCATTTGTGGTGGAACTTGTTGGCCTGTAGTAGATTGAGATGGATTTTGGAAGGCTGTGGCTGATTGTGGTGGATTATGGTAGGTTGTGGGCATTTGTGGTGGAACTTGTTGGCCTGTAGTAGATTGAGATGGATTTTGGAAGGCTGTGGCTGATTGTGGTGGATTATGGTAGGTTGTAGTCGGTTGTGGTGGATTATGGTAGGTTGTGGGCATTTGTGGTGGAACTTGTTGGCCTGTAGTAGATTGAGATGGATTTTGGAAGGTTGTGGCTGATTGTGGTGGATTATGATAGGTCGTAGTCGGTTACGGTGAGTTTTGGTGGCCTGTAGTAGATTGTGATGGATTATAGTAGGCTGCGGTTTGTTGTAGTGGATCGTAGTGGCCTATTGTGTATTCTGAAGGATTATATTGATTTATGTCCGATTGTGGTACATTATTTTGGATTGTAGTGGATGGTGATGGATTGCTGTAGATTGTGGTGGATTGTATTAAATTCTGAGGGTTATTGGCCACCTGGTCTTTCTTGGAGCTGTCTCTGGTGAATGAAGTGTTATCCTTTTGTGTTTGAAGATGAATCGGACCAAAGACATACTCTGCCCCAGCAGTTGAAGAGGTCATTTTTGAATCTGGAGGGTAATTAGCATCGTAGCTTGGATTAACACTTGCTACATCTGATGGTGAATTATCTGTTTCCCCAGAGGTCATCTCGAATTTTGACCTTTGAGGGCTTTGGTCTGCACGATTGGGTGAGGTCTTTGAAGAAGAAGGAAAATAATTCTGATTACTAGAGTCATCATCTTCATCAGTTTCTATTTTCTGATGACTCGTGTCACCCACTGCACCCGTTACATTTGTCACAATATGCCAGTCTCTATCAATAGTGTCAGAAGGGGAGGAGTCTCTTCTATTTGTGCTGGAGTCCATAGAACCTGAATAGCGCCTGTGACCTGATGACGAAACTGAGGTTGGACTGAAAGAGGTGTCTCCGCTTTGGTCTTCAAAGTTATCTTTCCCAATATATTTTGAGGTTCCATAACTGTTTCTATCTCGTGAATTAGTATCAGAAGGGGAGGAATCTCTTCTATTTGTGCTGGAGTCCATAGAACCTGAATAGCGCCTGTGACCTGATGACGACACTGAGGTTGGACTGAAAGAGGTGTCTCCACTTTGGTCCTCAAAGTTATCTGTCCCAATATATTTTGAGGTTCCATAACTATTTTTATCTCGTGAATTATAGTTACGACTCATTTTAGCATTGATTTATCTCCTGAAAAAACAAGTGCTTCATTATAGAATTAACTGTGACACATTCACACAAATATTTTAGCCATCGTTATTGTTATTGTCAAGGATAAGGTTCTCTTGAGTTAACTCAAACCAAGCCATGGGTTGAATTTTTAAAATCAATTTATTACGTGGCCCTGAAAAAATAAATGTGTAAAAAGCAGGTTTATATGCAAGCAATAAGAAAACATGATGCAAGAAATAAGTGCGTCTCAAATGAAACTAATACAAATAATAAGAACACTAGAGCTTTCAACAAGAATGCGCACCCATATTTTTACCTTATCTTAGAAAATACTGGATTATGCGCATTCTCAATATATTTAGATGTTTGAGATTATGTGTGAACTTGAAACGCATTCAATTAAACTTCTAAAAGTATTCGTCTTCGCAAAATACACCCATAATCTATATTTAACATATACACCAAATATAATAGAGTGTAATTAAAAATAACAAATCAAAATGAACCACCACATATTCCTTATAACATATATATATATAAATATATATAAATATATATATCATATTATCGTATATATATATATATATGTCATATTATGATGACACAAAAACGCTCTCATAATCTCCTTGCCCAGTGATTTTTTTAAAACTAATACTATTACTATAGTTTCACTTGTGAAAAATAGAAAACCACAAAAAATCTCGTATTTCATTGTTTAGTTTAAGAAATTCTATTCTTCTACAATCACTTCTTTTTCACAGGAATCTCTAATTTTGTCAAGGCCGAGTGAATACGTAACACGATGTCAAGGTATTGAAACTAATACACAATAGGTTGCTACGAGACTCCATGCTGTCTTGGTAGATATTTTTTCCAGCAAAATGTCAAGGCTGTTTTTCCCCTTAAATACTCAATAGCGATACCATCGCAATTTATCAACGTAAGCAGTTAGGCTTATTAAAAAAAAACTGGAGCAAAAACATACCCAGACATTAAATTCATTGACTGAAAAATTTGATCAGTTAGGGTTTGTTCCGAATGGAGGTGGTCAATTTTCTGTCAAATTCTTTCAAGGAAAAATTTAATGTCATATACTCTGCCGAACAGATGCGTCACTAGGGGGTGCGGGGAAGGGGGTGCGGATCGTACCGGGTGACACCATCACAAAGGGTAACACCAAAATGTAAAATTATGTATGCCTCGTTTGTTTTTCAGCAGTGGCAGACTTGGAGGAGGTCTATGGGGTAAATAATAAGGGGGTGACATCATGATCAACAACATTGGGTGGCACACCCTCTAGTGATGCCTTTGTTTCCGAAAGTTTGACCCCAATATATATAAACAAATATAAGTAAAACAGGAGTAAGCGCCACTGCACATCACACTCATGACGTCACCGGCTAAAGTACGATGTCTTCTATGTTATCATGAACCGCCGTTTACCGTTAGATTAAAGTCGAACTCCTCGAAAAAAAAAGAAAAACTTAATTTCTGATTATGGGCTAAATACAAAAACAAAATATGATTTTAAATAAATAAATAAAATGAATAGTTGTATTTGAAACTAACAGTAGCCTACAAGCAAAGACATAAAGTAAGTCCTTCTTTTAAACATTATATTGCACGATTCAAATTAAAATGGGAAAAAATATTTTTACCTTTCGATGACTGAGATTTTAAAAATGAAGAACTAACCAACATTTAAATAATATTTCGCTTAAAAGTCAAAAAAAGAAGAAGTTAACTCATGCAAAATTTGTTGTCCTATTTGCCAGCGCTGCCGATGCCCTTCAGAAGTCCTTCTACAACACGCTTATTATAACCGAGAATGAGTCACGTGAGTTCCAATCAAAAGACCATTGGCTGCTTTACGTAGCATTTCATTATATATAATTATTGAAGCGTTCCTTTTTTATCCCCGCTGCTTGATGCTGAAGAAAACAACCAGCATTTCCCGAGGAAATACTAACGATCGTCCTTGAATATAAATGTTTTACCATACTAAGATCAATTCTCCTTACATGGTAATGACTTTGAGATGTTAACAAACTGGTGCAAAATACTTAGGTACACATTTCATAATTTTTAAAAATATATATATAAAATAAAAAAAATAGGGTTGTACACAAATAAAACAGTTTATATGACTTTGAGATATTTTCCCCAAAATATTTTGATGTTATATATATATATATATATATATATATATATATATATATATATATATATATATATATATGTATATATATATATAAAGTTCTTTTGAGATTGATATTAGAATCATAATTTACGTCTAATCTAATAAATCTAATAAATATATACTAATGGTTTTGATGCATTTTCTGAGCGAAAATTAGATAGAGTCTATAGACGGATCTTTCAATGTCAACTATTTCATTTGAAGATAATTTTCAATATATTTTTTCTTTGGAAAATAACAACAATACTCGCAGCAATCGCAGACCCCGCCTCCAAACCCTCCTACGTCCTTGGTAAATTAACAAAGAACGCGTGATATTTTTTCCCAAGAAATCACTCAGAAAAGACCGGGAATTTTAATTTTCTTGAAAAATATTGAAATAGGACTGGGAATTCCCGATCTATCGTACATTTTAGTACATCAGGGGCGTCCAAACATTTTGCAACTTGAAACTTGAAGTAAAGATATTTAGGGGCCGTATTAAAATAATCAACAAAAATGACATAGGTTGAGAGGTTTTATTCTAAAATTTTAATGTGAAGAGTGAAAATGAGATCTTGAATGCGGTAAATAGGCGAGGTCAAGCTCAATGCCACTGGTTTGATAAGTATGATACCATGCAGTTGAGGGTCACTTATGCTCATCCTCACACGATGTTTGTTAAAATTCATAACTGAAAATGTCTGCTCACACATGAATGTCGAGCCAAACAAGATGAGCATCTTCTTAGCATTTGTTCGAATCTCTTGGAATCCGTCTTCAACAAAATAACGATAACAGTCACGAGTGAAAGCTGTTGTTATCTGTCAAGACATTCAGCATCACCCTTGCATTCAATGAGTTCCAGCTACAGGTTGCCCAGAGCAAGGGTTCCCAACCTTTTTTGGGTGGCGACCTATTTTTATAAAAGTCATGTGGCCCGCGACCCCCATTAAATTTAAATAAGTTATTTTCAATAAAGTTTTTACAAAATATAGCAAATTTGCATTATAGTGAATATTTTTTTATTCGACAGTTGGCGACCCCAAAGGGGTCGCGACCCACAGGTTGGGAACCACTGGCCTGGAGCATTATCAGGGTCAACAGAGAAAGGTGTAGAAAAACCCCCACATGATTTCCTTTTCAATAGTGAAAAGTCCTGAAAACGTCTTTGAAATTCATCAGCCAGGGATGTGATATCTGCAACGGTTCCCAGACAACTGAACACTCGACAAGTGAACACACGACAACCGAACACAAGACAACTGAACACTCGACAACCGAACACTAGACAACCGAACACGCAGACAAGTGAACACACGGACAAGTGACCACACTGACAACTGAACCAATAGACAAGTGAACATAGGACAAGTGAACACAAAACTAATAGAAAAGATACTGAATAAGTAATAATTCGAAACGTTTAGTAGTACTATTCCTAATCTAAAACTGTGTTGTTCGCTTACAGTACAGATAAATTGCGAAATGTTAATTATAAAATCTTGAATTATTAATAATTTTAGTTTAAATAACTTATCTTATTACCTGTTACAGACGTTCCTTCATACAGAAGATTATTGCGACCTAAGCGTCGCTTGTCTATGGTTGTTTAATAATTGTCTTAAGTTTAGTTGAATTAGCTTTATTTTTTTTCTTTCACACTTTGAAATTACTAATACTAGTAATACTACTTAAGTAATAATTTTTTGTAAATTAATTTAATTTTAAATTAAATTTCATTTCATTTATTTAAATAATCATTCTGAACTCATTACTACAATTAAATAAATTTCTTTACAGTCGCACACAAAATAAACTATTTGATTCCTAGTAAATATTTTGTCATTTAATGTTGCTATTTATTATTTATGTTGTGATTTTTTTTTAAAAGTTATATAATATACAATTGTACTGACACTTATACTTGAAAGGAATTATTAATTTAATTGCGTGCCGGCTGATAAGGCTCTGCGTGCCGTCTGTGACATAGGTTCGCCATCAATGGTATAGACCTAATAAATATAGTCTCATTGGTTGTTAGCCCAGTACTACGTTAGTAATATTTATATGATGTATATAAATTAAAATGAAAGATTTTCCTATTATTACTTTTTTTTACTGTTAAAAATCACATTACAAAATATTTTTAAGTGCAGCAGAGATGTCTTTAAACTTTAGTTTTAATTTTCAGTAGAACTGGATACACAAGTGTAGTGACTTTTAAGACAATGCTTGATAGAGAAACCAATTAGACTGATAATGTCATTTAATTAAACCAGGAAACATTATTATTATTCTTTGTTTATCTTCACTGTTAATATACTATCTAAACTCAAAGCTCCTACTATGTTATAAATTTAGAGTAACAGGGTGAATGGAACATGGCGCAATTGATACTACATTATAGTATCTATCTCAACTTGTAGATATTGTCTTGATGAATCAAATCTTGATCAAAAGTGGAGTTGCATTATTGAATTATTTAATTGTATGTTGTCAATACATGTATTTATAGCAGATAAGCCTACTTTTAACTTCATTTAAAAAATTCAAAACCTTTTTGAGCAATTGTGAGATTTAATTAAACCAATTGTAGCAACATTATTGTAAATTCAATTAATATGCTGCCATTTTTTATCAATACTATTTTTAGTTTTTTGTTCAGAATAATAATTAAAGAATAAAGGCATATAACTGAAGGAGACAGATCAGTGCACAATACTATTATCAAATAGATTTATCCAGCAACAAATTCAATTCCAGTTGGAGTAAATGTAAGATCAGGAAATTGTTTTATTTAACTTAAAATGTGGCAAAGACATCTGATATAACGTTATTAAAATTATATAGTATAGTCATTAACACTAATTTTTATTTTACATACAAATAAATTACTAAATTCTAAATTTCAAAAATAACAGTCTGAACGCAAAATGTTAAATAGAAAACCAGTATGTTTATTAACTTTATTATATTATATAAAACAAAATGTCTGTTTTTGCAATGAAAATCATTTAATACAGTAAAAAATGCATTATAATTATTTATACAATATCCAATATTTGTTAGTCCTTACATTGTTATTCATTTTTTTTAGAATAACACTTGAAAATACAACACAAAGAAAAGAAAATAAATGTTAAAAGTCCATTCATTTCACCAGCATGAAAATACAAAACAAAATTTATACAATTTATTTCTAAAAGAAAATTTTTCAGAAATATAATTTCCCTTTATTGTAGATTAGCCATTCTGCGTAAGTAAGCTGACTTATCAAGATTATTTGCATAACCCTGTACTGCTAAGGCCACCTGCTCATCTAACTGAGCATATTTCCCTTTTTTTTTCTGGTTGTCCCATTTGCGCTTTTGCCAAAGTAAGCCTATGAAAAGAAATATCTTTTTCAAGACCATCAAATAAGCTCCAGATACTAGGATGACTGCAATGAAACAGTGCATTTAAGCCATTATGAAAACCTTCGCAGCAATTAGTAGTTTTCGGTGAACTTTCTATTGCAGCATCTTAATGGTTCCAAAGTTTAATGGGAAATAGTGGCTCTCTACCAATTGCACCTTCAATGTAAGTTGAAAAGAAATAGGTTAAAACTTCATTATATCTTTCATCATCTGGGAATGTAGCAGCAAGGTTATCAAACATTTGTCTTCAGGGGTGGACTGGGGAGTCCAAGCGTCCCGGGAAAAAAAAACAAAAAGCGGCCCTATCTTCATAAATGTTATTTTCCTTGTGCATTTTTTCCATCCAAACGTGAGGGCCGAGGCCTTTAAAGTTATGGGTCACTTTACAAATTACAATATACAATAACATAACCAAAAAACCCCGATAAATCGCATTTTTAATTTATATTTATAAATAAAATATCAAGAATGCGTCAATTCAAGTTATAAATCAATTTATTCGGACTCACTGTGATGGTTTTTATACCATAAGCAACTTCTTTAAGCTGGGTGCCATTTGGGCTACATGATCTATAATTGTGTCATTATTCAGTTCACTTAAAACATCGGGCCGATCTTCAATCATTGTTTATCCCATAAAGGTTTTAATACGTTTTAATTTCGAAAAAGCTTCTTTTTGGGAAGCCAAAGTGACAGGAATAGTTGGTTTTTTTTAAAAAGAAACTGCAAAATATTATCAGGATCGTTGTAGGTAACTACAGGAATTATGGAATTCAATGATTGAAACTCTTCAGCAAGCATGAAACCATCAAGATCCTTACTTTCAAAGGCAGTGAGCTTCTCTCACGATTCATACAGCAATTAAGTAGATCATTGTTTTGTAATTCAGGAAATTTAAAAATAAATCCGAAACGAGTCATGATGCCTTAGTATTTGTTCAAATTACATGTCCATTGACATGATTGCATATAAACAAACTAGTAAAAAAATCTGTGCCAAGCTAATTTTTTCTTGTGCATCTATAAATCCTTCATCTTCTCCTTTATATGTAAATTGTTTTATTTCTTTTTCTACTGGGTTTAAATGGGTTCAACTTCTATGTCTGTGGCAATTTCTTTTGCAAATGCAATTGCTGTTTCAAAACCACGATTGCAGTAAGATTTCGACCATTTACGAGCATGTTAAATGCTCTCAACTTCAGTTACTCGACCGACAGAAATATTTTGTAATTCTTTGCTGGTGTAATTAAAATGCGACAATATGTCGTACCAAAAAGCATTTGAAACAATGAAATTGAAGTTCTGTTCTTAAGTTGTTTGCACAAAGACTCTGCTTCACTTCAAAATTTTAGATCACTAATTTGCTATGGTACTTTGAAAAGCGCATGATCGATTTCTCCTGCTTGATATCGCACTACCTTTACGCTTTCCACGTGGCTTTCCAATTGTCTTTCAGTGGTTTCACAGAAATATTTCAAACATACTTAGAAAATAAAGCCCATCGCTTTGTCGAAGCAGAAAATAAAATATAGATTGTTAAATTATATACTAAAAAACGTCAGTGCACCAGGACAAGTTTTTACCATATAACATAGCAGCAAGATGTATCTGTGAAGGGTATAAAGGGTAAGAAATGCCTTGGGATTTAATTGTAAAAGACGACCTTGTACGCCTCACTTATGCCTATCATGTTCGCACCGTTGTCGCATCTTTGACCGCGGATATCAGAAACATATAAGCCCAATTTTCTCAGTTCCAATAGTAAGACATCAAGCAGTTGGTGCCTAGTACTTTCTTCCACTTCTAGAAAACGTATGAAGTGCTCATGAGTTACTTCAGAATATCCACCTCCTTGGCTTACATAGCGCATTGTCAGTGACATCAGTTCTTGGTGACATTAGCACGGTGTGCAATCAAGTATTACTGAAAAGTGTTTAGCTGATTTTGCTCTTGCTACAATAATTTTCCTTACCTTATTTCCCATTAACGAAATGAGTTCGTTCTGAATGCGCTTTCCGGAAGTACTGATCATCAATTTCATTAATTTTTATTTGCCACGTATTTTCCTGCAAAACCGAAACAAATGTTGCTAGTGATTCCACGAGACCCAGAAAGTTTCCATTGTTTGCCTGATGTATTTATCAACTGAACTACGAAATAGCTGACCGAGAAATTGGACAATAGCCATGAGACGTTGAAATACACTATACAAACGAGCCTTTTCACTGTTAATTATTTTTTGACTTGGCTTGTCAATTGTCATTGTTTTGTTAGCCTGTTTTTCATCTCAAACCATTCCAAAGTAGATGTAGTATTATGTCCCTTTGATTTATCATGATCAGACAGTCTAACACATTTTTATTTATTTCACTTACCATAGCAAGTTAAAGCCTAAAAGTGGCCTTCTCGTTTTTAAAATGTTCTGAATCCATAAATGCTTACTAAAATAAAGTAGGAAAAATACTTTTTGCATTAGGATTTAGAATGATTATAATATGCTTTTATATTAGTACGGAATTTTTCTACTTATTTTATCCTGAGAAAATAAATATAAAGTTTTCTAGTTATGTTGTTATTAAAAAAAAGTTTTGCGTAATAGAAGTAAAATTGTAAAAAGTAGTAAAAATGATTAGTCAAAGCGCGGGCCCAGAAAAGCGTGGGCCGGCCCTGATTTCAATTTAGAGAAAGATCTCTCACAAGCTACTTGGGTAGACGACAGAGTGAATAAGGTTTTTTTAAGTGCTAAAGAGATGTTTGTATGTTTGCCCATAGAAATTGTATTTATGTAGTACAGAAAAGCAGCAAACAGGACATTTTTTTTCAAGATTAATTATTATTATATCACCGGTCCTTGGCGGCCCACCGGGAATTTTCCCGGTGTCCCGGCGGCCCAGTCCACTCCTGTTTGTCTTACATCATTTATTGGTACAAAGGCTAAGGCTGTTAAAGATTTAAGCTTTAATTTAAGTTCAATATCAGATTCAAAATCAGATTTAAGGCCAACACTACACATTTTTCTAATTAAGCTCTGGAACAAGTGAAAATAGCAACCCTTAACTTCTGCATTAGTGAAATTTGAATGAACTGCAGAAATGCACGCCTTTTCAACATCTACCAACACCTTTTGAGGGGTTAAGTTTGGCAAAAGTTGTTTTAAAATTTGGCACATGTTTGTGTATGTTTGTATATTTTTTTCCTGCAAAAGAAAATAAATGCATGGAGGGTAAAAATTACCAACTTTTGCATGCCATGTGTATAGTTGATAAAATAATGAGGGCGCCTTATCAAATGTGCCATCGCCATAGATTTCACCCTTATTCAATTCCAGCAATAAATCAATGTTTCCAATGGCTATAATTCTATGAGGATCATTTTTTTCCAGAGTCATAAAGTACTAAATGAATATATTTTTCTGGAATGTCAAAGATTGTTGTAGTTGGTATAGGAAAATGTGACTCTTCTCTGTGTCTCATTAAAGTTCTTGATAGAGATGATTGTTTAGGTATGTGCTGGAGGACATCATTGCTAACATTTATCAGCACACTTCCAATAACATTTTTTGATGTCGCTCCAACACACTTAATGCCAGTCTTCATTTGGCTTACGGCAATATTAGCTTTGGCTTTTTGAGGACAAGAATCATGAGTGTGTGAGGTTGGCTCTACAATAACATAATTTTTATTAGTTTTAATGAAAGCCTTGCAATGATTGGTCCTGGTGTGATACTGTCTACATCTCCAAGTGATCACATCACTATTTTTGTCTTCTTTCAATTTAATATACTCAAACCCTTTGTAAACCAACACCAAATGTCCACGCTGACTTTCTGAAATCTCCAAAGCCATTAGGAAAGCTGGAAAAGACAAAAATAAATATTTTATGTTACTTTTAAATTAATTATCTTTAGTTATGAAACTGAAATTTGAAAAATGTTATAAGTTATATATTTGACAACATTTTCTTTATTACCTATAATTTTTAATTGGGGCTTAAATAATAATATACTGCTTAAAGACTGTACAAAAATAATCAATTTGCTAGCACAACCAAAGAATTACGGGTAAGTCATCAAATTTCAAAAAGACAATAACACCAAAAGTTGCAAGTGTCTAGCCCTAAGATTGAGTTTAAAGGCAGTAAGCATTATTTGCATAAGTGCATTCTAAATTTTAATATTCAAAATATAAGTATAGTATAGTTAATCTAATAATAATTAATAATATCAGTACATGGTATAGAGCAGGGGTCAAAGGCGGATCAAGGTTGCACTTTTGCACAGGGCCCCTGGCTGCAATTCCACCTGAGGCCTGGTCAAGCCACCTTTATTATACAATATAATAAGTTTGGGACCCTTAAATCATTGGGGGCCCCTGGCTTTAGCCCAATTAGCACCCCCCTTAATCCGCCATAGGCAGGGGTCGGCAACCTTTTGCTAACTGTGAGCCAACTTAAGGTTTCAAATTATTCAGAGGGCCAACATCACATATTTTATACAAGTCGATCGATTTATAATCAACCTTATACATGAAACATGAAGAGCATGCGTGCCATTTGAAATTGCCTGGTGTGCCAAGTGTGGCACGCTTGCCATAGGTTGCCGACCCCTGGTATAGAGTATAGCATTCTACCATGAATAATTGACTATGAGTCTAATATATTGTATTTGAATATGACTATATTATACATTTGAAATTCTAATAAGCTATTTTTAATATGTGTAACAAAAATATATCTTACTGACTTAGCAATAACATTAATTTATGTTAAATTTAAATTTTTATATTTAAGTACCTGTGCGAGTATGGTCCCTGAATCTGAATCTTTTAAATTTGAAAGGTTAGTACCTGGTCTTGAAAACAGTGGCAGTGGAGTCAAGTGTTTAGTGGTAGTCCTGTGTTACAAAGACAATTTAAATTATAATACATGTATAGTATAATAGTATTGGACTATTACTATTAAATTATTTAAATTATGAGACCAAAAGTCCCTCATTCAAAGGCAAAAGCTAAAGGTCTTCATAACCAATATATTATTATATCTATTGCTAAATTGAAGACCTTAGATTAGACTAACTTAGCCTTAATTCACATTTTTGTCAATTTCAATCTAAATTAAAAAAACAGTGAACGTTTAACATCTGGTTAAAGTTGAAAACAATAAAATGTAACTAGGGCCAATATTTTAACAGCCTAAATAATATAATTAAAATGAAATAGTCCCAGACTATAGACATATAGTATATAGACACTATTGTAGAGACAAAAAATAAATTAAAACTTGATTATCTCAAAATTTGTGTCTTAAATACGTTTAGCCTATAGAAATATCAATAAGTTGAATAAGTTAGTTTAGTTAGTTAGTGACTAAGACTAAGTAAGTTCACTAAGGCTAAGCCTAAGCTCTTCAATTTTTTATTATTATAAATATTAGTGATGCCCTTAAAATAATGGTAATAATAGTAATAATAATAAATATTAGTTGATAATAATAATATATAATAGTAATAGTATTTAGGTCAGCTAGTATAAATAAATCTAAATAATAAAAGTTCAAGGATTTAACTTAAATTTTAGAGTATACATGTAGTAATATTAGTAGGCCTATGCCTATACGGTCAGTTGAGTCAGAATACAAAACTATACTATAACTTATAAGACTATAACACTAACACTATACTTAACTGTGCCCGGCACTTAACTATGCCCAACTTAACTATAACACTGAACACACCAATCCTCATGCAAAACTACTTCCCTTTACATAATCAAAGTCACAAGTAGAACAAAATTAATGCATTAGAATAATCTATAAATGAAAATGGCTTAGAAAATACTCACTTCTTTTAATTCATGATGTGCTTTCTGGAAGTTGTAAATTATCTCTAGTTGTATTGTCTCTTTCTTAATAAACTTTACGCCGCTCTCTTTGCGATTAAATGTTAAGATTTTTTTAAACTTCAGTTTCAGCAGTAGCAAATCTGTAAATTTCTTAAAATAATTACAATTCGACAAATTTGTTTTATAATTTATACATTTTTTCAATTTCTATTATATAAGTGTTCACTTGTCGTATGTTCAGTTGTCGGTAGGTTCAGTTGTCAGTGTGGTCACTTGTCTGCGTGTTCACTTGTCCGTATGTTCACTTGTCGTGTGTTCGGTTGTCTTTTGTTCAGTTGTCTAGTGTTCACTTGTCTAGTGTTCACTTGTCTTGTGTTCACTTGTCCGGTCACCATCTGCAACATACCTATGCATTTGCTAATTGAAGCTTTTTTCTGGAAAACTTGTCATGATTTCCTGTAGTGAGTGGAAATATGTGGTATTAGGCTGCATTGGAGACAGTTGCCTTTGGAAAGTTGCTGCTTGTTCCCAAATACCTTGATATGTGAATATAATTGGCTTACCACTGTATAGTGCCCTTGAAGATTTGTATTAAGAACGTTTAGATGTCTTGTCATATCAACTAAAAATGCAAAATCACCCAGCCAAGCAGTATCAGATAATTCTGGAATTGGTTCTTCCTTATCTTCCATGAATCGCCCCATTTCTTTTTAAAGTGCGTAGAAGCGCTTAAGTGCTGTCCCCCGACTGAGCCTTTTTATACCATTGTGATACACAACATCTCCGTATTCTCCCTGGATGTCAAGAAGAAACTGCTGAAACTGGCGGTGAAACAGGGCTTTAGAGCGTATAGAGTATATAGCTTTTATCACTGGCTTAATGACATGATCACATCTAAGCTGTTTGGCACAAAGAACTTGTTGGTGAGTTTAAACGCTTTGTCCCCCTCTTTGCTCACTTTAATACAGACACGTGTTGCTATTTAACTATGCTCACCAATCATGGCAGTAATAATTCCAAATATTTTTCCATGGCAGTTTAATGTCATTGACCGCAGAACAAACGGAAAGAAATAAATCTTTCCCCCTTGTTTAATCTTAAAGACTCTGGAGATCAAGTAATTCCTCACTCACACACGTGTCATCATTAACTCCTCTAAAAAATAAGTAGTTGGGCAGCGTCAGATGCATCAGTGTTTTCATCACAGGCTATCGAAAAAAGAGTTGTTAACCTGATCAATTTCAGTTACAGTACTTTAATTGTCATTCCTAAAACTTTATCAAGACCCAAACCTACCAAGATCAAAACCTATCAAGATCTAAATCTACCAAGATTCTAAGCCTAACTATAAAGATCTAAATCTACGAGATTTAAATCTACCATGCCTCAAACTATTATTATCTAAATCTACCGAAATCTAAATTAGCAAGATTTAAACCTACCAAGACTAAAACCTACCAAGATTTATTTAAAAGCATACAAAGACCAAAACCTAAAAAGATTTTAACATACCAATTCATTTCAATAAATGACGCCAAGCGCCTAAGGGGGAGGGGGTCACGCATTTGTGACGACGTGTGACGAGGGGGTGGGGATGTTTAAGAAACGTGACGTCACATCAAACAACGCACTACTTTAAAAAAAGTTCCACTTAAATATTTGATTGCTTTCAATTGATTTAATGGCCTTTTCAACGGCTTCACGCGTGTTGCGATAATAGAGTGCAGACTTACACTAAATACATATTTAAATGACAAAAAAGTAGTTTGCATCATGCTAAGATTTAATTAGAAAATACTGCTTTTAGAGGGGGGGTGGGGGTCAAAGCTTTGTGACGATATGTCGGAGGGGATCTAAGTTTTTGTGATGAGGGGGGAGAGGGTTGAAAAATCGACCAAAATCGCATTACGTCATTAATGGAACTTAACAAAGACCAAAACCTACCACACCCAAAGCAACCTAGATCTTAAATCTACCAAGATCTAAACTTACCAAGACCCAAACCTTATTACAAAACCCAAAACTTTCAGGACTCTACGCTAAAAAGCACTTTTCATTTTGATCTAAATATGTACACACTTGTCAGGACACAAAACATAAATTTTTTAGACAGCAACGGAAAAAACACAAAATAACTACAAAAAAAATCCTTTTTTTGTTGCTTTGCCCTTGGCAATCTGTCCTTGGAAAATAAAATCGGGAATTCCGTGAATGACGTGTTATTCCTTGCTTACCCCTTAAACTAGTGATGTTATTGCACGATATCTGGCTAAAACTAGAAATAAGAATAGTTAGTGCAGGTGTGATAGGCTACATCCAACTTCTGACCAGAATATACCCCGGTGCTTAAAATGCCCTCGCGGTAATTAAAAAAGGGGGGAAAGTGAGCTGTTTGTCAAAAAGCACATGTTTGCTACTAACAAAATAAATGAACTTATATACCAAAAATTAAACAACCCGTTAAAAACAAAGTTTATGACTATAAATCACTTATGTATGAGACATAACTAAAATTATTGAATATGTGCAATATAATATGCACTTTGCGACAAACATTTACGACTGAAACTAGCTGAACTCCCCTTGATAATCATTAGATGTGGTCATCGATGGCTGGAGTGAACTCCAGTGACACGTGGATGTCAACAATAGCAGATGGCTACATTATTTACATAGAGATAAACTTAAACATGCATTTATTTAATTACGGTACATTCTATCGATCTGAAATTTTGAAACAAAGCATCGTTAGGTGACACAAGTCTAAGTGTAAAATTTCAGCTCGATATAATCACGGGAAATGTGTCATTTTTGACTTTTGTTTTTCCGCCCTCCACGACAAGATGGTGAAGTTAATATAAAGGATTTAATAAACAACCCCGTAATAAAACCAACCCGTAAAATCAAAGTTTTTGACTATAAATCCCTTATATATGAGACATAACTAAAAGTATTGATTATGTTCAAACGCGACAAACGTTTACAGACTGAATCTGTCTTAACTCCCCTTTGCTGTATAACCCAGAGGGGGGGGATGGGAGGGGGGTTGGGAGAGGGGAAAGGTCTAGTCACCGATCTCTGGACCGAGCTCAGCGTGACACGTAATATGTAAACAAAAGCACGCCGGTACATGGACGGGTGGCGTCAACGCGCGAACTGAATTGTCACGTGAGAAGAAAAACAATAACAAACCGTGAAATTGAATTACATACGACGTATCGAGATAAAATAAAAATGCATTAATTTAATTACGGTACGTTCGATCGATCTGGAAATTTAGATACGATGCATTGTTAGGTGACATGAGTCTATGTGCCAAATTTCAGCTCGATGGCATCACGGGAAGTGGGTTCATTTTTGACTTTTGTTTTTCCGCCCGACGTACGAAGAGATGACGACAGAGAGAGAGACAAGATTTCGAAGTTAATATAAGGGATTTAATAAAAAAAAACCGTAAAAAGAAAGTTTTTTACTATAAATCCCTTACATATGAAACATAACTAACAGTATTGATTATTTTCAAACGCGACAAACATTTACAGACTGAATCTGTCTTAACTCAACTTTGCTTCACAACCCTGTCGGGTGGGGGGGGGGAGATGGGCGAAAGTCTGGTCACCGATCGCTTGACCGAGCTAAGCGTGACACGTAAAATGTAAACAAAAGCACGCCGGTACTTCTATGGGTCGCGTCAACGTGTCAACTCAAACTCTCACGTTGGCAAAAAAACAATAACAAACAGTGAATTTGAATTACATACGTTATATAAGGATACACTAAAAATGCATTAATTTAATTACGGTACGTTCGATCAATCTGAAAATTTGATACGATGCATTGTTAGGTGAGACGGGTCCGTGTGCCAAATTTCATTTCAGCTCGATCGCATAACGTGAAGTGTGTCATTTTATACGTTTTTTTCCGCACGACCAACAGACGAAGAGATGACGACAGAGAGGCAAGATTTTGAACTTAATATAAAGGATTTAAAAAGAGGTGCAGATGTTGCCTAAGACCATTTTTTACTTATTGCTGTCAAGTCTCATAGTTATAGGATTTGCCTTGCGTACGCTTTCTCTCAGTACACAGATAACTGACACAAGTATGTAAAACGTTCCAGTTTTTTATCCGCTGTACAACAACCTTGGCGTTCTTCATAGGAACCCCAGCACATATATCTTTTACACTATTGGTTCAATAGTCGTACTCTCTACAGACTGTCTATCTGATGTACAGGATAACGATTAGTCAGCTTCACATGTCAGTCCACACAATCTTCACATGTAACAGCCCTTCAGTCCAATCCAACCGTCTTGGGCTACGCTCAACTCTCAACTCCCCGACCGTCTGCTGTCACAACTCAAACCTCTTTTCTACTGACTCTCTCATGCCCTCTGACCACACACACGTGATCAGAGTTAACCAAAAATCATCCCCGTGAACTCGTGTTTACTCCAGTCAACACCAATGTTCCCTATAAGGTTCGTTGGTCCGTGTGCAAAGTAAAAAAACTCGTGTGCAATGTTGCGCAGCATCCATATTTGTGTGCAATATTTTACAAAATTTTCTGCGCGGTAAATCTAAACTGCTGCGTGGCGTCGGTCAGATATCTACGCAGCCACGGAGCTTAAAGGGAACATTGGTCAACACGCATTCACACACAGTTTGAGAAACTATAACATGGAATTATGTGCTAGGTGTGATAAAGGTGAGATCATATAAGTAAAGTTTAGAATGTTTTTTTAGGTACGGGAGTTAATTACGTCATGGACGGTTTTACCAAGTTCTTTGATGAAGTTGGTATGTAAGAAAACTTTAGAAAATTTTTCATATACAGGGTGGTAATCTCTAACATGGACTGTAAGGATGTATGTTATGATACAGATAATGTCAGTAAGGGAGGTAGACAGTCTGTTGGGTTTATCATGTGGGGGTAGTGCCATGGTAGTACGGTGCATGAAAACAAAAGTAAAAAGTGACTATATTGTAGGTAAGGGGGAGCAAAATGTATGCCGCTGGAGTAATAGTAACAGACCTGGAGGCTACCGTTCGTGTTTGTAAAATTAAGTAGAAGAAACGATGTGATCTTGGCCAATAAATAATTAGAAACAGTTGGTTGTGGAGGAAAAAGAAATTAGTGAGAGTTCTACTCCATGAGTTGTAAACATTTTTTTAGGTTTGAGTGGACTAATCACAATTTGTGACTTGTGACATGTCTTAGGGTTCCGGCAGCATTCATTTTCTTTTGTAAAGTATTAGTTTCAAATTTTATTTTAAAGGGCTATCTTTAGTTGTCTTTTGACAGCACAACAAAAACTTTTTAGAAAGGCAGACGATGGTAAAAAAGAAAGGTATGGTCAAGTTTTATTTTAAGGGAGGATAATACATTTTTCTCAGAGCATAGTTGTCTTTAACGTACTGGAGACATTATCGCCTTTGTTACATCTTTCTTCTTTTGTTTGTGGTTGTAACCATATTTCATTTTGTTGATGTCGTAGTTTTCAAAAGGTCCTTTTTATGATTTACAAAACCTTTTTTTTGCCTTAATACTCATTTGTCGACGTGTTGAGATATCTATTTCTTCTGATGGTTTTATTTTAGATTCAAAGGGATTGTTTTTGATGATGAGACTTAACATTTAAAATACCACACATGCGCTCACATCTCAACTACACATGTTTCATACCATTGACATGGCCGAGTTGAGATATCGTGTATCCACTATGTCCGATTATAATTACATCACAAGAGTTGTGGTGAGCACGGCCTACCGGGCTAGAAGACTCAAAAATAAATAGGTCACTCGACTTGGAAATAGATAGACAATGATGAGGAACTTGTCATGTTCTTCAGTTATGACACAAAGGGTCTAAACATGGTTAAAGGAAATTAACAATATATGACGATGATGAGGGGGAGTTGGGGGGAGGTGTTTTTCCTAGAGACAAAAGTGACTTGATTATCCCCCTGGATGGGTAAAAAAGTTGTAGCAAAGGGTGCCTAAAAACAACGGTCGGGGAAATCGGACGTATCCTTAGAGGGAATGATCTTTATTTGGAGAGGGATAAGTTAAAAACAAAGGAGAGAAATAACTGTTGTTTTCACTTCAGAGAAAATAGTTGAGACGTTGTTGGGTTAAAAGGAGGAATTCGTCCATGCGTTAAACGCAAACAAGTCAAAGCGGTGATCGTTGATGTTATTTGAATGCAATATGTTGGGTTAATATTATTTGCAGAATATAGGTGACTGGAAAGTTAGTGGAACTGAGTTGTAGAAAGGTTTGCTTAAAATAAACTCCAACCCTTTTTCACTCCTTTGTCACTTCGTATATACCCTACCCCTTTACTCTCCTGACATGTACAATTATTTGACTCTTAAGCTTTTAAGAAATTTCCTATTTTCCTAGACCCTTGAACCGACTTTTAACTAACAGTCTTGTCTACATTCATCTATCTTCCCGTTTTAACCCTATCAATGCTCGCCTAGTAACACTGCATGCTAATAATTCACAACGACCTTCATTACTTCGACTCTAAGACTACGTACAACTTTCTTTTCCCTCCTACTTTTAACAAACACCCTTGTGCAGGGCAGTATTCCTGTCTCTCACCCCATCGGTGTTGCCTCAACGTTCACCCGACCCTTATGTTTTTTCTTCATCCCTTTCAACAAATTGAACTTACTGGTGTTAAACAGTAAGTAAAAAAACACTTGTCCCATTTGCCTCACTTAATGGTACTCAATGATATTAAATAAAACCACCCAAACCACCCCCATAAACTTTAATTTCGCTTTTGGTATTGATCTTATTGGAAAACAGAGGCATCACTAGGGGGTGCGAAGGGTGCGGACCGCACCGGGTGACACCTTCATAAAGGGGTGACACCAAAATGTAATTTTTTTGTATCCCCTTTAAGTGCAGCCTCGGAGGTAATTCGTGAAGGGGTTACAACATAAGCTACCGCACTATGTGACACAAACTCTAGTGACGCCTCTGTTAGAAAACAACAACAATATTTGCGTTATATATATTCCCATCCAAATCAGTCCAAAAAGACCTTGTACAACTGAACCTCAGGTATTTGATAGTTTTTTGAAAAAAATTAAGTGGGACTGGGAATTCCCTATCTATTGTTTATTTTCTAGAGAAATTTTTATCTACTAAATGAACGTCCTCATAATCTTCTACTCTGTGTGCATTTATTTTACTTTAAAGGAGTATTGTTAAGCGTAGTGTGGTCGTACTTGATACAAGCATGTAAATTTAAACAAATATATAAGAGGAGTAATAGTTCAAACAATCTATCATGATGTTAATGCGTGACACTCAACATGAATGCAGTCCTGAAGCTGATGCTATGGATTGCATTGCTGGATGTGATTAACATTTTATATGTCCTCTTTCATCTTATAATTTCCAATTACAACATTATTTTAATAATCGCTTCTCAAACTTTATCAATACCCAAACCTAGCAAGACATAAACATACCGATACCAAAACCTACCAAGATATAAACGTACCAGAGCCCAAACCTTCCAGGACTCTATCAAGACCGAAACCCGCCAAGGCCAAAACCCACCAAAACCCAAACATACAAGTCCCAAACCTACCAAGACACAAACCTACCAAAATATAAACCTTCCAAGACTCAAACCCACAGAGGCCCAAAGTTACCAAGACCTAAACATTAAATGACTCTAAGCATGAAGACATTTTTCATTTTGTATAAATATGTACAAGCATATCAAGACCAAAATCATGACCTTTAAAAAATTAATAGCAACAACAGTTGTTTGAAATCCCTTATATTAACTTCACCGTCTTGACGTGATCTCTTGGTCGGTCGGGTGGAAAAAAACGAAAGTAAAAAATGACCCACTTCCCGTGATGCTATCGAGCTGACATTTTGCACTTAGACTCGTGTCACCTAACAATGCATTGTGTCAAAATGTGAGATCGATCGAATGTACCGTATTTTAATTAATGTATTTTTAGTTTATCTCTATATAGCATGTGTTGCCGGGTCACTGGAGTTCACTCCAGCCATCCACGACCATATATCCGTTTTCAATTCAAGGCGAGTTCAGTCAGTTTCAGTCTGTAAATGTTTATGCTAGTGTGTCGCGTGGTGCATAGTAAATTGAACATCATCAATACTTTTAGTTATGTTTCATATATAAGGAATTTATAGTCAAAAACTTTGTTTGTACGGGTTGTTTTATTTCTTTGTTCGCTTCCTATGGCGATTAAGGCTATGAAAAAAAATCGGGAATTTGTTAAATTAATTTTGTCCCGTTTCCCTCTTAAAACAGTGATATGACGTTTCATTGCACAATGTCTAGCTAAATATAGAAATTGGAATAAATAGTGCAGGTAATAGAGTTTGGAGCGAAGCCAACATCCACCCAGCCCCCCGCCTTAATAAGTATTGATCTAAAAACTACATGATCTCTGTTTCAGAAACATTTATAATTCGCAAATGATTTAAAATTGAAAAGTTTTAGGTATTTCATAAAATTGTTCATGTCTAACAAATAAACTTCTACGAATCACGGAAAGATGAAATTGGTGTTTTTGGTCAAGCGTAAAGTATAGCTAGCCACTCCTTTAAAAGGATACTCGTCTTGTTCAACCCCAAAGCATTTTGACTTAATTTATATACACAGTCCAGTATAAAATTAATAAACAATTTTAGTTCCTTAATAAAAGGGATCATTTCAGTAATTACAAAAAAAGGGGGGGGGGCATAGGGCTACTTAAGTTTTGACACGTTCATAGATAAAAAAGCACATGTGTGCTAATGCCACGACATATTAACTTTAAATACAGCAAACTAATGCCAGTTACGCCACCGAATGTTTATTTAGATTAACAAAATGAGTTAATGAATAACATCTCTCGTCGACCTGTCGAACTTTTTAAGCCATAACTAACATGGAGATAAAAAAAGGTTTTTGGTTGAAGAGGGGGCAGCAATACTCACGGATGAATATTTTTCTACATAAAGAGTGGAATTTTTGGTAGATAGTCAAGCTGAGTCACTGTACCGTCGGTGGGGATAACGGGAATGGACTGTTTATTTTGTGTAAAATAAGTTTTAAAAAAATAGCTATATAAATTTGATGTTTTTAATTAATATCAATATTTTTTATTGCTAAAACTTTTTGAAGTGTATGAAGCAATGAAAAAAATCCTATACGTTATAATTTAACTTAAATGCTTGAACTGCCTCATCGGTCCTGTCTCCCCAGAACTCTTTGGTAAAGATTTGACGCCTCAATTTGTTTATCTCTATTGATAGTGATAATTCATAACAGATATAAACAAGTTAAAAAGCTCTGCATAAACACTGCATACACGTGTGGAAAGTGCCCTTACATTTTAAAATTATCCCACATTAAAAGTAGTTACCTGTTTTGTGAAGGCCTTAGATGTAATGCTGTAGTTAGAGTTTAAAAATTACAATAACCGGTGTTATAGATGCTGGATATCTGCGCAAAAATGTCCTCATTTATATCATAACTTATCTTATCTTATCTATTACAGATGGTCCTTCTAAACAGAATTGTATTGCGTCCGAGGCTTATCCGTGGTTTTTGTCTAGGCTTGCATTTTTTTGAGTTTGCTCTCTACCTAAAAGAAAATCTTGGATCAAATATTCTGGTCCCATACTTTATATAGAATAGGACTGCGATAAAGCTTTTAAATAAAATACAAATACACAAACAAATTGTGTATGAAAACAAAACAATAAATTTGAGCTTTATTATTAAACTAATACGACGGTAAACGTTTCGGCTAATGCCTTTATCAGTACATAAATAACGTGCTTACATAAGTAATAAAATTACATTTAAATTCTTACGACAAACTATATAATAAAAATTTATGAGAAAAAAAGGAAAGGAAAAACAACAACGACACAGGACACATAAAAAAGAGGAAGTATAAAAAGTTACAGTGAAAAACACAACGGGAAAAAGATTCTACAGTTACGTAAAATTTTGAATTTGGTTTATTCCATACGGAGACAACGCACCAAATCGTTTTATAAACCTATTTTCCATGTAGATCTTATCATGTGTATTGCTCGAATATAAAATACCAGTAACTGCAAAATTCTAAATTCCATCACGGTCAACACTGTTGAAATGTTTAGATACAGGACACACTGAGCCTGTTTATATATATTATGCAGGTATTCTCTAACCCGATTTTAAGACGATGACCTGTCTTACCCACATATATTTTATAGCACCTCTTGCAAAGAATGCATAAATCACGTTGCGACTTGTGCAAGTTAATCCATCTTTTATTTTGAAATTTTCAAGAGGGAAAGAAATGTTGTCTATTTCAATCACATATGAACAAGTATTGCAACGGTTACCTTTGCAACCTTTTGTTCCAACACATGCTTTCATTGTAGTAAAATGACTTCTTAGAAATATATCTTTCAGACTCATATCTCTCTGGAAAACAAATAAGTAAAATGTAAAAAAATCTTTTTTTTAAAAGGACACGCTTTTATTTACAAACATTTACAGACTGAAACGCGCTGATTTCCCCCGACCTTGATGTAAACACGGGAATTTACGAGGGCTAGAGTGAAACCAGTGAGCCGTGGAGGTCAACCCTAGCAGACGAATATACATTCGAAATAGTGATAAATAGAGATAAACTAAAAATTGATTAATTTCATTACGGTACATTCGATCGATCTAAAATTTTGATACAATGCATTGTCATCCAAGATCTATCTGTGGTAAAATTTTGAGATCTCTAGGTCCATCAGAAGTGGTTTAATTTTACGTTTCACGATTTGAAGGAAGGATACAACATACAAACATTGTGACTGAAATAAAAGCGTGTAAAAAGGAGAGTGTTGTGTTTTTCGTGTTTTTTTAAAGACCTGCTGGGTTAGAAGGTCGTCAGCCATGAGGATTGGTCAGTTTTTGAGAATCACCTGGCGGGCTTTAAAGTTATGGGGATGAAATGTTGACATAAATTTAGATCAATCAGAGTGATAAGATAGAGATGATTTAAAAGTGTCCTGTCTGGTCATACTTTTAATTCGATTGACATCGGATGTTAAAACTGGATCAGGGTTAAAAAGTATCATTTTTTAAAAAGAAAGACAACCCACAAATATACAAATTTAGCGGTAATAGTCCCGACCTATTCCACTAAAGTTTTCCCCCTCAGAATCGACACCGCTGTGGACATGCCGATCAAAATAACACCAGTCCGTGTATCCCATCGGTTGAACGTACGGCTCCCTACTCCCTGGACATGTACATGTTGTGTACGTGTACTTGCTCCAGCCGCCTCTCACCTCGTATCTGTTTATCCAATGTCCGACTGACACCTGTTTAAAACAATCGTGGGGATGGGAAACGATGAAGGTCCACTTGCCCTGGTCGCCAGAACTCTTGTACTTCTGGTCGACTTTATCCCAAAGCCCTCGCTAGCGCCTCCACATTCCTTCCAGTTTATCCAGTAATTCTACGTCGCATGTCACGCCGTACAACACACACGCGTCATCTTCGACATTCGCCCTCACCATCGTCCAGTCGTCAAGTGTGACCAATGGGCTGTCGTGGCTGTCGTAGAACAGCCTGCACGTGGTGTGGCTCGCTTCCAGGTCGTCGAAGACCACGTGTGTGGTCGTGGTGATCTCAATGACACCCCACTCGCCACTAGCCGTTTCCGAGACTTCACATTTCCGGCACCTGCATGTTCTCTTGTCGTGCTCCTCCCGGTACTTGAAGACGTGACACACCATCCCAGTCCCTACCCTCCTGACGTCACTACCCCTCATGTTGTAAAAGGTGTAAAGCAATTTCGTGTTTGGCCGCATTCCATCAGAATTTGCCCAAGATCTATGAGAGCTGGTATATTGTTTCCAATTGAACGAGCCATGGCCGTCTGAAAATAATAAATGGCCCGAATGACATGAAAATCGTCCTTTGGGGTCAAACCTGGAGTTGTTGACCGAACATAAGATCCTTGAATTTCTACATGTTTTTTACAAGTATTTTTATCGTATGCCTGTTTTTTATAACATAGACCCAACTGGTGACAAGCAGTAGTGTGTTCTTTAAGCTTGAAAGCTCTCTTTAACAACTTTTTTGATCGTTTGATAGATTCCTGTGTGCCTTGATCTTTCATTACTCGAGCACATTCTGTCCATGTCCATGCATCATCTTTTCCATATTCCAGTGCATCATCAATAAGTTTTTCAAACACGCGACCATGGAATATCTCTTCACGCTCTGTGTCTGAGAAGTTGAGATTCGGATCATTTATCATAACAGCAAGTTGTGAGAAAGCTCGACCGCGGAGGTAAAAATGAACGGGTTCATTTTGTGTGTCGAATAATAAATCTGCTGCCTTTTGTGCGTGTTCCTTTATTGATATCGCTGGAGTTATCGCATGAAACATGTCTCTGTGTAAAGCTCATCTGTGCGATAATCCAAGCCTATACTTCCAAAAGTATTTTTCGGGCTGAATTTTAACAACAGGTGTGTATAGCTCAATAGCTCGAGAAATGTTGACCGCCCCTCCTAAAACAATAAAAGAATACGCAAGTTCAGCAATGGCTTCGTTCATTAGTTCCTCTCCAGAGGTGCTCTTTCGTAATTCTTTTAACCTTTTTAACTGATGCCCTGCAGTGATAAAGTCAACCTTTTTTTATTAAGATATAGAACCGTGCCACAAGCGATGTCATATTGTTTTCATTCGTCTTCTTTATAACTTCATCGTTTAGTTCTTTAGCTTCCTTGTATCTTCTTAGCTTGAATTCTATCCATGTTGCCAGATTTAGCTTTGCGTAGATCTCTTCCTGGCATTCATTGTCAACACCCTGGATCTGTAGTTTATCTTTCAGTTCCTCTAGCCTTTCCGAAGCTCTCCCTGCATCCTCGTTAAAGATGGAATGAAATTTTTTCGCCTCTTCTTTAAGGCATTTGCGTTTAGACTCATCACTGGTCATCCCAAACTGTAAAATATTTTAAATAAAGAAGCATGATTAAACAGTCCATGTTGTTTTTGCTGCTAACTACTTTGAAAATTGTAATAATTGGTGGACAAATATTTCTTAATTTTTGGAGCAGCGACTTTACGTAAAGACATGTATTAAGAGTAGATTTTAAAGAAATACATTATTAATTTATAAGGCCGTAAGTTCGTTTCAACATACTGTTTGCAATAAACTGTGAAAGTTACATTGTTTGCACATAATAAAGTTTTATTTGCAAGATTTGTTGTTACATTGCTATAAAATCATAGCTACAACGGTTTATTATCATTGCTGCTAAATTATTTGTTATTATTAGTTGTTTGTGGTTAAATTGTTTGTATTAACAATCATTTGACTACATATTTGGTCTTTTCAATTTTAGCTTAGTTGTTTGGATTTACAATTTTGTAATTTCTTTGTATGCATTTACATTATTTGTGTATAAATTGTTTGTAGCTGCATTATAGTTTTATTTTACGACGTTGTCTTTGTACGTTTACTTTGTTTGTGTTTACATTCTTAAAGCTGGTCTAATTCCAAATAATAGTGACCTATATAAAAAAATAAATTTTATATTTCAATAACGCATGCTTGTATTTAATACCTGTAAAGGAACTTACATTGTTCCTTCTTTACCTTTTATTGTCCTGTTTTCAACGAATCTCCAATTCACTACTAAATTTATCTCCAACTTGCAACTCCGATAAACATCTAAAAACAGCACAACAGGTAATGTGTTCAAACAGCACATTTGATAATTCTTGATATATTAACTACGGGTGTGTATACGTCAGACTTCTACCTTTATGCTTCTTCGAATGATTTACTTCCTGGTTAAGAAATATTCGTTGACACAATGTTAATAACTTCCGTCTTTAACCATTGCTATTCGCAAATAATCTTTAATAAGTAATTGATTTAATTTAAAAAAAAATATTGCAAAACCAATTTGAATGCAGAAATGTTTAATATTCTTTTAAATGCTAAGTAAAATTTATATGAGAACCTACTTTTATTTTTGAAATTTCCTGGAAGATAATGTGTTTCAGTTTATAATAAAACAAACCCGTAAAAACAAAGTTTTTGACTATAAATCCCTTATATATGAGACATAACTAACAGTATTGATTATTTTCAAACATTTACAGACTGAATCTGTCTTAACTCAAGTTTGCTTCATAACCCTAGGGGGGAGGGGTGGGTGGGAGGGGGAGAGGGGAAAAGTCTGGTCACTGATTCGCTTGACCGAGCTCAGAGTGACACGTAAAATGTAAACAAAAGCGCCCCGTCGCTTCGTTGGGTCGCCTCAATGCGTCAGCTCAAAATTTCACGTGGGAAAAAAACAATAACAAACCGTGAATTTTAATTACATACCTCATATAAGGATAAACTAAAAATGCATTAATTTAATTACGGTACGTTCGATCGATCTGAAAATTTAATACGATGCATTGTTAGGTCAGACGGGTCAGTGTGCCAAATTTCAGCTCGATCAGATGACGGGAAGTGGGTAATATTGTACTTCTAATTTTCCGCCCGCCCAAAACAGACAGAGAGAGAGAGAGACAGAGACGCCGGTGAAGTTAATATAAGGGATTTAAAAAGGAACGAGACACGCTATCTACACATTAAACTAAAGCGTTTTCGTACATTATGCAATCTAAAAATAAGTTGACAGTCCTATCAATGTAAGCGAGACAAAAAGAACCCGTAAAAAACCAAGTTTTTTACTATAAATCCTTTCTGTACGAGCCATAAGTAAAAGAATGTTCATTATAATACGCAGCGCAACACAATCCAAAAATACCAAATTTTAGTTATGTCTCGTAAAACGTGTTTACTATAATGCGTACCGATCTGGAATAAATAAAATAATAGTCCAAGTCACTGGCTGGCTGTCTGGATGGATGTGGAACGCTGAGGAACGATGTACAACAGTCTAAAGCAGTTGAAAAATCATGTGGTGATTAGCACTGTAAAAATATTTAATATGACGTCATTGGTTGATCTTATATTTAATACAAGGTGTGCATCAAAAGGTGTGCAAATTAATTACAAATTAAAGACGCGCTGTAAAAAATATATTATATGACGCCATTGCTTTAGCTTATATCTTAATTTTGGAAAAAGGGAACGATGTAAAAATAGGATTTGAGGATTTATAATTATAAAATACTTTGTGTACATTTCAGTAAATAAAATATTTCGTATTTATCAAAGAAGGATAAGTTTCTTGGGCTTTTGACAAAAAAACAAAGTGGGCGCCGTAGGCGCCCTACAACTCCTATTATTAAATACTTTGCGTACATTTCAGAAAGTTTAATATTTCGTATTTATCAAAAAAGGATAACTTAGTTGGGCTTTTGAAAAAGGTTGGCGCCGTAGGCGTCCTAAAAAAAGTGGGCGCCGCAGGCACCACGACGCCCCGGCACAATCTAGTATGTTTATAAAAAGTATTGTCAATATAATACGCACCAAATCGCGCAACTGGAAAGTATTAATAAAAAGGTCGTTAAATATAATACGCACCGCGACACTCAAAAATTTAACATGATACAAAGAGATAAATAAAATAATATAAAAATTCAATAATTTAATTACCGTACATGTGATCGATCTGAAATTTTGATACTTTGTTTTTTATCATTGGCACAAGACTGCTTGCAAATATTCAGCTCGCTAGCTTACGAGGAAGTGGGTTAAAAATCGATCCAACTTTTTTTCGACAAGCAAGCAAACAAGCAAGCAATCAACCAGACACCATGAGTTAATATAAAGGATTTAAAAAAAGAATAATAAACTAATATACAAAGTGTGCCAAGGAGATTTCTAGCTAATTCATGTCATGTGAGCCCAAGTGATCTCTAGCTAATATATTATGTCATGTGCGGTCATGTGATCTCTAGCTAATTGATGTCCTAATGGTCCAGGTGATCTCTAGCTAATTTATTTACTAAGGGCCCAGGTGATCTCTAACTAATTGATGTGATCCGAGCATGTCTGTCCGAAATTAATTTTGCGATTACGAATTTACGAATCTGTAGCGACAATATTTCGAAACTTTTTATTCAGATTAACTTACGTTTTAAAAATAGTTGAATGTGATTGAATTTGAACAGTTCGATTTTTAATTTAATCCGTGGAAAAGATCAAACATTTTCTTACTGCAAGCAATTTTTAAAATTCTTTTTAATGAAGGTCGTGTTCAGCCGTGTCTACTGTTTCGATTTATTTGAACTCATTATCTCCCACCTTTTTTAATGCATGGCAAGTGTAGTTTGGTAGTGAGCTTTATTTCGCTGACTATTTAATTAAATCATATGTACCTCTTGATTTCCACGTTTAAAAGTCCTTGAGATGAAGGAGTTAACCAAAATAACATTTTAAAAGCGGCTAGATCTTGTTATCTTCCTTAAATATATAGCAATACAATATTTTTTAAATACATGTATTCTTTAAGTTCAAGTATACTTTCCCGTTGTAAGTTGTTTACTTTTACCCATTGAGGAGTCCAAAACACGATAAAGACCATCAAAATCTAAATAAAAAACACTGAAAACTTTTCTTTACAACCTTTCACTATAATACCCCGACCAACAAGCACACGCATAACTTTAACACCCTTCCACACGCATAACTTTAACACCCTACCCGGATCCGATCTTCAAATCGGTATTCGAAATTCAGTATCATAACCTAGAAATTAAGAATCCTAATTAAGAATTTCACTTTTTATTTCTATCACATAAAAACTGGAGTGTTTAAATTTTAAAAAATATGTTTCCGACTACACTTGTGACATAATAATCGTAGTCCGACACAGGTAGAAATTAGCAAGTTGTTTATTTAAAATCAACAATTTTACTGCAAGCTACATAGCACAATATAAAAATACTACTACTACTAATAATAATGATAATAATAATTCTAATAGTGATGATAATAATAATATTAATAGTTAAAATAATAATCACAATATTAAAAAAATTAATAATTTATATAGCGCAATACCTAAGAAAGCAGCTGGGCTCAAAGTTCTTCACATGAAAATAGTGACACATTAATTTTTTAATGCATTCAATTTAAACATTTATAAGTTAATTACAAAAAAACAACAACATATAGTGACATAATAATACACATAATCTACGTTTATCATTCATTGAAATAATGGTTATTTAGAAAGTAAGGTTTGAATTTGAAGAGCTTTTTGTTTTAGTGCAGAATTGAATGCCTTTAGTAGTAGGAACGTTTAATAGCAGATAATTCCCTTGCTTTGTGGCACTATAAGAGAAAGACCTTTCGCCAAATGCTTTATTGTGTGTGTTAGGAACTAAGAAAATACAATGGAAGGAAGTAAACTTTAATTATGTGCTTATATCTGGCTGAATTAGGAACAAGAAATTTTTTCTTTGGTGGAAAGTTTTTTTTTCTCACAAACTATACACAATAAATAAAAACAAACCCTCTTCATTAATAATAAATTACTTTTTAGAGACCAAAAATATTTGAAATTTTATTTTAAAAAGATAAAAAAATATATGTAACAAAAGAACCGAGTCTTTATAAATGAAAAAAAAATGCCTGTGTAAGTCTGCATGACATAAAAGGCTATGACATACAAAATAAGTTTAAGTTTAAGTTCTGATTATCATTTTACCCTTAAGTTCATATCCCTTCAGATTTTAACACTTTACAATATAAATGAGCAAACCGGTTTTTCAAACTTTATCGGTATCTTATCTTATCTATACAGACGCTCCTTCTATGCAGAAGATAGTTGCGTCCACAGACCATGACAGATGATCTGTTGGCAAGTGATGCAGCATTCACAGGCCACAGCTTTGTGGGTTCCACGCATTACCCAGCCGCCTAACTACATGTAGTGTTAGGTACCCATTCGGAGCGGGGTGACTCAGGGACGCCCTAGGCCCCGAGAACAAACCCTTGCCTTCACATGGATTCGAACCCGTGACCATCGGTACGACAGTCCAGTGCGCTGCCACTCGACATTTATATGAATATCATTTTCAATTTGTTACTTAGGTAATACAAAAGCAGCTTTTCACTTTCCATTGAGAGACAGTGAAAGATAGACATACTTTCTGTGTTCGGAGTGTTGACAGTATTCGGTAGTTGGATGACGGCGTATTGGCAGTATTTGGTGGTTTGGATGACGGCGTGTTGACAGAATTCGGTGGTTTGGATGACGGCGTGATGATAGTATTTTGTGGTTTTGATGTCATCGTGTTGACAGAATTCGGTGGTTTGATTGACGGCGGGTTGGCAGTATTCGGTAGTTTGGATGTCGTCATGTTGACAGAATTCGGTGGTTTGGATGACGGCGTGTTGGCAGGATTCGGTAGTTTGGATGTCATCGTATTGACAGGATTTGGTGGTTTAGATAATGGCGTGTTGACAAAAAGTCAGTTGTTTGGGTGAAGGCGTGTTGACAGAATTCGGTGGTCATGATAAAAGTTGTCTAATAAAACAACTTGCTGTTGAAATTTTTAAATCTTAGCTTCCAATTTTATATGTACTCAGCACCACTGCTTCAAATGTTGTGTTGTTCGCTAGTTACTCCAGTGTGTACATGGAGGGCATCTCCTCGGTAATTGCCACAAAAGTAACCCAGCCTGCGAACATGGGCCCCACTGCTTCCTGGACAAGTACTTGTGGTGTACTTGTACTTGGTTACAGCGGGTTCCAAATACATATATTTTGTTACAAAATGCTTCTTTGTCCATCTTTGAGTAAAAATATTTATAAGAATAATCGCTTGATAAATCTTAAGGAGTTATACAGAAAATCAATCGCGGCTACAGTTTGATAAACATTGTATAAAAGCCTATTCCAGCCAGTGCTGCTAATATTTTCGCCCTTAGAATTGTCCCCACTGAGAACATGACGGTCAAAAAACCAGCCAGTATTAACCCAAGGGAATGGACAAAGGCGCTACTGCTACCTGGACATGTACATGCTGTGTACGCGTACTTAGTCCAGCCGGGCGTGACCGCGCTCCTGTTCGTCCATTCACCCACGGACATCCATGAAGATGGGATACAATTAAGTTCAGCTTGACCTCATCACTGAAATGTTCGTACAGACCGTAAAAATGACGCCATAGGTCATCAATTTTAGCCAAACTGAAATTATAACTAGACATGTTCGATGAATATCTTACCTGGGTGCACATAATTTGTATTAATAAAAACAATTTAAAATTAATAATACTAATTTATCAATAATTATTTTAAAATAGTTTCAAAGATTTCATAAATTCCTAAAATTTCATGTCCTAAATTTCATTTTTTTTAATTAAAAAAAGTTCTTAATATTTAGGGCCTGGTAATTGAGTGTTTATTTCAGTATCAACCCTCTCTGTGCGGCACTTATCCAGTAACACCCCTGCTCGGTAACACGGAATGTCCCTTGTTTTTTTTTGGACCTGATTTGAGTTAATCAATTTTTTATTGTTAATTTTGCTGGTACATCGATTTGTCTCCTACTGATTTATTTCTAACTGTACCTCCGAGCTACGGACACAGGTTTTGTAGATGCCTTATTGAAACATCCTTCCCGCCCTAAACTTTTTATAAAATTTAATAAACACAAACAATATAATTAACAGTTTATTAAACTAAGAATTTAAACAACGTAATGTCTGTCAATGAATTGGTGAATACTTTATTTATTAAACAGTAACATTTAAACTTTTTGGGCATTGGTGTTGCTAATGAGCCACCTTTCCATATCGTTATATTATATAAGCCTTATAAGCAACAACAACAGGTTCCAGAGTTATAAAAATATAAAATCATTATAATTTTACCGTCCTCGCTTAGTTAAAAAATACCTGCTCGACCAGTTAGTGTATGTGGTACAAAGAAACTATTTTTAAAACAAATCGTTCACGTTCAGCCTTATTGATTTGTGAATGGCACATATCATTATGTACTTTATTGCTTACGTCGGTGAACTGAACTCAATAACTGTTTGTATTTCAAAAAGAAGTCACATATTTTAAGGCACGATTTCGAAGAGGTAAGAGTATGGAAATTTCGTTACATTTTATTTCACATAAGTATAGATATTTCTGTAAATCACACTCCCGTAATTAGGGCGTGATATAAGAAGATTCAAAGAAATCTTATACTAAAATGATAATGTAATTGAACTGCATTTTAGAAGAATGCAAAAATTACAATGACATTGGAAGCTTAGCTAAAAACGACACAAAAACAATTGTTGGGGTCTAATTTTAATAGTATAATAAACTTATTGTCTCTTAACATAAATTTAAACCTTTCACTCTTTTTTCTAAATATACGAAACAAACATATTCATTTAATTTTAAATTAAAATATGATATGTCCCAGGTTGTCCAATATTTCGCGAATTTGCATTGAATCCTTAGCCAAAGCCCAATGTGGTAGTTGAAGACTGCCCGGTAAGTGGCAAACCTGTCGCTTCAGGTGTGAAAAAGTGCACGTGGTAGCAAGGAAAGTGCCACGCAGTGACAATAATATACCATTCGTCTGTCATAGTGACTAGTTCTTATTATTTGTACAAAGGATCATTAAGCCAAGTTTGCATTATTGCGACCTCTGAAAAGAAAAACAAAAGAAGATGCTGCTTACAGCTTCTTGATGTCTTCCCCACATAAAGGTCTCCAAGCGTGCTTCAATGAGATACTGGGAAAGAATGTGCAACCAAGTTGTAAATGAACTAAAAAAACATGTGTCCTGAACTAAAACTGCAAACTGAAAAATGAGGCATATCCAAAGCCAAGGTTTCGTCGAACGTGCCAACCAAGATGTTAAGATTGTGATGATAACATGGATGCACACAAAGGAATCAAAGTATTGGGCTGAGAGTCTCAAATTCGTTCAATTCATAAAAAACGTTCTTTTCCACAAGGCTTTTAGCAGTAGTCATTTGATGCTATGTTTGGCTGCAAGGCACAATTTTGACTTAGTACCTCAATTCTGACCAGAGAGGTGATCGATAATTTAGTTACGGAGAAAGATCTTAAAACCGCCGAACAAGAAACGGAGGATGCTATAAATGATGGGACTGCCTCAAGAAATTCAGATGCTGCCGTGCTGGCTGTGGATCTATTGAAAAGTTCAGACTGGTTGCCTGACTATAGCCATGCAAAAAAGTCTGCATATTGTTTGAGAAAGCGTAAAATTCAAACTATTCTTGTGAATCCTGCGGAAAAGAAAGACCTGCAATTCTTTGAATCAACAGTGAAGCAGATGACGTGTAAGGAGGTAAAATAATGTTCGGACTATGTCATAATAATCAAGAAATCATGAAAAAGAGGTAAGCTGCTTACGATAGTTTGAAAGGTTAAGCTACGAAGATGCTTAGAAATTCAGTTGCAACTTGCAAAAATTGGAGATAACGTCCGCGTCCGTATACCAGGTGTTGTCAGAGGTCGAGGTGGTCCAAAAAGCGTTCCTGCAGTTGTAATGAACGTTGAAAATCAATTCTACAAACTAGGAAAAAGCATGGTATTTTCAAACAACTGTACTCTAGAAGCGAGTTTTCCATTTTACAGTAGAAACTACTCACACTAGAATCCGTGGACACAGGAAAAAGATACTACGAGCCGTCACGTCTTCCCAATCACTGACCAGCGGCAAAGGTTACACTCGATGCAATTGCAGTACTAATTGTGAAAACATCGATGCAGATGTATGAAGAACGTCTGAGGAATAAGTTGGCCCCTATGTTGGCCCGGGACATGAATAAGGTTGCGGAAGTGACTGCGGCCCGAAACCAACAGCCTGGCGCTTTGGATTGCCGAACCAGCAGCCCGCATAATGCTCGCGAACAAACAAAGAGAAGGGCTCGATCTCACCGAAAGGTCTGGTGGTGGTTACGGGGAGGAGCTTGCTCCTCACTCAACAGGGCCCGCTAGGAACATCGAAGACTGAAAGACCCTCTTGGCAAATGGCGAGACAAACGCTTCAATGGGTTGAAGATTTCTGCCTACTATCTCTGTCTCATGGCTCATATATATCGTATTTCCACAGGCAATGGCAGTTTTGTAAGGCCAGCTGGCTATATACGAGACCGAGAGCGAGACAAAGCTCGCTCTGCTGGACATTGCAGGAGACAACATGGACATACGGGAGGCTTATTTGACACATAGGAACATTCCTGAGTTTTGACACTACAGTTAATATCTGATAGAAATCGTTAATTAGTATTCTTAATTTGTAGGATTCGAAATTGCATTTGGATACTGAATTTGTATATCGGAGGGTGTTTAATTTTAAGTTATGTGTGTTCTTTTTGTCGGGGTGTTTGAGTGGAGCGATGTAATGCGAAGAATTTAGTGTTTCTTTCTGTCGACAACTATTACAATTTTAATGGTTTTTATTGTGTTGCGGAAGCAAACATGAGTAAAACTATACAACTTACACCGGGAAGGTATACTAAAACTAATAGAATACAAGTGAAGAGTTCAAGGGAAGAAACGGCTATGTAACATTTATGTAGGTTTGAGATATTCAAGCTTAAATGTTCAAAATTATAAAGTTTTCTAATAAATTAAATAGATTTGAATTTTTAATAGGGCTAGAGAATTTTGTTTCATATAACCTCTTTCAGAGCATTCTATTTTTGATCCTCTATCAGATACAGGGGATAACTAAAAAATTTCAAAAATGTCACATAGCCATTTTTTACTTTGTGATCTACATGTAATAAAAAAAGAACAACGTTTTGATGCCAAAGTTTAAGACAGATAATATGGTCTAGCCGCTTCTAAAATGTTATTATGTTTAACTCCCTTATCTCAAGGACTTTTAAACGTAAAGCTCAAGAGGTAGAAGCGAATAGTTAATAAACAACCTTGTAAAAACAAAGTTTTTTTTACTAAGAATCCCTTAAATATGAGACATAATTAAAAGTATTATTTTCAATATAATACCCATCGCGTGACATACATTTACAGACTGAACGCGACTGAACTCCCTTGCTGTAAAACATGAGGATGTGGTCGTGGATGGCTGGAGTGAACTCAGTGACGCGGGAATGTAAACAATAGCAGACGGATACATTTTGTTATATAGAGATAAACTATAAATGCATTAATTTAATTACGGTACATTCGATCGATCTGAAAGTTTTATACAATTCATTGTTAGGTGACACAAGTCTATGTGCAAAATTTCAGCTCAATCACATCACGGGAAGTGGGTCATTTTTAAATCCCTTATATTAACTACAACCCTCCCCTTCCCCTGGTTTTTAAAGACAGGGGAGATAATTCTATTTCATTCTGTAAATGTTTGTCGAGTTTGAACATAATCAATACTTTTAGTTATGTCTCATATATAAGGAATTTATAGTCAAAAACTTTGTTTTACGGGGTTGTTTAATTAAATCCTTTTTATTAACTTCACCGTCTTGTCTGTCATGATCTCTTGGGCAGGTGTAAAAACAAACTAAACAATGACCCACTTCCCGTGATCCTATCGAGCTAAACTTTTTCACATAGACTCGTGTCATCTAACAATGCATTGTATCAAAATTTCAGATCGATCCAATGTACCGTAATTAAATTAATGCAATTTTAGTTTTTATCTCTTTATAATTTAATGTAGCCGTCTTCTTTGTTCACCTCCACGTGCTGGAGTTCAGTCCAACCATCGAGGACCACACTTCACCCTCCCCCGTTTTTTACAATAATGGGAGATCAGTCGTTTTCAGTATGTAAATGTTTGTCGCGCGTTGCGTAATATATTGAACATATGAATACTTTAAGTTATGTCTCATATATAAGGGATTTATAGTCAAAAACTTTGTTTTTACGGGGTTGTTTAATTCACTTTTGTTTTTCCACCGGACTGACCGACCGCGAGCCCAAGACAAGACCATAAAGTTAATATAAGGGATTTAAAAAGTCCACGAAAATAGCTCTGTACTAAATTTAATTTGCCGTGCTATTAAAAACAAATTGGAAAAGAATGAGTTCAAATCAATCGAAATATATGTCATTGATCAACACGAGCTTAAATAAAAAAACACAACTTGTAAATAGTTGTCGAGTAGTTGGCACATTTTTCATATTTCCCGTGTTCTTCATGCTCTATTTCTGGTGTGTCATACACCATCGCAAGTCTTAACGATGCATGACCTTTGCGTAGCTGCTGTTGACACGACGACTGCAGGCTGCCACGAGCCATTCGATTTTTTCTGAATCGTTGCGTTGCTTTCACGCTGAGAGTGTGTACCTCTGTTGATTATGTCTGATTTGACGTAATATTTCTTCTGCTGTTGGAACCACTGATGCTTCTAGCATATTACGCCGCCAATTTTAATCTTATTCAGCTTTTGACAAGCTTGCAGACCAAGGATAGGCTTTGAGTGCGTCTTGACTATTTGAAATTCCAGCACCTCTGTCTTGTCTTTCACAGAGCATTTGATTGATGTTTTGCCTACAAGAGGCAATGTTTCCCCACTGACTGTCATGAGCCTTGCTGTTGATTTCTGCATTCTTCCCATTCTAAGTTGACTGAACAATCTGTGTGGCAGAATGTTTACTTGTGCGCCTGTGTCCAATGTGAACACTACTTGCCTCTGTTCAAGCGTGACGACTGCTTTCAATTCTCACTCGTTGCGTGTTGCGTGGACACACTTCCTATGCAGAATGTTTCTTGACTATAGTCCACGTGATCTTTTAGTTGACGGTTGACAACTTTTACACGTTTTGATTTGCATACAGCAGAAAAATGATTCAATTTTCCACAGTTATGGAATAACTTCCCATAAGCAGGACATTTTCTAGGTTCATGTTTTTTCCACAATATTTATATTTGCCTGCTTTAATGTGTGTACTTGAGCTTACAGCTTGCTTGACATGTTGACTTGTTGTCATGTGCGTACGTAATTGATTTCTCATATGACTTTGAGTTCACAGCTTGAACATTCTTTTCTTCATTTAAAGCTTTGAGTTGCTATTCCGAAGTTTCAGCCGCCCTACTTATAATTTCAGCCTTGTTTAAATTCAGCTCTAATTCTTTCAGTAGTCTAGCCCTGAGGTATACATTATTAACTCCAGTTACAATTCTGTCCTTTATCAGGGAATCTGTTAAATTTTCAAATTCACAAGACTTTGCTTTAAGTTTCAGGTCTATTATAAAAACATCGAACCATTCAGTACATGAATTCTAACACTGAATCTTCAAATGTTATTTCAAAGCACAGCACACCTTTATGTCTCTTTAAGAAGAAAATGATTTCCAAACTGCAGCTCTTCTGTGTTCACATAGAGGCTCGCGAACAATTTATCAAATTAAAACTTTTCGTTTGAAATATATGATGTGAAATACGTTTAACACGAAAAACGCTTAAAACGAAGCATCTGTCAACTTGAAATAAAATGTGATCCCGAAAAACTACAAAGTACTTTGATACACCTTTTTTTCTCTTAACGTTAAAGAAACATTGTTTGACACAAAAAAAAGATGTTGGTTCTTCGAAGGCATGAATGACAGGAACTAAGTCTTTGCAATACACTTACAACATTTAGTTACCGATCCTATATTGTTTATCTATCCCCCGGTGTTAAGGTCTCATTCGTTGGTGGATTATTGTTTGCTCTCCGCTACACACAACACTCAAGAGATGACACAAGTCGGTATAACAATGCAATGTTTATTCTGCTATGTACAACTGTACAACTGGCTGTCTTGCCTTGACATCAAATACATCTATATATAACTGGCTGTATGCTCAAGCATGCCCTCGGTCCGACTCGACCATCCTGGGCCCATGCTCAAGTCCTCTTCAGATCTACGTAAATACACAAAGCGTTTAAGTCCCCTCGGTCCTAGCCTGACCGCTTCTGGGCGACACTAAACCTCAGCTCTCTGTGTTACTGCAACCCTGCAACTCCCCGGTCTATCCTGACCGGTCTGACCGCACAACACTATCCGAACTACACAGCTTTCTGCCACACCCCGCACTCATCTCGACTACTCTCTTATATACCCCCCAACTGGTCTCAACTGACCCCTGGCGTGTCCTCTGGTCGTCCCTGACATATCCCGTGTGACCAGAAGTTCACTCAGCCATCCTAGACATTATTCCCGTGATAGGAGTTCATACCCGTAAACAACGCCTTGACCCGACTCCAACACTGGCTCACAACAATCTCACAACAATCATTCGCAACAATCATTCGCAGTGATTCTCATACCCTGACATATCCCCCCTCTTCCGTTAGATTCTACTTACGGTAGAATCTCACAATACAACAAAGTCAGGGCATGGAATCACTGCACATTACAATTACAATAATATAATACATAATGAAATAATATCTTTCAAAATAATTGTATACACAACATGGCATGAAAAAAAAACTAGTATATACAACACACAGCATAAATCCACTTGGTCGTACCTTTATACGACTTCACTAATCCGCAACTCGTACTTTATCATTATCTTAATTCTCAAAGAACCAACCTTCGACCTACTACTGGTCATAACGCCTCACATATTAGTATCCAACAATTGACCATTTTTACGCTAGATTGTTTTCTATTTACCCACTGACTCTACTGGTTCCTCATATAAATTCCTTAAGATATTTATTCCAGGATTACCTCCAGCATGAGATAATGTTATAGGGATAACTACTTATCCAGACTATAGACATTTCAGCCTGATTGTATTTAACCCATTACAATCAATTATATAACAATCATGTGCATTTAGTAGTCGTAATCAACATAATTCATCATAATACACATAATCATGAACAAAATCATTATCATCATATCTCATAATTTCATCAATATATATATATATAAATAATTACATCTCCTTATAATGAAATTTTGCCCGAGGTCACCCGGAGCCAAAAATTATAATAAAAAACATCAGCACGAAAATACAACCATCTCATATTTATTTACAACCATCCGTAAGTACTAACTAACCTAAGTACATAATCGTTATGAAACCTTACAATCATGTTCATATAATAATAATACTGGCCCGAGGTGACCCAGACCTCAATTTCTACCAAAATTAGTCCCCATGAACAAGCAACTCTACTTGTTTGTCATAAACCTGTCCTGCGAGTCTTTGTCGGTCATGGTTTGATTTCTGCTCATTAATTATGATTACATTACCAGATCTGTCATGATCCTACCAGTCTCAGTGGGACATTATATCTGCTTATTGTCGCGATAAAAAATCTGCAATAATGTTATCTTCACCTTTAATGTATTCCACGTTGAAATCGTATTCCTGTAACATCAAAGACCACCGGGAAACTCTTGAATTTTCAAATTTAGTCGTGTTCAAATATTTTAACGCTTGGTGGTCACACTGGAGCGTAAATCTTGCCCCCATTAAATAGTAGGATAATTTCTGAATTCCCCATATTATTGCCAAGCATTCCCTCTCTATTGTTGAGTATCTGGTTTCCCTGTCAACCAGTTTCCGACTAATATACTTCACCGGGTGGAGCATATTGTCTCTTTTCTGCATCAAACATGCCCCCAATCCCTTCGTTGACGCATCTGTACGAACTATAAAAGGTTCCTTAATGTCGGGCAGAACCAAAATGGGGTTATTTGTTAAATAGTTTTGGATTGTATCCAATGCTTGTTGGCATTCCTTAGTCCAACATATATTATTAGGTTTACCTTTCTTTGTAAGGTCCGTCAATGGGGCTGTTATCGTTGAAAAATTAGGTATAAATTTATTGTAATACGCTATTAGGCCAACTAGTCCCCTTACTTGTTTCTTATTTTTGGGTCGTTTTATTTCCAACACTTTGTTTATATTGTTCATGTCTGGTTTTAAGATGCCTGCTCCAATTCTATGTCCCAGAAATTCGATTGATTCTTTACCTATTTCTAACTTAGATGGTTTAATGGTGAACCCTGCCTTTTTCAAAATCTCTAAAACCTCTCGAGTAACTCGTATATGTGACTCCCAGTCGTCTGTGTATACACAGATATCGTCAAAATAAGTAACTACCTCTTTTACTCCTTTGAATGATTTCTTAACAATTTTATTGAACGTTGCCGGTGCGGTTGCCAATCCGAATGGCATAAAGTTATATTGATATGCCCCGTCTGGGCCTTGAAAAGCTGTGTATTCTTTGCTTTCCTCCTCAAGAGGTATTTGCCAATATCCCTTTGTTAAGTCTAGTTTCGTAAAGTATTTGGCTTTATTCATATGCTCTAGAAGTTTATCCTGGTTAGGTATAACTTCTGCTACTTTTTTTGTAATTGCGTTCAATTTCCTATAATCCACGCAAGTCCGAATCGATCCATCTTTTTTCTTAATTAAAACTAAGGGAGAGCAATATGGTGACTGTGTTTCCTCGATTATACCTAGTTCTAGCATCATACTAATCTCTTCTTTTAGCCTTTGAACCATATGAATAGGTATTGCGTACGGTTTTACGTTAATGGGCTTAGAGTCTAATAATTCTATTTTGTGCGTACCCGCCGATGTTTTCCCTGGGATATCTGAAATAATTTCCTTGTACTCATGCACCATGTCGTCAACTTGTCTTTTCTGTGTCTCCGTTAGTTCCTTATTGATGTCAATGCCTGAATTAACCTTGACGTTGATTAACGGAATTTGCTTAATGTCTTCACTATTTACATCTTCCTCTTCTTCTTCGGCTATCACTGTGGCACTGGCACCACTAATTGTCTTTCCATTTTTCTCTGCTGCCGATAAGTTCGCATCTGTGTTATCCATGTTATTTTCGACAAATTTTGTTAATCTGTTGAGGTGATAAACTATACGCTTATGTCCCTTCGCAATCTCTACATTAAATTTCGATAATTTCCTCGTGACGGTGAATGGACCTTCTGAATACAGAGCGAGTTTATTTCCTTTTTTAGGTTTCAACACGAGCACTTTGTCCCCAATACATCTATATATAAATATAGAAATAAATATCCTGTACAGTATATTATTGTTTATTTCAAACGTTATTATTCCTTGTTTGGTGCTTTCCACCCTCTGACTTTTAGCTTTTTGCCATAGTTTATTTAGTCCACCATCCTTTGCCTGCTCCTCAGCTAAATTGATGTGTTCAAATATTTTGGGGATTGTACTAATCACCGTTTTCATTTGTGGTCCTCCCCCTTTATTTCGTTTATACTGGGCCCTGGTAACTACGTTACCGTGATGGAATGGTGTGTCCTCGTCTGATCTAACATTTCCTAAAATCACATCTGTTACCGGATCTTCAAAAAGGGCGGACAAAAATCTACCGCAGAGATAAGGGGTTTTAATGTCTACTATAGCAGTTTCAAACGTTTTTATTGTCCCATCGATAAGTTTAACTGTAAATGTCTGATCAGTCCTGTATTTTTTTGGTATTAAACTCTTTCTGCACCCTACGATTGTACAGCCGGTGTCTCTAAGAAGAGAAGCTTCCTTCCCCAACAACAAGCATTTTTCGACATTTAATCTACCCGTGGACTTTCTAAAAATATCGTTCATACTCCCCACGCCTTGCGTATTGCGAGACTGCCACCCTTTTATAGGTTTATACCCCTGCCACTGTATAGTACGGCCCTGTTTGCAATCTTTGCTGAGTCATCTATCCTGGCTGTACCATGGATACTTATTTCCATTATAGCTAGATTTCTGGTCTGAGTCTTTATACTGATTTCCCTTCGCAGTCATCCTATTATTGGCCCATTTCTGTCGACAGTTGGCCATTATGTGACCCCTCTGACCACAGTTAAAACATGCACCCATTACTCGGCCCTCCGTCGAGCGACTTCTATACTTGCCTCCATATTCACCCCTATGTTCCGCCACACCTCCTACCAGTGGCTGTGTATTGGCTTTCCTACTTAGTTGTCCTTGTCCTGCCGACTTTATATGGTCAATTTGTGTCAGTACGTCCTCACATTTGGGGGCATTATTCATTAGAATGCATTTAACAGCCTCTTCATTCATGTTCAATAATAACTTGTTTCTACATAATAAATCCCTCACCCCGTCAAATGTTCTCTCTGTTTTTGTACTGGCCACCCAATTGTCCAAACTTCTAACCAATTTTGAGTGAAATAATCTAAAATTATTACTCTCCGGTACTAGACTATTCCACGCTTCCCTGTATTTCTCCCCATTAAATCCTGCATGTTGCAAAAGGAGTTGCTTGACAGTGTCATAATCATGCAGTTTTGTCCTAACGTCTTCCGTCATTAAGAATGATTGTAACTCAACCGTTAGCCTTACTTGTAACTCTATCAGCCATTGACTTTTTGGCACTTTCGCCTGAGTCACTACATGTTCAAATGTCGCCACATATTCGTCGAGTTCTTGGGACCCGTCAAATTTTTGCAAATTTTTTACTATTTGTCGAAGGTCTTTGTTTTCTCTCGAGTGGCCTGTCATGTCCAGTTCAGTTTCGTCTCTCCTTTTAATTTCTGCCAATTTCAATTCGTGCTCCCTTTCTTTCTGTCTCTGTTCCTCGTCATGCTTCCTAATGTCCGCGGCTTCCTGTCTTCTCTTATCTTCTCGTTCGTTTTCTTCCTGTCTTCTCTTATCTTCTCGTTCGTTTTCTTCCTGTCTTCTCTTATTTTCTCGTTCGTCTTCTTCCCATTGTCTCCACTTGTCTATTACGTATTTGTTTAACTCCTGCCCCTCTAACTGTAACTTTCTCCCCGTCTCCCTAAAGTCCGCCATTATTTTATCGATATCTTGTGTTTTTTTACTTCTCGTTTCCATATTGTTCGTTTATATATGACAGGTATGCTATATCTAATTATATATATTATATTATATATATATTATTTAACAGATCAATCTTACTATAGCACACTTCCCCAATTTAACACTATTTTATAAGTAATTAAGTACGTACTTACTGTGGGCTATATTTCAGACATAATATCCATATACAATGAAAGTCCCATTACACAATAAATATCCATTCGTAAGAAGTTCACAAAGTCACACTTTTTGCAGTTTCCTTGTCACTTAGTAATGTTTTTCTCCACCTTGAATATCTTCTCGATCTTTTCCCGATTTGAACTGTGGTGCTGTGGGTCGTCTCGGCTCCTTAGGGTCCCACTGTAGCTGGGACGGGATGGTTGGTTCTGCAACTTGACCTCCCGGTACAGTTCTTCTCTCGTAGTTGGCACCGTCTGTCGACGCCCTGACTGCCTGTGTTCGTCGCTGGTTCAGACGTCGTTGCTGTGCTGGTTCCGACGTCGTTGTTTTGCTGGTTCTGGTTCGAGGCGTAAGCCCTACGCCCTACGCTTGACTCTCCCTCGACTTGTACGGTATGTAACCGACCCCTAACAGTAGGTTCTGCACTGATGTGTTTTCGTCGTTTCTCTCACGTCGATTCTTGTGTTGCTGGCGGTGCTTGGCAATCCTGAGACTCTTTCGTTGGCCCGGGCCCCCATGTTAAGGTCTCATTCGTTGGTGGATTATTGTTTGCTCTCCGCTACACACAACACTCAAGAGATGACACAAGTCGGTATAACAATGCAATGTTTATTCTGCTATGTACAACTGTACAACTGGCTGTCTTGCCTTGACATCAAATACATCTATATATAACTGGCTGTATGCTCAAGCATGCCCTCGGTCCGACTCGACCATCCTGGGCCCATGCTCAAGTCCTCTTCAGATCTACGTAAATACACCAAGCGTTTAAGTCCCCTCGGTCCTAGCCTGACCGCTTCTGGGCGACACTAAACCTCAGCTCTCTGTGTTACTGCAACCCTGCAACTCCCCGGTCTATCCTGACCGGTCTGACCGCACAACACTATCCGAACTACACAGCTTTCTGCCACACCCCGCACTCATCTCGACTACTCTCTTATATACCCCCCAACTGGTCTCAACTGACCCCTGGCGTGTCCTCTGGTCGTCCCTGACATATCCCGTGTGACCAGAAGTTCACTCAGCCATCCTAGACATTATTCCCGTGATAGGAGTTCATACCCGTAAACAACGCCTTGACCCGACTCCAACACTGGCTCACAACAATCTCACAACAATCATTCGCAACAATCATTCGCAGTGATTCTCATACCCTGACACCCGGCATCCGGGCAGAATAGCGACTGTCAAAACAGCGACCGTCATAATAGGACTTCAAAATAGCGACTGTATCAAAACAGCGACTGTCAAAACAGCGACCGTCAAAATAGCGACTGCATCATAACAGCGACTGAATCAAAATAGCGACTTTTCTCTTTTGTTTGTGATAATGTTTGAATTTTTTTTTGAAAAACTTACTTTGCCTAGCCTACAATGGAGTTTATAAAATCAAGAAAAGTAAGACGTGATAAGCCATGTAGGTTTTTTGTACAGAAGGGACAATAGAACATAAAATACAATCAACTAAAGGTGTGTATAAAGAAATTTTGGTGTTGTAAAGAGTGTATACACATTTTCGGGACACATTTTTTGTTAAATCTGTAAATATATATATATATATATATATATATATATATATATATATATATATATATATATATATATATATATATATATATATATATATATATATATATAACTGCTATTACTTCAGTCAAATATATTTTGCAGAAAGCCCGATAGAGATTAACAAACATAGATGCAGTCAATTAATTGAGGGGGATTGCAGTGGTAGGGGCAGAGACGGCGTGTGGCTGCTTTTTTAAGCTAGAGACAGTTTGACTACAATACTTTTTGATCCCCAGATGTTTTGACCCTTTTCGTTTTTACCTCATAAAATTATTGTTTTTTTTTCTAATTAAAAAAAATAAATAAAAATAATATAGTTTAAAAATTAAAAACGGCATGAAATAGTTATTACAAGATTTTTTTTCAACGTTTAATTTACCACTAAAAAGTATACACACTGAAAACCAATCAACATTAAGGGCGAATTCATGATTGTGTTAAATGCACCACTCCTCTGAGGTAGCAAGTCCTTCCAAACCTATCCAACTCCACCCCCACCCCAAGGCAATGTGGTCAGATAGTCCTTTATAAAGGTACCTACTTTCTCTCAGCCCCAATCCCTTTATTTACCTTATCCATAACACGGGGTCCGTGGTCGTCACTTAGTCTAGCCTCCGTAACATGTTATTATGTAACCCCCGGACAGTTCGACCACAGGACGTTTTGACAAGGGGGCTGTCAATATTGTTAAAAAAAGCTGCCCGGGTAACCATGATTCAAATTTTATTTTTACTGAGCAGTTGTTTGTATTTGAATGAATGCGTGTGCATATAGCATAAGTTAATTGTTTTAAATTTTATTTTAAAGACAATTTTTAATTTCAATAAACACTTCATAAAAATGTTGTTATTTTTTTGGAGTTTTTATTTGTTACTAGAATATGCATTTATGTAGTTTTTTCACTAGGGGTCCTTGGGTAAGTTTAGACAATGAAAAGGGGTCTATGTGTCAAAAAAGATTGGAACCACTGTGTTAGGTGAACGGTTGGACAAGAATAGCTATGTGGTGAAGTCGCTGTTATGACAGTCGCTCTTTTGATACCGTCGCTATTTTGAAGTCGCTATTATGACGGTCGCTGTTTTGATACAGTCGCTATTTTGAAGTCGCTATTATGACGGTCGCTGTTTTGACAGTCGCTATTTTGAACCCGTGCCCTATCCCCCCACTCCTCACTCTACTTATATCCCCACCATACTTAAAAAGCACCTAATCTATCATTTAAAAAAGAATATTTCAGTCGTTCAAAGATTTTCACTACATTAACAAAAATAAATCAACGTTTTTTTTTAAATCTGAACAAAAACAGAGGGTTGAAAAATATTTGGGTGACATACAAAGCTAAAAAGCTGCTGGGTCCGTAGACCTGACTTAACATTACATCATTAAAAATGACAATAGTAAGCTATGGTAAGCTTACCGTTGGCTACTGTGCGAAATGAGGTGCATGGATGGTGGCTAGTTTGCATTGTATAGCAGTCATGGCGGCGAAAATTATGTAGCGTTTTGAACGGGTACCCATTCAAACTTTGGATGGGTAGGCGGGGGGCTTTTTACAACAATATTTACAGCACTAGTACCAACACGCTTTAGTTAAATGTGCAAAGGACGTGTGTCTTTCCAGACGACATAATCTACACGTCATTATCAATTCCTTATAAAAACTGAAACACAACAGCTTCCATAAAAATTAAAATAAAAGAAGGTCCTCACATAAATTTAATTTTGCATTTATAAAGAATATTGAATACTCGTGCTTTTAATTTGGTTTTCAATAAATTTAGAAGAAATTTTTTTTACTTATTAACAGCTGTATGCGAATAGCAGTGGTTATATATGGGAGGTTTTTGATACTATGTCAATTCAGTTTTCTTAACCAGGAAGTATATAATTTGCAGAAGTATAAAGGTAGAAGTCCTAAGTATAGACAGACACCCGTAGTTTATGAATCAAGATTTGTCAAATGTGCTGTTTGAACACATTGAGCAGATTTGTTGTTTTTAGATACTAATCGGAGTTTCAAGTTGGAGATCAATTTAGTAGTGATTTGGAGATTTGTTCAAAAGTGTACCTTTAAAGGTAAAGAACGAACAAGTATGTTCCTTTATGGGTATTAAATAAAAGATATGCGTAATTAGAAAATAAAATTGTTGTTTATATGCATTCAAATTAAACGGTGTAAACAAGCTTTAAAATTGTAAGCACAAACAAAATAATCGTACAAAGACAACCCGGTGACATGAAACTGTAATGTAATTACTAACAATGTAAACGCAAACATTTTAAATACAATGTAAAGTATTACAGTTTATTGCTAAAAGTATCTTAAAATGATGTAACTGCCTTAAAAAATCATCATATATTCGTTTACAATCTACATTTAATACAAGTTCTGATTTAAAGTCACTGCTCCTAAAATTAGAAATGATTTGTCCATCTATTATTACAATATTAACGGAGTTAGGAACAAAACAACATGTTATGTTTAATGATGCTTCTTTTTAAAAAAATTTTTACAGTTAAGGATGACTAGCGATGAATCAAATCGCAAAGACCTTATACAGGAGGCAAAAAAATTTAATTCCATCTTTAACGAGGATGCAAAGACATCTTTTGAAAGGCTAGAGGAACTAAAGAGTAAACTACAGATCCAGGGTGTTGACAATGAATGCCAGGAAGACATCATCGCGAAGCTAAATCTGGAAACATGGATAGAATTCAAACTAAGACGATACGATAAAGCTAAAGAATATAACGATAAAGTTATAAAGCAGACGAAAAAAAACAACATGACATCGCTTGTGGCACGATTCTATATTTTAATAAAAAAGGGTGACTTTATCACAGCAGGGCATCAGTTAAAAATGTTAAAGGAATTACAAAAACAAGAACTCATGAACGAGGCCATTGCTGAACTTGCGTATTCTTTTATCGTTTTAGGAGGGGCTGTCAACGTTTCTCGAGCCATTGAGCTCTACACAATTGTTGTTACTAAGATGCCAGAAAAATACTCTTGGAAGTATTGGCTTGGATTAGCGCACAGACGAGCTACACACAGAAATATGTTTCATGCAATAACTCCAGCGATATCAATAAAGGAACATGCAAAAAAGGCAGCAGTCTTATTCTTCGACATAGAAAAGGAACCCGTTCATTTTTATCTGAGAGGTCGGGCCTTCTCACAACTTGCTGTTATGATAAATGATCCGAATCTCAACTTCTCAGACATAGAGCGTGAAGATATATTCCGTGGTCGAGTGTTTGAGAAACTTATTGATGATGCACTTGAATATGGAAAAGATGATGCATGGACATGGACAGAATGTGCTCGAGTAATGAAAGATCAAGGCACACATCAATCTATCAAACGATCAAAAAAATTGTTAAAGAAAGCTTTCAAGCTTAAAGAACACACTACAACTTGTCACCAGCTGGGTCTATGTTATAAAAAACAAGCACACGATAAAGATATTTGTAAAAAAACAGAAAAAAGGGAGGATCTTCAACAACTCCAGGCTTAACCTTCACGGACGATCTTCATGTCAGTCGGGCAATTCTTTATTTTCAGAAGGCTATTGATCTTTCCATGGGAAACAACATACCAGCTATCAAAGATCTTGGGCTCATCCTCATGGAGTGTGAGAATTTAAAAATGCACTTGAGAAATATGAAAAAGTAATTGTTACGTACTTGGATATTTGTAGCAGAGTACCAGAGTGTCAAAATAAAGAAGAAATTTTGGAATATGTTTCTACAGTTACTCATGCGTACAAGAAGTCTTCGATTTGCTTGAAAAAGCTTGCAGAAAATCCCAAATTAACTTTGGAAAGGGCCAGTGAACTGAATAATGAAGCAGAGAGAAAGCTCAATATAGCTGTGAGTCTGGCAGCTAGAATGTCTAACCTCGAAAAACACATGGAAAACTACAAATATGAAGATCGCAAGGCCTACAGTACTTCAGAGGCACTGTGTGAAGCAAGCAAAGACACTCCCCACCACACAAAAATATGCTTGGATCCCTTAGACCACGTTGGGAAGTTAGACAAACATCTTGAAGTCATGCAAAAGCTGAACCATAAGGACTCATATGACCCTAAAGTTATAAACATTTTATTGGAAGAGCTTCTAAATTTTGGGGAATATATGAATGCATACGCTCTCCTCCCTAAAACAGAAACTGGCACATTATTTGATGGTCAGAGAGATCCCCTAACGCTAAAGGTTTGTCTTTACGCGGCAGCTTCCAGACTGAAAGACAGCGACAAAAGTGCAGGACTCATTTTTAAACAATTGTTTGAACATTTCATAAACGAGGAAAGGAAACATCAATCTGAAGAAAACTCAATTAAACAAGAAAATCAACATAAATCGGATTCCTTAAACAATGGTGTTTTACTTGTAAGTGATCTAGAGCTAGATGATGAAAATAAGGATGTTGTGACTTGCATAAAAAATATCTTTTTGGCCGATTTTGGACTGCACACCATGGATTGTAGACAAGTAATATTTTAATTTTAATATTTTTAAATATTTTATTAAAACTTATTGTAAATGTTTTAGGTTCATAACTTCCTTTCGCCTTAAAAAAAACCAGGCGTTAAGTGAAATTTTAATACTTTCAATAATTTAACTTTCCGTTAAAGAAGAACTAATATACGACATAAGATTGATGAAATTATTCCTTTAAGTTTAAATATAATAATAATATATGTCGTTTCATATCCTTTGGGAGAAACTAGCCATTTAGAATTATTTTTTGTATCTCCTTTAACTTTTCGGTGCAAATACATTTACGTATGGCCATGAATTCAAAATATATATTTAGATATTTTTGGGTCTTAAAAGGAATGTAGTGAAATAGTAGAATGAATTTCCTTGTATAAATAATAGTTGACAAATTATATAAAAACCTCGCATAATTAAAATATCTGTAATTCAAAATTTGACACTACACTGCCCCCATCCCCCCAAAAATAAAGAAAAAAAAAGTATGTTTACTAGCTGAGCCGCGGCGTAGCATACGCCGCTAATGATTTAGTGACGGGTGAAGACTTCCTGAAAGACACAGTTGTCAAAATGGGTTACATTGTTCCATTTTCAAAAATTAAAATATAAGCATAAACACACAATATACATAATTCCCGTGGTAATGTAATGCTACTAATTTTAGAAAGCAGCGCACCAAATTACTGCACGAAAAATAACACTTTTCGAACGTTCCGCATAAAATTGTTCTATATGATAATAAATGAATCAAATAAAAAATAAATGAAAGTTCTGTATTACGTTATTTTTTAATCTGATGTGTATTTATTTTGAAAACTTCCGTCATTTTTGACGGATGATACTCTAGTTTCATAATAATTATAAATACTCAACTCCTATTTGTACATCTTTCCCATTTCAAAAATTAAAATATAAGCATAAAACATTGACGTCATATAATATTTTTATACAAAATCGCAGCGCCACCTAACAGCCTTTCATAAAAGCGTTTCACCCATTCATACATACATACATACATACATACATACATACATACATACATACAGGCGACGGGAATTATGTATATTGAATTGATGATTGATATTGATGATGATATTGTAATTGAATTGATTTAATGATATAAAATTGAGGCTAATGAATGCTATGCAAATTTGACTTTTTGTGTGTGTGGAAATTTATAATATCTATGTCCGAGAGAGGGAAGGGGTAAAACAATTTAAAATACTTTATTTTCCACACTGTCGGTCAAGACACAAAACCTAATATAAACAGTGTAAAAAAGGGGTCAGTTTTATTTTGAGCTACGACAGATAATCTAATAAAACAAATTCGTGAAATTATTTATAATCTAGAAACGTTTCGACACGCTATTCTAACTATGTTATTCTTCAACATATTTGTTATGTTTTTTAGCCAAGAACAAAATAATATTTGCACTGCAAAAAAATCAATAACATAATTTATTATATAATCATGCACCATTATCATAATTCATTATTTTACCACAATTAAAAATTAGCTTAAATTTTGAAATAGATATTAATGTATGAAAAACTTGGGATTTTTATCCCTTGCAGCACTTCAGGGACAAATTCAATGTTACCTCTAAGGTTCATTGGTCCGTGTGCAAAGAGAAAAAAATCGAGTGCAAAGTTGCTCAGCATACATTTTTCGTGCAATGTTTTACAAAATTTACTGCGCGGTAGTTTTAAACTGTTGCGCGGCGTCAGTCAGATGTCTGCGCGGCCGCGCAACCACACAGCTTAAAGGGAATATTGGACAACATATATTCATTATCATACCTCTTATCTTACTTGTTGGGATTTCGCATAGGTTTGTCGAGTTTTTCCAAAGAAAAAAACATTTTCAAAAAGATATAATGTATTATTCCTGAAAAAAAAATGGCAGTTTAAAAGTGTCTTGACGTTCATTTGTTTAAACAGTGAAAGAAGTAAACGATTTCTTTAAATAAACGAATGATTCATACACGTATATTGCATTCTCAGTGCTTTATTTTTTAGTTCTTCTTTTGAGACACGTTATATGTGCTTTACAGGAAATACTTCCGGATCATTGCAAGGAAAATGAACTTATGGATTTCATTATCGAGTCAAGGTTGTTTATTTGTTTGCTAAGTGAAGGTAAACAGTCAAGGTAAGATATAGTTTCAAATTATTTGAAGTGATTAAAATGTTTATTTTATATTTGAATATATTTTATCAAATTCAATTTAATTGATTACTAGTCTCCTTGTAACAATTAGTGTTTGGATAAACAAGACATGATGAACAATGAAGGTAACGAGGATGTACAATACTTAACAAAAATATTTCATAGAGAAAAAATACAGCTATGTCCCTTGAATGAAACAAATTAGGAACTTGAGTACTTAAGCAAGTGTTATGAAATTGAAAAAGACAAACAAGCAAGTAGAGATGATTGATGAAAGATTATTTTATAAATTGTTTTATTTTTAAAAAAAATAAGATTTCATTCATTTTGTACATAGCGTTCTGGTTTATTCTAAGTATGACAAAACTTTAATCATCAGATCTAATTTAAATGATTTTAATACTTTAAATTTCTTGATATTCGTAACTATGAAAATTACCCACTCTCCAGCGGAAAGTAGGATTTAAATTGGTGTTGAGAACCCGCGTACCGAATTTCTGGATGATGGGACCATAAGTATAAAAACTGATGGAATGTTTCAATATGGTGAATGACATTGACGCTATAAAACGAAATAAGTAGTTTCTCCTCTGGTGTCGATTAGAGCAGGGAAGCCGCCTTGTCAATTTTGTAAAGACGGGGGAATAAATAAGAAAGTTAAACATGGCGAACCTTGTTACGGTAAGTCCGCTACGCGTAGAATTTCGAAATGAAACCTGCTTAACTTTTGGACATACTTTGCCATATAGTTTCTCAATATGTGTCATCAAAATCTTATGTACCAAGTTTGATCAAGAAATACCTCTTGTAACCAGAACCCTTTGCGGGAGTGCGTTCCAGAACTTTCTAAGAATTTATGTAGATCAGTGAATAAAATAATATTTAAAGTGCTTATTTAGAATTGAAATTAATGGGCTCCCAAATTACTGTAAAATGTACAAATAATAAATACCTGTTAATTTCAATCTGGATCATGATGGATAAACTTGTTTGTCAATATTTGTGAAGGTCGCGTAAAATTAAATTTGGAATAAGATGACACTAAGAGCCCATGGGCCAAAATTGTGCAAGATGTAAAGTTGAAAAGGCCTGAACATTTCTATCTAGATCATTTTACAAGATTTTTACAAATTTAATGGGAATAAAGCTTGAAAAATATACGAAAAAAAAAGATTTGGTGACCCCGGCTGCCCAAGAGTGGACATCAGTAGTTTAGTACAATATATAATTTTAATATGGACCACCAAATTTTTATGTACAAAGATTGGTAAAAAACAAAGCATTTACCAATTAGGCGCTGTTTAAAATATGTTTTATATAGCTCATGTTAAGAAAATGTTATATATGGCCGCCGGCCTCTAGTAAGTGTTAATTTAAAAACTGTTACGCTAGAATTTCTTGTGGGAAAGTACTCAATTACTTCCTTAATTTTCATGACGATTGGATGAATACAATAATATTTACACGGCTTATATAAGAAAAAGTGATATTAAGGGCGCCAGGGCCCACTGTGTATAAGGTGTAAAGTTCAAAACATTTATTGATTTCAACCTTGACCATGATAAATATATTTTTAAACGTTTGTCAAATCGTGAAAAATTCAATGAGGAAAAGTTACATTTTTATTTTTTAAAAAAAATAATGAAAAAAAAACTTGGGGCCCCCGACCCAAAGCAATTATTATTAGCATTTTATTGCCCCACCTTATTGTAATATGGGTCACAAAGTTTTTATGTACCGATTTTCCTCAAGATCCATCCATTTTAATAGTAGTCAAAAATTAAACACAGTTTTATATAGCTTTTTAAGGAACAAAACTACATTTTGTGCGGGCCCCCGGCCCCCAAATAGTGGTAATTTTTTAAAAAAAATTCCAATTATAAATGCAGCAGTGTACTCAATAACTTCCCAAAGTTTCATTCTTCTCTCTACACTGGAAGTTGGGGGGATAGTGATGATTGAGTGTCTGAGTCAGTCAGTTTTGCCTTTTAATAATATAGAAGATCATCGTCAGCGTACTTGTTTAAAAAATAATAAGAAAATAATGAAAATAATTTAAAAAACTGATATTTTATTAAAGTACAACATAAATGTGACCAAGGGCTAAAGATTTATGGGACTTTTCATGAACCCACTGATACTTCACTAAACTTAAGTTTCTCTCAAATCATGTTGTTTGTAACTTTATTCGCATAAAGTCAAACCTCTTTCCAGAATCTTACTCGTTAAGCGAAACACTCGTTAAACAGAACGATTTTTCATTTACAAATCAATGTAAAATACGATAATGCGTTCAATGATGAAAAAAACACTCATTAAAAAAAATTATGAACATTTATTCCAATAAGTAAAATTTTTAAAAATCTTTTTTTTAAAAAGGACACGCTTTTATTTACAAACATTTAGAGACTGAAACGCTCTGATCTCCCCTGCACTTGATGTAAACACGGGAATTTGGTAAACACGAGGGCTGGAGTGAAACCAGTGAGCCGTGGAGGTCAACTCTAGCAGACGACTATACATTCTAAATAGTGATAAATAGAGATAAACTAAAAGTTGATTAATTTAATTACCGTACATTCGATCGATCTGAAATTTTGATACAATGCATTGTCATCCAAGATCTATCTGTGGTAAAAGTTTGAGATCTCTGGGACCATCAGAAGTGGTTTAATTTTACGTTTCAAGATTTGAAGGAAGGATGGATGAATACAACATACAAACAGTGTGATTTAAATAAAAGCGTGTAATAATAAAATAACGTATGCATTTTTAAGGAGTGTAACAACTAAGAATGTAATTTAGATTTGGGAACAAAAGACGTAAAAAAAAATTATAACAAATAATTAACCCTTTTCAATTAGAATACTGTCTTAAGACATTTGTTTTTGCCAACGCTTTAAACTTTAACGAATATGCGTCATAACCGTTTCATAGACATTCTTGACACTCCCTTAGAAGCATCCATCTTTTTAATATTGTTTTTGTTCTTGAGAATAGTGCAGATCGTTGATGTTGGCCGATTGTATATGCGCGCTAGATTAGCCACCCTCACACCTTGTTCTCGCTTTTCAATGATTTTACGTTTCATTTCAACAAATATCTTTTGTCTTATGATTGTCTTTTTGTGTTTTTTTCTCAAAGACATTTTAGCACAGGTTGTTACACTTTGTACGTAAAAAAATTAGGAATACTGTCTGAATACAAAATGTATCAAAACGGGTATTCACACAGAAAAACAATACGCTAACAGACAAAGTGGAAAACACAAACTGATGCAACGGTTTGGGAGTCCCGGCTCACAAATGAATGTCGGGGAAAAGGGACTTCCCTTGTCTGCGTAGTTCGTTATGCGAAAATCGCTAAATAAGGGACCAAGATCTTTCAGATTTTTTGCTCGTTATGCGAATTGCTCGTTATGCGAATTACTCGTTATGAGATGTGCTCGTAATGAGAGGTTTCAATGTATTTTTCTATTTTAAATTGCTATTTTAAACTTCTTCTTTTTCAAAGTTACAAAATTTACTTTTTTTTCTTTGTGTTTATATATATATATATTTGTATATATATATACATAGAGAGAGAGAATGAGAGAGAGAGAGAGAGAGAGAGAGAGAGAGAGAGAGAAGAGAGCATGTATTTTGAATTTTTACTTATTGAAATCATTTCCATACAGTTATTTTGATATACTTGGAAGCATAGATGGAGCTATAAAACCTTGCGTGCTGGTAGGACTCCTCGACGACGAAGTAAAAGTTCCCCAGCTTCTTCAGAACTATAGACAGCTGCAGCTAAAGGAGCTATTAAACAAAATACAAGATCCCTCCAAACCTACAGATGAGAAACAGACCGAAGAATTTGACCAAGTCGTGCAGGCTAAGATGTCACTGTTCTGTTCTGTGATCGATCAAAAATGGCCACCTTAATGTCTCGTTAAATAGAGATAGCGCGAGTATTAAAGCGTTTCTTATCAAATATGCATCACCACTCCCTGAATCGCCCAAAACTGACTAACGCAGTTTTACTTCTTACTTTTTACCTTTGGTCTCTTTCATGCTCATTTCTATGATGAAGTTTTTTCCTATTAATTCGTGATCTAATTTCTAAATGAATTCAACTGATTTATTTAAGGTTCATAAAATTTTTTAGATGGTTTATATGACATAATATTTAATTAAAAATACCCCGTATAGGAATGACATTATTCAGGATATTAGTTATCAGTATTAAATTACCGAAAGTTTTATTTAACTGCTTACATTTTGATGTAAATCAATAAGTTAAACAAAACCTTTGATATATCAGTGTTATGATTTCGCTTTACGCTCGCTCTGTATTGTGATTACTACAACATGACTAATTAGATTGTGTACTTATTAATTCTAGTGCTCAACGTTGTTAAGTTAACTTACTAAAATATATCCTGAAAATCTGTCATGATTTATTAAAAGAAATTATTATTTAAATGATCTTATTTAACAAACTTGACATTATGCAATTTAAAGCAAACTTCCTTTTTTTAAGGACATTACTAATAAATAGATGAACATAACTGAATGCCAGGAGCTATTCTCATCCTTTAAATTTTATTTTAAAGTTTTAATTTTTATAAATAATTAATTAATTAAAATTTAAAAAACAAAATTGTATATGACAATAATACAATTTTATCTATAATAATATTTTATGTAAATATATTTCTATTTCTGATTGTAAACTTTTCTTATAATGTGTTTTGACCTGTGTCTCTGTCAGTATTATCATTTGTATTAATTTTGATAAAGATTTTTCTTTTTATATTCGTAAATATTTATTAAATCCCTTAGAACTTTATTTTGATTCTTAAATCATTGTTCCAGGCTGTAGCCAGCTTATACATTAACAGAAAGTGCCAAATTATAAGCATGGTAATCTAACTATTAGTTGTTCTTAATTTTAAGTATGAATTAGTACTTTTAATGTTCCTGTACACTTTGAGCACCATATGGTATTTTATATTAATACTGAAATCCCCACTTATTACACACATTTTAAGGCTTTGCTTATTGCTTATGAATACAAAAAAAGTTTAAAAAAAATAAATTTGCATATGATTTCTTGTTACTAGCATATCACCCGTCAAAAATGACGGAAGTTTTTAGCTGAAATCTATTTATTTTGAAAAAATGCAATTTTTTTAGGGCGACTAAGGCGCCGACCTTTTTCAAAAGCCCAACTAACTTGTCATTGTTTAATAAAAACGAAATATTAAACTTTCTGAAATGTACAAAAAGTATTTTATAATAGGGGTTATAGGGCGTCTACGGCGCCCCTTTGTTTTTTTTATTGTATAATTAACCATCATCAAATCCTCTTTTTACATTGTTCCCTTTTCCAAAATTAAAATATGAGCTAAAACAATGACGTCAAATACTATTTGTTACAGCGCATCTTTAATTTGCACACCTTTTGATGCATTTGTGCAGTAATTTGGTGCGCTGCTTTCTAAAATTAGTAGCGTCACGGACAGACATTGCAAATTATATTGTTTAATTTTATGTTTCATGAAAAGGAAAATTGTAAAATATATCTCGTGATTAAATACACACACATACACATACATACATACATACATATGTATATGTATGTGTGAGTATGTGAGTGTGTGTTTCTGTGTGTATGTGTGTGCGCGCGCATATATTATATTATTTTCTTTACTCGTGTCCAAATTAGTAATTGAGGTTTGTCTAATCCTAAACTGATGTTTTTATTGCAGATTATATTAAGTCATGTTCGATGGTGTCAAAGATATTTATCAACATATTTATTATACCAATGCCCTTTTTCTTTTAAAAAAGTAATAAACAATATATCGCTTGGTTTTTTAATTACTTTTTTTTTACTTTGGAAAACAAAATTGCCTAAAAGTAAAATTACTTCTACATTAATATATTATCAGATACCACGGATTGGTTAATGTATACTTGTTTAAGTAACATTCATGCCAATAATTTTCACTCCATATAAATTCAATTATAAACCTTGAAGAAACAAACCTGGTTAGTTTAATCGCCGCCTTTAAAGGGTGTGTATATGTTTGCAAAATCCACAATGGAAAAAGTCAGGAGTTCAATGTATAAACAAAATAATATTTCACCAAAGCCATTAGCCTTTCCGCTGATCTTGCATTAACAAAGATGGGCCCAAAACGTAACATCTTAGCATAGAAATCTTTTGGAATATTAAAAAAAGATATCGAATGGAGCGAAGAGTGCAAAGATAAGGGTAAAGAGTAGATCAAACTTCCACAGCTCATACGAGATTATAAGGGAATATTCACTGCTGTAGAGGATATGTTAAAACCCAAGGCCCAGCCGGATGACCCAGACATGGTTTTATACGCAGTAAATAGTTACTAGGAGATGGGAGAGTATGAAAATGCCTTGATCTTTGTCAACATGCATGAACTCGCTTCGGGGTTGTGTTCTCTATAGACGGAAAATATGGAGTCTGAGAAGTCTGCATTAAAAGACCTGAAAGCCGCCATTGTTAAAGTTTTCCTGTTTGTTGCCTGGCAACGTCTAAGAAAACAATCATCCGACGTGAAATGAATTTTTCAAAAATAGTTTGACGTGAAATTTGGATACTGCTGAGACATTAGATCCAGTGCTGAAACCAAGGCCATGGCACACAAAGCTGATATTCTTGTTGTAAATGACACGTTTCAAAACCGTGTGCAGGGGTTAGGTCAGTCTTCTAGGATGGCCAAGAAATTGCAAAGCGTTTTTAGTCAAATTTTCGGATTCAAATCGTTTCGAAACTTAGTGGTAAAAATTTTTGTTAAAAATTATAATTATTGTTAATCAAATTTGAAAAGAAATGCAATACAAATGTGTGTTTTTCTTTTCCTAAAATGCTATGGCCAGCTAATTACTTTCATAAAACAGCCATTTTCCTAAATATTTTATGCTAATACAGCACTTCCTCACATAAATGTACAATTTTTTGTTCTGCTAGATATTTAAAACTTGAGTGCATCTAAACTTATTGTTGTATTCTTTATGAGTAAGAAGATGCTCACATAGGTTGTTTCAACGTCCCTATCATTGTGTAGTCATGAAGTTTTACCAGTAAAAAATGTACAGCCTTATGCCTTCCCCAAACAAGTGTTTTAAGGATTTATGTTTATGTTTCAAGAAATAATGCATAATATTTTTAACTTTTATGAAGATAATAAGTTCTGAAAAGTGTTATAAATCTTTGAAGGTATTTTTTTAAAAACGTTGGTGAAATATAACAGATGTAGGCATTGACGTCCACAGATGTTTTGAAATGGAGTTGGGGGTAAACAATTATTTGAGAGTTATACATAGAAAATGATGGGCGGCGTTTTTTGTTTAAAATAAATTTGTTTCATTTACTCACACTCCTCGCATGAGTTCTCTGCTTTTCACTTTGGTTTCTGTTTAAAAGCTGGTCTGGACACATCAATTATTTGTTTGCTTATTCGATGACTTGAGAAAAAAATGCTTAGGGCTAGGCTAGCCACATTAACATATGCTATCCATATTAATATATGCTATCTATATTATGCTATCCATACACATTTCCAGTCTAGTTAAAATTGTTAGGCAGATTTAATTTAAAAAAAATTTAACACTCAATAAGCATGGTTTTTTATGTAACAGGCAAGTAACGAGTTCAACTGCAATGAGATGGAGCTTCTGTGCCAAGAAATGAAGAGCTACTCGATTGTGTCCCTAATCCTCACTGAAGAAGAACGGTAATCTACTTTAGAATAGAATCGTATTTAGAGATTTAGCCTCACCCCTTATAGTAAAAAGTAAAATATTTGCTAGTAAATTCTTTAACGATTTTCTATCGACATGATTGCCTAGTCTGATTGTGTTTAAAGCATTACGTGTTGTTTGTTGCTTGATGCATTTTTTTTAATTTTAAGAAGTTAACAACCATCGGTATTTAGTTTTGGTGGAGTATATTTTTGTTATAAAACGTATATCTATAAGGTCTGACTGTTCTAGTTCGGCTCTAGATTTTTGTTATAAAACGTATATCTATAAGGTCTGACTCTTGTATTTAGACTCTAGATTATTTTTGTAACAGCTAATTATTCGTATAACTGTAACTATTTGGTAACATTAAATCCAATGCTTGTATAGACATGAAATTTATAGACAAACTATTGGCTAGCCAATCAACTAAATAACTGACACTCTTTTGTTATTTTATTATAACAAATAAAATCAATTACTACTATGTTTGGTGTGCATTAATTTTCTGAAGCTATTTGCTTGCTCACAGTTATGATTGATTTGTTAGTTTGCATACCTTCTGTTCATTTAATAATATGAAAAAAGTTAAAAAATTGTTTAAATTATTTTACTCACAGGGACCACATGCTTCAAACAATACCTCAATTAAGAGACGAAAGAGATAACCACAGCAATGTGCTTATCATCCAACCCATGTGAGAGGGTTATCGTTCCTGATTTGTTGCTCAGGTACAAGTGACACTGACTTATTTTAAGTCCTGATGACCCAGTGATGTCCTACACAGGAACAGGCGAATGTTTGGATGTGACAAGAGAAGCAGATGAAAGTATTACAGCATGTGTTGTTGTGCCAAGAGAAGCAGATGAAAGTCTTAATGCATGCGTTGATGTGACAAGAAAAGCAGATGAAAGTCTTAATGCATGTGTTTATGTGACAACGGTGAGACGGGTCCGTGTGCCAAATTTCAGCTCGATCGGATCAAGGGAAGTCGGTCATTTTTGACTTTTGTTTTTACGCCCGCCCATGAGATGACGACAGACAGAGAGAGACGGCGGTGAAGTTAATGTAAGGGATTTTAATAAAAACCCGTAAATACAAAGTTTTTTTACTATAAATCCCTTATATATGAGTCATAACTAACAGTATTGATTATTTTCAAACGCGACAAGCATTTACAGACTGAATCTGTCTTAACTCAACTTTGCTTCATAACCCTAGGGGGGGACCGAGTTCAGCATGACACGTAAAATGTAAACAAAAGCACACCCGGTACTTCGATGGGTCGACGTCAAAGCGTCAACTCAAACTCTCACGTGGGGAAAAAAACAACTAACAAACAGTGAATTTGAATTACATACGTTATATAAGGATAAACTAAAAATGCATTAATCTATTTACGGTACGTTCGATCGATCTGAAATTTTAGATACAATGCATTGTTAGGTGAGTCGGGTCCGTATGCCAAATTTCAGCTCGATCGGATCACGGGAAGTGGGTCATTTTGCGACTTTTGTTTTTCCGCCCGCCCATGAGATGATGACAGACAGAGAGAGATGGCGGTGAAGTTAATATAAGGGATTTAATAAACAAACCCGTATAAAACAAACCCGTAAAAACAAAGTTTTTGACAATAAATCCCTTATATATGATACATAACTAACAGTATTGATTATTTTCAAACACGACAAACATTTACAGACTGAATCTGTCTTAACTCAACTTTGCTTTATAACCCCTGGGGGGGGGGAGGGATAGAGGGGAAAAGTCTGGTCACCGATTCGCTTGACCGAGCTCAGCGTGACACGTAAAATGTAAACAAAAGCACCCCGGTACTTCGATGGGTCGCCTCAAACGCTTCAACTCAAACTTTCTCGTGGAAAAAAACAATAACAAACAGTGAATTTGAATTACATACTGTTTGGGCTGATGGCCATTCATCAAACTGACACTTTCTCTTTTTGATAGTATTGAAGATTGTTTATACTCTTATTCCACGGACCTGTACTTTTCTTTTTTCTTCATTGGAATCAAAGTCAGATCGCTGTCTTTTAACAAACTCAAGGAGAGATTTCAACAAATGCATGGCTAAATTCAAAGATAGTCCCCATTCTTCTAGGGATACATTCGTTTTCTGAAATCTTCCTTAAATTGTGTCCCAAATTTCAAGTAAAATAGCAACTTCCAGTTGTCCAAATTCCTTCCGAAATCCTTCTGCTTCAAGTCATGTGGCTGATTTTCGTCAGTTGCCAACTCTCCCAGGGTTGCAATATTCTTATGGTATGATTTATTAACACGCCTTACATCATCATTTCTTGCTGAACATCTTGTGTCAGAAAAGGCTTTGTCAACAGGTAACCTTTTCAGGTGTTTTGAAGTACCTGCCACCGATGAGTAGATGCAATAAGCTAGTTATAAAGATTTTGCAGAAGGCAAAAAAATATGGATGCAGTACGACAACCTTCTGCTTCACTTTTCCCAAATAAAATTAAGGGAATGAGCTGTGCACGGCACATAATGATCTACACTGCATCTCACGAAGGATAACCTGGATTTCGTTTTACTTCCATCTCATATTTGCAGCATTGTTGTATGAATGTCCACGGCATTTTTCAGGAATTCATGCACACAATTGCCTACCTTTATTATACAGTATAACACGTTTTGGGGCCTTAAATCATTGTGGCCTCTAGCTTCAGTCCGTTCAGACCCCACTTTAATCCACTATAGATTAATGCTACTACTTTTACTACTACTGCTAATGATAATAATAATTACATCAAACAGACAATGAATGATAATTCGAATTTTTATTTTTAACAAGATTTGGAAATATTTAATTGTTTTAAAAAATGATTTAAACCAACAAAACAAAAACCAAATTTTAACTAACATTTAATTTTAAAATACGTTTATTTAATTGATATTTCTATGAACCATGACTACAAAATATTCTTTTCGTGCTATGTTTATTTGAAATAAAAATAACTAGACGCCCCGCGCCGTATCATACGCCGCAGACTTGCTCATGGAGATTGCAAAGAAAGTGGAGAAATAACGGACACAAACTACAGCACGAAGAAATCAAAACAACGCGAGTGAACGTCGTTTTGGGGTGGGGGACATTGTTGGTTTCTAGACGTTTGCAGGAGAAATTCGGTACACCCCTAACATCTATGATAAACGATAATCGGTTTAAAATCAGAGTTACATAATCGATAATCGGTTTTAAAAAAACAACAGAAAACAACAACACGCAATAAAAAAAAACCTAAACATGACTAACTCTCGCTAGGGTCGGCCAATCACAGTTTATGTTTAAGGGATGGTCGTATTTAATGGGAGGCGGGTAACAACAACCTCAGTGTGCTTGTCTCCATGCTTACTCGCTATTTTTTACTTACTTTGTGGTGCTTTTTGTGTCTGTACTCTCCCCCCCCTCTATCCGTTCTTTGCACTGTCTATTGTGAGCAAGTCTGTGGCGTATGCTCTGCCGCGGGTCTCTCCAGAATTCCTTCTTTTCATTCAATCACAGTCGTTTGCCCAAACCCATCCCATTTTGACAACTGTGTCCTTCAGGAAGTCTTCACCCGTAACTAAATCAGCTAGTGTTGGCAATAAAGGGGTAAAAGAACGGGCAAAAACAGACATGTCCAAAAATTTTATAAAACAATGTTTTCGCTGGGGCTTGAACCCAGGACCATCGACGTATGATGCGGACGTGATAACCAGTACACTACGAATTTCACATTTACTGTGAAGGGACAATGCAAGTGCATTGTTGCCACCCACTCCCACCCACCCCCCTTTTTTCCATTTCATCCCACCACGCTTGCCAACAGTGTTTAGTTGACCCGGAGCGAGGGTCATTCGTCACGCTCTGTTGAACATGCAGCTTCTTTTTGCCTCGCAGGGTCCGACCACGAAGATAATTTTATATATAGATAGATGTTTGATGTAGATTTGCTTTTCTTATATAAACTCTAACTTAACTGCCTTGTGGGAAGTTTTGATTAAAGAGTAGGTTCCTCGGGAGATGACTTTCTTTACTATGTAAGTGGAGACAGGCAGCCTCTATGCTAAAATGGAGATTGTTAATGCTTAACAATTAAAGGGAAGCATTTGACACAGTTCACCACCTTAGGTTACTAAAAAAAACTTAACTACATTGGAATCTTAGGTCCCTTACATTACTGGATCCAAGAGTTCCTTTTGGGTATTAATGGATCACAATCTGGACCAATAAAGGTTAACTCAGGAGTTCCACAAGGAACTGTGCTAGATCCCTTACTCTTTTTAATTTATATAAATGATTTACCCAACAACATCTCAACAGGAACAAAAGTTAGGTTATTTGCTGATGATTGTATAGAACACTTGTATAGAACAATTACATCAGAACATGATAGCAAAATTTTACAAAAAGATTTCAATGATTTTATAAAATGGGAAACTAACTGGAGTATGTCTTTCCACCCACAAAAGTGCCAACTGTTAAGAGTAACAAAGAAAAAGAAAACTAATAAATTCAAAATATTTCATTCATGGAAAAGAACTGACCCAAACTGAAGATGCAAAATACTTGGTAGTCATAATAAATGAGAAACTATCCAGGAAAACAAACACTTTATCAACATTTCAATCTCTAATAAAATGCATGACTAAACACAAACCATAAATAAGCGTAGGACTCAATAATCTTCCGTATAGAAGGTGCGTCTATAACAGATAAGATACGATAAGAAAAAAGGGGGAAACACCTGTTATAAAAGTGAACTGTTAAAAAAACGTGTAATTATGTGACACGATAGCTATGGCGGATTGAAGGGGAGGGGGGGGGTTGAAGGGGCTAAAGCCAGGGGCCCCCGATGATTTAAGTTCCCCCAAACTTAGTATATTTTATAATAAAGGTTGAACAATGTTTGCATGAATCCCTGAAAATATAAATTAAATAAATTTATAAAATCGTATCTATTAACATGATCGGACCCGATAGTCTTAGTAATCGAAAAACCTGATTGGATAGGCTCAATTAGAGAAAATATTAAAGAAATATTGTTTTTACTTTTTAAAATTTAAATATATTTTTTGTTTCAATTTGTCTTTTACACTCAATTTTAGGATACCGTAAACAGTTATTTCTGCGTGTTCGGTTTTTTCATGAATAATCATTTTGGCTAGGAAGGCTGATCCCGTAGACAAAGCCTGAGCAAGGAACCAATGGACTATTTAGTTACAAGTTAAAGTCTTATATAAGCTTCTAGCAATAATTTTATTTAAATGAACGCTGGCTTGATAGGGCCCCAGTTTGAATTGCAGCCAGGGGCCCGTGCAGTCTTAATCCGCCCCTGCTTGTTAGTCACTGCAATGTTGAATAGCTGATTTTTAAACAAACAAGTTTTTTGACTGACTTTATAGAACATGGCTGTATTCAAAATACTAGCTTTTAAATCTAACTTTAATAAATAGTTATATTTTCTATATCTATCTGATTAAGATTTCTAAATTTTAAATGTCTATATCAGGGGTGGACAAACTTTTTCTATGGAGGGCCGAATTGAAAACTTTATTGATATAGGCGGGCCGCATAATATATTTTCTGCTTTAATTACAATTTCCAGCGTATAAATATGGATTAATGATTATAACCAAGCACGTGTTATTTTATTTCACATTCAAACTCAATTACACATGTACATTACATTTTAAAATACGAACTGAAACAGTATCTGATTTGGTATTAAGATTTTACTATTAAAAATTAATTCAACTAAAAATTATTGTCAACTCTCATAATAACTATGAAGAAGTAGGAACATAATTTATATATAAGCTGACCATGGAGTACACATATAATGTATGAGAAGTATGTAACTATTCACAATTTTGATAATGTTCTTGAATTGTGGAACCAGTTGTCTGGTTGTAATTCGCATAATTGCATTCAAATTGCAGTCTGTCAATATCGATATGTTCTTAGACTTCTTTATTTTCATGCAAGAAAAAGCTTGCTCACAGATGTATTTGGACCTAAATAGTGACAAAGGTTTTGCAGTAATGTTTTTTAAGTGTGGAAATGATGCTGGCAAACTTCCTTAAAACTCCAGCAGAAGAACTGACTTGAACTTCTCTTTCAGGTCATAATCTGCTTGTCGGTCAAGCAGCTCTATCTGTATATCCTCTGTGATTGAATTAGCTTCTGCACTAAATGGCAAACTGAGGATATTGAAGTGTTGTTCCATGTTCTTGAAGTATTGGAACCTCCTTTCAAATTCCACAGCAAAGACATCCAACTGAGCCTTGTACTTGTCAAACGTTTCACAAGAAATGGTTTTCGGTTTCAGCAAAGAAAAATGGCAAAACCTGTTTTTACCTGCTTGAATGGAAAACACAGAGAGCTTTGCCTGAAATGATTTAACATGCACATACATTTCATATGCAAAAAAGATATTGCCATGAAGTTTGACATTCAGTTCATTCAAATTTTCCATAACGTTAATTGCAAACATGAAGTCTGACTTCCACTCCTCATTAACAATGTTAGTAACAAAGTTACAAACAAAACCCTTATCTACAGGTAAATAACTTTTTTTCCCTTGAGATTCCACACTCGCCCCAGTATCTTGCCCAGGCTCAACCAGCGGACTTTACTGTACTAGATAATATCATAATATTCAGTTTCCAAATCTTCAAGCAGTGCCTTGAACGGCCTGTGGTTAAGTGCCCTGACTCTGATAAGGTTTATCACACTGACAACTGGGTCAAAACATGCTTAATATTCAAGGCAGCTTTACACATACTTTCCTGATGGATGACACAGTGGAGAGGTAAGAGTATGGTCAGGATGTTCTTATTTAATTTTATATTTCATCAACTTCACCAGACCTACCTTGTTTCCAGTCAAAGCACGCGCTCCATATGTTGTTACACTTGCAATCTTGTTCCACACCAACGCAGGTCTTTTAACACAGATCTAAACAGAACTGAATATATCCTGGCATGTAGTTGTGTCTTTGAGTGGCTCAGCACTAAGTAATTCTTCGGTAAGCTAAAAACGAGTGTTTATTTACTTAAAAATGCAAACAATTGTGCCGTGTCCTGTACATCGGTACTTTTGTTCCACGAAAGAAAGTACCGCAAAAAGTCTTTTCTTGCATATCAAAGTTGGTGCATCAAATTGTCACTAATTTTTTCAACACGCCTGACTACGGTTAAAGACTGGCGAAAACAGTTTGCTGCTTGTTGTAATTATTAACCAACTTCTGGCAATTACATTTTATCTCTTCGTTAAATTGTCCCGAAAATCTAAATGTTTTGTTCGGTGGTGTGTTTTTAAGTTGTAATCCTTAAAGACGCTCACTCACACACAGGGCCGGATTAAGCCATCTTGGTGCCCGAGGCACAAGCCCACATGGGTGCCCCCTTCTGCCCCAATCACCCACTGACCGCTGGTATGTTCAATATTAAGCAAACCAACTAACAAACAAAACAGTTGTTAACAGACAGGGGTGTCACAAGGGATTGCGGGAAGTGCGGACTGCACTGGGTGACACCAAAGGGTAAAATTCTGTATGCCTCGTTATTTGGCATTGGCATACTCAGAGGATGTCTATGGGGTAAGGTGTGAGGGGGTGACAACATGACCTACCGAACTGGATGACACCCACCCTAGTGACGCCGCTGTTAACACATATGCTTGTACTAGTATCACTCAAATAAAATCTGCGATATGTTATTTCTGTATTAAAATTCATATTTAATTAATTTTGTAATCATATTAAACAAACATACTGTAACTTTTTTAATAGATGAGAAAGTGAGAGAAAGCAAACCTTTACATTTTAAAGTTCTTTATTCTAGATTTACATCTGGCAAAGTACATCATCAAAGTTAATTTTGCGCAAAATGTGTGTCTCAAACATCAGCAAAGATGATAAGGAATCAAGCCATTATTATTATTTTATTATCGATCTACTTAGATTTTTTGTACGTTTTAACTGAGGAATAAAACAAACCCGTAAAAACAAAGTTTTTGACTATAAATCCCTTATATATGAGACATAACTAACAGTATTGATTATTTTCAAACATTTACAGACTGAATCTGTCTTAACTCAACTTTGCATCGTAACCCTAGTGGGGGGGGGAGGGGGGGTGGGGGGGAGAGGGTAAAAGTCTGGTCACCGATTCGCTTGACCGAGCTCAGAGTGACACGTAAAATGTAAACAAAAGCGCCCGTCGCTTCGTTGGGTCGCCTCAATGCGTCAGCTCAAAATTTCACGTGGGAAAAAAACAATAACAAACAGTGAATTTAAATTACATACCTCATATAAGGATAAACTAAAAATGCATTAATTTAATTACGGTACGCTCGATCGATCTGAAATTTTGATACGATGCATTGTTAGGTTAGACGGGTCAGTATGCCAAATTTCAGTTCGATCGGATCACGGAAAGTGGGTCATTTTTGACTTTTGTTTTTCCGCCCGCCGAGCCCATGAGAGAGATGATGAGAGAGACGGCCGCGAAGTTAATATAAGGGATTTAATAAACAACCCCGTAAAAACAAAGTTTTTGACTATAAATCCCTTATAGATGAGACATAACTAAAAGTATTGATTATATTCAAACATTTACAGACTGAATCTGTCTTAACTCAACTTTGCATCATAACCCTAGTGGGGGGGAGGGGTGGGTGGGGGGAGAGGGGAAAAGTCTGGTCACCGATTCGCTTGACCGAGCTCAGAGTGACACGTAAAATGTAAACAAAAGCGCACCGTCGTTTCGTTGGGTCGCCTCAATGCTCAAACTTTCACGTGGCAAAAAAACAATAACAAATCGTGAATTAAAATTACATACCTCATATAAGGATAAACTAAAAATGCATTAATTTAATTACGGTACGTTCGATCGATCTGAAATTTTGATACGATGCATTGTTAGGTAAGACGGGTCCGTGTGCCAAATTTCAGTTCGATCGGATCACGGAAAGTGGGTCATTTTTGACTTTTGTTTTTCCGCCCGCCGAGCCCATGAGAGAGATGATGAGAGAGACGGCCGCGAAGTTAATATAAGGGATTTAATAAACAACCCCGTAAAAACAAAGTTTTTGACTATAAATCCCTTATAGATGAGACATAACTAAAAGTATTGATTATATTCAAACATTTACAGACTGAATCTGTCTTAACTCAACTTTGCATCATAACCCTAGTGGGGGGGAGGGGTGGGTGGGGGGAGAGGGGAAAAGTCTGGTCACCGATTCGCTTGACCGAGCTCAGAGTGACACGTAAAATGTAAACAAAAGCGCACCGTCGTTTCGTTGGGTCGCCTCAATGCTCAAACTTTCACGTGGCAAAAAAACAATAACAAATCGTGAATTAAAATTACATACCTCATATAAGGATAAACTAAAAATGCATAAATTTAATTACGGTACGTTCGATCGATCTGAAATTTTGATACGATGCATTGTTAGGTAAGACGGGTCCGTGTGCCAAATTTCAGTTCGATCGGATCATTGGAAGTGGGTCATTTTCGACTTTTGTTTTTCCGCCCGCCGAGCCCATGAGATGATGAGAGAGAGACAGAGAGAGAGACAGACAGAGAGAGAGAGACGCCGGTGAAGTTAATATAAGGGATTTAAAAAGAGCGCCCAGTTAAAACGTTCGTAAACATTAATATTAAAAATATGAGCAAGTCCATTTCTACTTTGGAAAAGCAAACTGTATGTTGTCTCTATTACTTTTTATAATTATGCATGACTCAGCGTGATGTTTTCAGATTTTGATGCACGAAACTTGTGGCGAATATATGAGTGTAACTTTTGTAGTTAAGTACATGTATATAAATTATTGTTCAGATCTTTAGGAAAAGCATTTATTAGTCATACACAACACTGAGATTTTTGTGTTACATCGATCAAACAATAAAATCGAACTCCTATATCATAATATACCTATCCTCATCTACCCATCTCTGTCTCAAGTTTGTCAACAATGGCGTAAAAAGCAGACATACGAAATTTGTCTCTGGCATTCAGAGATACCTCATGGGCATCACCATCAATGACCACTGTCTTTCATGCAAGTGATCTGCTAATGAAGAATACAAATCAGCACACGTTTTCAAGTTCACGTGCTCATTTTGTAGAGCTTGACTGAATCTGTGAAAATGTAACACTTCATCCCAAAAGACAAGTGTGAGAGCAAATTCTAATTCTTGTATCTTCTTTGCAATTTTTGTCTGCTTCTCTTCTGGTGTCCCCCTTCTGTGACAGGTCTTGTTGTAAACACTCTAACGCTTCTATAATCTGGGGATGAGACTTTAGAAATAGCTTTAGTTCCAACAGCATGTGCTTCCCATCTGGTATCGGAAAGAGAGTTTACCAGCGTTCAATCCACAAAGCATCCTTTCAGAATCTTCCATCTGTTGGTTGACGCTGAGAAAAAAGTATCGATCAGTTGCACTGTATGGAAGAAGTTTACTGCCTCTAAACAAGAGTCAACGGCACTTCTGTCTAACAGATTTAGTGAATGGGTAGCACAGGGCATGTAGATATAAAACTAATTTTCCTCTAGATTTTTGTTCTGCTTTCCCTTGTAATAACAAGACATATTTGCTGCGTTATCCGAGACTGACCTCTGCATTTCACAAAATCAATATTGCAAATTTCACGTAAGTACTGCAACTCTTGTTTAGCAATACCTTCACAGGTGTGAATTTGCGGCTCCAAGAAAGTAAAAAAGCGCTCAATGGGCTCTCCATCTACCACATATCGAAGAACGAAATATCTGGTATTGACAAGCTGAAATAACCGTAAGCCTTTACTTTATCTATAATTACTTGATGGACTTTTGGGGACATAATTTAATCAGTTCTTCACATATAGTTTGGGATACATAAGAAGGATTTCATTTTCCAGAATGTCCTTATTTCGAAATGTGTGATGCAAAAAATGGATCAAACTGACTGACCAACTCCAGCAACCGTAGAAAAATTCAATTTTGTAAAGTTCCAAATTTTTCATTTGTCCCTTTAAAAGCGATTTCAGGGGTGGATTAAGATTGCACGGGGCCCCTGGCTGCAATTCCATCTGGGGCCCCGTCCAGCCACTTTATTATAAAATTTAATAAGTTTGGGATCCCTTAATTTAGTCTTAAATCATTGGGGGCACTTGGCTTCAGCCCAATCAGCCTTCCATTTAATCCACCCCTGTGCGTTATAATATTACATTTTGCGATTTGCTAACGTCATGTCGATTATGGACTATACACGAATTTTTCTTGAGGACTTGTGGTGCCCCCCCTCCAAACGCTTGGTGCTCAAGGCACGTGCCTTGTTTGCCTATAGGTTAATCCAGCCCTGCTCACACACGGCACAGCAAGCATACTGCTTTGCCCCATCGCTCGTAAAGTAATATTTAGCTGTACATTCATCATTAAAAACACGACATTCGTCAAGAATCTTTCTTTTTTTTGTGTGCAGAACTCATGGTTAAATCAACGTCTATTCGATTTTAAATTACAATTTGTGTAAAACCGCCAACATGTAAATCGTAAACAAAAGCTATTTCCAGTTGAGCTGAAAAGCTGTTTCGAATAAGAATGTTAATAATTAATGACTAATGATCACTAATCGATTCTGGCACCATAAAACCGATTTTATATACCTAGATTCCAGTTAAAAAAAATAAATATAGCGAAAATTCTATGCAAAGAAATGTAACAACGACATAGGATCGCTACATGTACATGCCCACAGGTCGCATAATATACTCCGGCGGGCCGATGTGTCCCGCGGGCCGTAGCTAGTTTACCCCTGCTGCAAGATATTATTTCTCACTCAACTTTTAACGATCATCAGAAATATATCCGTGATGAAACTGAATTTAAATGAACAGGTTTTCGAAATGTACATCTTGAACCGAGTCGACCCGAGAGCCCCTTAATGTCGTTTTGTCCCCCTAAATTAGCGATATAATTTTTTTAAGCATTAGATAATGAGAAAAAAACCTGGATTTTGACCAAACTTACAATGTAAAAAATTAAGAGCCTATATTAAATTACTATAGGGTACTGAACTCCTAATGTCAGTTCCCTCGAATGTTTTTTTTCTTCTTTAAGCTTTTCAATTATTTATTTATTAATTCGTTTGCTATGAAACTTGGACTTTTTTCTTTGCACACATCCACGAAGGTTTCTGGCTTAATTGTTTTTAAAATATACCGTTCATTTGTTTCTTTAAATTTATTCATTTTTACTGAGATCGTTGCAACGCAAAACAGGTCTGCTGGTGTATTATATTTGCATATTAGAATGATAAAAAATGGACACGATCATCATTTGTTAACACCTACTGGACAGCTCCATGATTATCATTTTGGGATAGGGGATATTTATCGTTACAGACAAATGAAGTAAAGGTGGGCCCAATTAGTACTCAGTACAATGTCCTTCAAGAATATTCTTTGATTTAATTTAATTGTTATACATCAATTTACAGTCAAGTTCCAAGTGCAGAGGGTTGCTAGGGCAGCGAGAGAGTCCTAGGCTTAGACTGTTGTATGGCCCTGTCCAACAGATGTCGCATGTTGGTGGCCATTGTACTAGCTGAGCCTTAAAAAGAGCAAGCTCAAGACTCACAGGACATATGCGTTAGTTAATTCGCAATGAATGACGAGAAGGATCCTATGGATAGCACGTTACATTGAAGTTTTCATGTTTTAGATTTTAGGGTACCTTACTAAAAGCTTTCTCAAATAATCTAAAAATGAGAATATGTTTTAGCTCATCCATTCCTCTAGAATAGTTTTGGTGAGCTTTTGACAAGAACCAAGTATGGAGATATACTTTTCCCGTGAGAAATTGCGTTAATTACGGGAGTCGGACGAAATTTTTTTTTCAAAAATTCCCTCTCCATCATTGTTCCAAATATTATTAGCTATCTCTTTTGGTGTTTTTTCAACCCGATAGATGTTATGGTTGTCGAGAAATTGACAAAATACTGATATTTTTTCGTTGATTTGTTTTTGAATTTTCCAGGAAATCCAGTAAATCTTTTCGGACATTTTTTTGGTCCGTGCACATCCTTGGGACCTCCTTAACATAATTTGCATAGAGCAGAATCCTCTATCTGGTATGGTTCAGGAGTAGTTGCTTGTGCAAGCTCGAACAGATATCCATACAGGACAGACTTTTCAAATATATAAACGCAATTTGTCCCATTGGGAAAATGTGCTAAAAATATCAACATACATAATTTGCAATGTATGTCACATCCGTCCCGTCCTGTCTGTGACGCTACTAATTTTAGAAAGCAGCGCACCAAATTACTGTACCAAAAATAACTATTTTCGAATATTCCGCATAAAATTGTTCAATATGAAAATAAATGAATAAAATAAAAATAAATAAAATAAACGAAAGTTCTGTATTACATTATTTTTATTCTGATGTGTATTTTGTCAAAAAAAATAGATTACACCTGAAATGTATTTATTTTGAAAACTTCCTTCATTTTTGACGGGTAATACACTGGTGACAGAATATGTTACACAAGATTCCAGCATCCTACGTTCTCATGAGAACGCAAAGACAATGAAGGAAGTGATTTTATGGCAAAATCCATTGACGCTTTGATTTTCTCTAACTAATGTCAGTTACCCATTCAGAGTTGGGTGGACTCAGGGACACTCTTAACGCCAGGAAAGTTCTGTACATAAAAATAGTAACACACATAATTACCAATTCATTCAACGGAAAATTCAACGAATAAGCAAATAGAAGACCTTATATGTTGTGGCTATGTAAAAGCTGTGTAATCTGTGCAGGCACTTACATTCTACTATGCAGGGAAATAAAATAAAAGCAGTAAGTGTTATTTCAATAAAAGTTTTAAATAATATCTAATTTTTTTAAAATTATAGCTTTTAATGCATTGAATTATTGCAGAAATAAAAAAAGTAAAAAAAAACATGCAATTTTAATTTTAAATTATATTTCGCTTTTAAAATAACTTTACAACAGTGACATCTAGAAAAATGTGAACAAAAATTATCAAAATTATGTAGCAGACCAAATTAATGTTGTCCAGGACAAATTGATATTCGATATATATTTCATAAGATCTTGCAACACTATAGCAATGTAAAAATTTTAAAATTGAATACGATTATCTAAATTTAAAATCAATATTTGTTTAATTCATTAATTTGAATAAAACATATTTTTTAAAAAGTGGTTTCATTTTCAAAATCACCACTCAAAATTTATGCTGCAGCTAGGTAGTCCAAACTGGCGAAAAAATGCGTTATAGGGTTATTTTTCGTTGTTTAAAAAAACAAAAATATTCTAGGAGACTTATTACACAAATAAAATTAACATGTGAATAAACTTCAATCTTAATCTAACGATATAAAAATCTTTTGTATCTTTAATCTGTGTTAATTATGTGTTTAAAAAGTATCAGTTTTGACAAATTGTACCGCTTTTTTTTTCGGGTGAATTTTTGCCTATCGGTGTTTGAAACGTTCGTCCCCTCGCGCCTATTCAAATTAGCGACATAGTATTGCCACCAAATGAGAGACCAGATCCTAACTTTTCGTTTGATGTATAGAAAGTATATCTAACTTTTTTTATTTCATTTTTAAAATTCTGATTGAAAACTTAAGTTGAAGAAAAAACATTACAAATAACTAAGCAGCAGTACTTCCTGCACACCGAAAAAAGAACGTTGTAAGAACTAATTTTTGTTGTAAAATCAAATTATTGGTAATTACTGGTGGGAAGCGATCCGGTTAGACAAACACGACCATCTTTCAATATTCCTATTGCAGCGTGAAAGGGCTGCGAATCACTGCGAGCTTTTCTGACCACTGTCTACCGGTTTAGTCGAATGGATTCATCGAGTTTGAGTCGTCAATCCATACCTAAGTAATATATTTAAAGCTTTATTTACGTCTTAACAAATGATTTACTGCTGTTTTAGTTAATTTGAATAAGTTAGTAAAAATATATTATCTTTTATGCAACATCATCGCAGTGACAGTGAACGAAGCTCCTGCATATTGTTCGATTAGAGTTGGATGTATTTAATAATTTAATTTAAGACAGTCTATCGATAAAAATCATGGATACTCGCAATAATGATTTGATAATTTATACTCAAAAGGTCTTATATTTAAAATTGTATGCAAAATGCGGCTCTTATATATATATTTTTTAAATTGGGGTTTCTGCTCAAATTTTGAATCGAGGAATTCAAAATGGCTGTCCGATAGCCTGTAATAAAGAGTTGTGTTGGGTGGACGGACTTGCATTATTTTAGGGGTAACATGCTTAAACAACAGTGAAATCATTTTTAAACACTATTAATTTCAAGTTCTAGGTACTATTTTGAAATTTTTTTTATTCTTATTATTTCTTAGTATAAATAGTCAAATTTTATGGTGTTGAGCATAGATAAATAGGGTCTGGTACTGAGTACTGATTAATATTTTTTTATTAATCGGGGGAACATTTGATGGATTATTCGATTGATTTTGATTAATTATATTTTATAACGCATATACAGATTCCATTAAGTCGCGATTCATCTTACGTGGATTCGGTTAAGTCGCGATAATTCTATGGCTCTAAAACACATTTGTATCAAAATCATTTTAATTGTTTTCAGATATATCCACTTATAAAAAATGACTTTCCTGAAATATTATCAATAGGGTTGTGGAAATTAAATTTTAATCGATTAAAATTAATTTGATCAATTAATTAAATATTAATATTTTTTTTGGTCAAATCTATTAACAATTATTTTTTTTTACTTATATACTTTTCCCTCGATTATTATTTTTTTAGTTTTTTCTTCCTTATTTCTTGCATAGCAGAATGAATTTGTTGTGTTACGTCACAAAATGTAGGAACAAAGGAATTGTGTTATACCAATAATTTTTAATCATTTTTTATTTTTTTATATGTTTAAAAATAACATGGATGGGTATTTTTGAACAAATATTTTAGCATGTAAATGTACTTTAAATGCTTTTGATTCATGTTGTTTATTGTGCTAATTAAGAGTACCTTTAATTTGATGTATAGTATGTTTATTTATGTCAATCTTAAATTTTTAAAATGAATTTTGAAACTTGTGCATTTTACACTTTTTCGGTCCATAAAAAATGAATAAAAATTTACCTTGATATTTTTGTTAAATTTTTTTTTAAAATTTACTTTTGCTTGAATCAATGTAGCTGCCTCACAAAAATTGGGCTTAAACATTGTAAACTTGGCTGCAACTTTGACAAATTTATAGACATCTCAGTAAATTATTTTAGAAAATACAGTTAATTGATAATGAACTTTTTGACATGTCAAAAAAATGTAATATTTTGCCGTTTTTCAAAATAAAAATTCTAAAATATAATCACTTCTTTTGTTTATTAAGATAACTCTGTAATTTTTTTTTCAATGTCTTAAAATAAAATGTACTTTAAAATGAAATACACAACAGATATCTACTTCTAAAAATAAAATCAGTTTGGAGGACGTACTACAACGTAGTTTGCAGGAAAAGAAAATGTGATAATATACTCTGGGTAGGCCTGGCTGTCATTGAATATGACATGGATGCCTTCTGTTCGGCTGGGAGGGGCTCTACCCGAGTCATAGGGGATGTCAGTGCCAGGTTGGTTGGGTAAAAACTTGGTGTTAGAATGAGTTTCAACCGATACTCCAACCAGCACACGGGCCAGGTACATTTTACGCAATCCCTTGTCGTCCGGGGAAGAAAACTGCTCTGAGTACCCTGAGGACTGTGCAAAGTAAACGCCAAGACCATAGGGAGTAGCTGGGGAAACAGTATACATATAGCATAAATAAACTGGTATTCAAATAATTTTGCTGTAATTAGAATAATTAGAATGAATTAGAATTAAATTAGAATAAATTAGAATTAAATAATCGTTAATTTCGATTAAAAATAAAAAAATTACAATTTTTGATGTCGTAAGTAACACTTATTAAACGTTCATGTTGGAAGACTAAATTACATTATAACCAGCCGAGCTGAACTATCAATCACATGGAACCGAGGTAACTAGTATGCACAAAACGGTCTTTGCAAGCAATGACATCGGATATCGGTGTTAATTAACACTATACCATTGTAGAGGATTAATGAATTCATGAACTTTCATCTCCATTTTGTAACGCAGTAATTCATCAGAAGAGCTGTCATCATTTTCTGTGTCTGAATCAGACTCAATTACTGCCATTAGCTTAATACGCTTTTCATTTAGTTTGATAAGTAGGCAAAGTGTTAGAACCATGGCAGGCAAACTTTATCAACATTGTGAACATTACCGTCAGTCAATAGTTAAAAACCAAAATGTTCGTGTAATCGTCAGGAAATTTATTTTATATCAGCTGCTATGTTGTATTATTTTTTAAAAACTTTTTGACTTTAATAATTTGTAAGTTATGGGTCGATTAATAGTTAAAAAATATTTAATCTTTAAAAAATTTTAACAATTAATCGAGAAATTAATGGTTAATTTCCACAGCCCTGTTATATATATATATATATATATATATATATATATATATATATATATATATATATATATATATATATATATATATTAGCATATATTAGGACTGTTAAAGATTAATTTAAATTTAATCGTTAAGTTTTGAAAAATCGTTATTTTCAATTAAAGTCAAAAATTAAAATTTATGATGTCATAAGTAACATTTATTAAACGTTATTTTTGAAAATCTAAAAAACACTGGAATGTCTCCTTTATATGTTATCTTTTTACCAACTTCGCAAAAAGAGAAGTGTTTTGACATTATTTGGTTCAAGTGAAGTCTAATTGACAATATAAAAAGCCGAGTGGAACAATCATTTACATGGAACTGAGGTAGCTGGTATGGGGCCATCCATAAATGATGTCACGCTATTTTTGCCAATTCCCCCCCCCGCTCCGCCCCTCGTCACACTTCGTCACAATATTACGCCACGAAGCTTTTACCCCGCCTTCTCCAACACGCAAAAGCCATATTTTCCAGGGCCGGTGCCACGAAATAAAGTCTCCCCAAAATAAAGTATCCCCCGGAGAGTTAAATTTAAATCAATTTTAATTATTTTGTAGACAAAATAGCGTGACGTACTTTATGGACGGCCCATTACAGGTTGCGTTTACTAAATTTACAGCAGAAATTTAGCAAAACTTAGTAGAAAAAGGTTCGTAATTTTATAAAATTTTAAAGTTACTCTTAAAACATAGTTTTAAAAAACGTTTTTAAAAGGGATTAATTTATGTGTAACTTTGTCAAGAAACACAGCACATGCCAAAACTTAGACACACAAAAATTAGGTCACGCGTTTAAACAATGAGTGTCGTAGCTAGGGTTGGCGTCAACCGATACGTTAAATTTATTGTGTAGCCCAGATCACAGTACTGTAGAGATGTGGGTTGAGGTGAGGCGGATGCTCAGTTAGTTTGAGATCCGCGTGCCGCTAAATTAGTTAGGCATACAGTCAATTACCTTACGGAATGTTAGAGCCCAAGAGACTAAAGGTGTAGCTGAGAGGTGGGCTTTTTTATTGATGACATGCCAAAGTACCCGTTGTGAGTCGGGTACATCCGAAGCGACCGTTTCGCTCTTTTACTAGCAACGCCATTGAGCGGTGTCGGTTTAGGGCCAGGAGCGCCAGTACGGATTAGCAAAGGGAACCGCGAAGAACGCAGCGGACGCCAGCTCTGAGGAAACCTTCCAGTGGGGGTTGCACCCTAGGTAGGTCATTGATGATACCCCACTTAGCGGCGGTCCTAACCATTGAGACTCGTGTGCTTTACCGGGGTGGCGCCAAACTGGTAGCGGGTCGTAGTAGGGAAATTCCACTCCTCCTTATGAGGTCAAACTTAGTTATAGGCATCTTCAACTTTCTGTCCTGGATGCCGAGGTGGCCATTTCAGAAGTGACCGCTCCGGGGGGGGTCCCAGTTGTTACGTCCCCTTTGGGGAGGGTGCCAAATAGCTGGGAGGGTCTTCCAGGAAGAACCATGAAGAGCATTAGGCTCGGGGCTTCTGATTTTCTTCCACATGTAGGATCATCATCATTGATGATATTCGTCGTTGTGTGTGTGAAATGATTGTCATATCGTTTCCCAAAGATACAACAGCCAAACGTGGACGAATAGAACGTGGAACGTTGATAACGTTCTAAAACTGTAATAAAATATTATTTTAATATGAAGAGAAACACAAGTTCCAGTGGCATTTTCACACTCACAAAAGCACACTTGAACATATATATTAAAACTAGGGGTGTTCTGGCCGGATTTGACCGGAGGGATAAAGTGAAATTAGACCGGAGACGGATTTGTAAACATAGCTGGATTCCGGATTACCCAGAGCCGGAGCTATTATAAATGTATATATTTTATGGATCTACCGGCCGGCCGGACTTGACCGGATTTATGAAGTAAACTTCTTTCGAACTCGGAGCCAAATTTGTAAAAATGGCTGGAATCTGGATTAGCCGGAGCTGAAATCCGGTACAACCCTAATTAGAGTTGTAAATAAAAAAGCAAGACTAGGAATAAACAATGAATAAACCATTGACAAGCGTAGGACGCAATAATCTCCGGTAAAGAGGCGTCACATGGGTTTACGTCACCCAGTGCGGTAAGCTCATTGTGTCACCCACTCACGACTAAACTCATAGTCGTCCTCCGAGTCGGCCAGTGCTAAAAAAGCGAATTAATGTTTGATTCGATTTTACCCCTTGTGATAGTGTCAGCCAGTGCAGTCAGCACCACCAGTAGCCCCCCCCCCGCCCCCATTGACGCCTCGCCTTGGCGTCTCACGACACAATGCATAGACCACAGAGTAATAAAAAAACCCCGTAAAAACAAAGATTTGACTATAAATCCCTTATATATGAGACATAACTAACAGTATTGATTATTTTCAAACGCTACAAACATTTACAGACTGAATATGTCTGTCTCAACTTTGCTTCATAACCCTGGGGCCCCCCAGTGGGTGGGAGAGGGGGAAAAGTCTGGTCACCGATTCGCTTGACCGAGCTCAGCATGACACGTAAAATGTAAACAAAAGCACGCGGGTACGTCGATGGGTCGCGTCAACGCATCAACTCAAACTCTCACGTGGGGAAAAAACAATAACAAACCGTGAATTTGAATTACATACCTCATATAAGGATAAATTAAAAATGTATTAATTTAATTACGGTACGATCGATCGATCTGAAATTTTGATACGATGCATTGTTAGGTGAGACGGGCCCGTGTGCCACATTTCAACCCGATCGGATCACGGTAAGTGGGTCATTTTTACTTTTGTTTTTCCGGCCGCCCGCCCAAGACAGAGATGACGAGACGGCCGCGAAGTTAATATAAGGGATTTAAAAACAAGACGGTATAATCAGGTCATAAGTTAAACAGATCAGTGTCGTTGCCCGATTTTTGTTCCCTCCATGCGGTTACTTAATTGGGTCATTCCATCTCTTTTCCCCCCGACTCTAGATAGTGAGAAACTTTCACACCGTCTGAACACCCGAAGTTTACGACTTTACCATTTATCGTAACAACACAAACCATGCCTTCAAAGACACAATCCTTGCTTTATGAAACACAACAACTGCCTTAATGCACCCCAAAATTGCCTGTGCGTCAAATTGTACAACGGGATAAAATCCAGTAATTAAGCAATTTATAAATTTTGTCACGCCCCTGATAGGTGTCAAACGGATCTGTCCTCACTCTCTCATATCTCTGTATATCTACACCACTACCATAAATATTATTTAGAGTAAACATATGTGAATATTACAATAATGCATTAGTAAATATTATTTATGCTTTTGTATTTGAATGATCTTTTTGTTTTTTATCGAAAGTCTGATGGGGGAGGATTATTTTGGGGAAGACAATATTTTACAGGGTAGGGGAGAATTTATTTAAACGGGAGGAAAACATTTTTTCCTCCGGATGATTTGTTTTAAATCGGGGGTCTCTGGTGGGGGAGGGGGACTCTGTATGGGGGGTAGCCCTGTCAACGGGTACCCGTTGCCGTGAGATTACCCGGGTAGTAAAATTCCGCTCCGGTACCCGTGAAAATGTGGCTTCAATGTTTATATTAACCAAAGTTCGGCTCGCATGCGGCCTTTTGTGTTTAATTTAAGGCTCGCGAAACAATTTATCAAATGAAAATTTTTGTTTCAAATATATGCTGTGAAATACATCTAAAGAGAACTATCTGTCAACGGGAAATACAATACGGTCTCGACAAACCACAATGCATTTTGATACATCTTTTTTGTGTGAAAATGAAACAGAAATCGCAAACACAAGAAGATTTTGGTTCTTTGAATGAATCATATAAATAAAACAAAACTCCTCTGCGGAAAATAACAATGGACTGTATAGAGAGGAAAGATGCCATGTTTGTTGTTGTTAATACAAACACCCCTGCTTTGACACTGACATTGCTTTGAAATAGGCCGATGTTGATGTTGTTTATCTACCCCCTCCTCCTCCCTCCATTCGATTGTGTTTTGTGTGTTCATTACAGCGTGTGCCTTGCCCAAAACTGATTTTTAAAATGTGTACGTTTTTAAAGTCAATAAATTAGTTACTAACAGTGTAAGATGGATATGGGGCCGTCCATAAATGACGTTACGCACCTAGGGGAGGAGGGGGTCACACATTTGTGACGAGGGGGGGATGTGTTTACGAATATGACGTCACAACAAAAACGCGCAACTTTAAATAAAAGTTCCACTGAAATATTTGATTGCTTACAATTTATTTAATGACGTTTTACATGGATTTAAGCGTGTAGCGACTTTTAGAGTTCAACTTCACATTAAATACAAAATTAAATGACAATAAAGATATTTCACACATGCTCATTTTCAAAAAAGAAGTACGGCTTTTATGCAAAGCTTTGTGACGTCATATTGGAGGGGGCTCTAAGTTTTTGTGACAACCTATGACGGGGGGGGGTAAAAAAAATCGGCCAAAGTCGCTTGACGTCATTTATATACGGCCACTGAGACGTCGGCTGTGTAGCTACTGTGGGAAATGAGGTGCATGGAAACTGGCTAGGTAGCATTGCATAGCGGTCATGACTGGGAAAATTATGCGATGTTTCGATCAGGTAACAACAATATTCAACAATATTGACAGCCCTAATGGGGGGGGAGGATTTATTTTGCAACACCGGCCTTAGGACGAGGCAAACGAGGCAACCGCCTTGGGCCCTGCGCTTTTCAGGGCCCCACTCTTTGACTAAATTTCTATTTACTGCTTTTTAAAATTATTATTGTATTACTTTTAAGTAATACTTTTTTATGACAATGGTATAAAAACAAAAATATATTTACTTTTTCAGGATAAAATAATCAGAAAAATAGCGTAATAATATAATAAAAATATTAGAATCACCCTAAATTTTAATTCACAAAAATATTTTTTCCAAGAGCATTATTAAATGCATTTTAGTAAGCATTTAGAAAAAATTAAGAATAAAACAACCCCGTAAGAACAAAGTTTGTGACTATAAATCCCTTATATAAGAGACCTAACTCAAAGTATTGATTATGTTCCAACGTGACAAACATTTACAGACTGAAACCGAAATTATCTCCCCGGCTTTTAAACTGGGGGAAGGGGTGTGGACATGGACGGGTGGCGTCAACGCGTTAACTCAACTCAAGGTGGTTTACCTGGTTAAAACACGAGATGTGTTCACCTGTGGCTGGGGTGAAGTCAAGTGACCCGTAAAATGTAAACGATAGCGACCGCTACATATAGTTTATATAGATAAACTAAAAGTGTATTAATTTAATAACTGTACGTTTGATCGATCTGAATTTTTGTTACGATGCATTGTTAGGTGACACGGGTTCGTGTGCCAAATTTCAGCTCGATGGCATGACGGGAAGTGGGTCATTTTTGACTTCTGTTTTTCCGCGGTGCCCGCCCAAGACTGAGAGACAGAGAGAGAAGGTGGTGAAGTTAATATAAGGGATTTAATTTAAAAAACGTAAAATAAAACAAACCCGTAAAAACAAAGTTTTCTACTATAAATGCCTTATATTTTAGTCATAATTAAAAGTATTGCTTATGTTTCAACGTCACAAATATTTACGGACTGACACCGAGTGATGTCCCCTTTCTTTTAACGGGGGATGGGTCGTGAGGGGGTGTCGGCACGACGGTCGACGTCTAAGCGTCAACTCAAACTCACGTGGAAAAAAAACAATAACAAACCGTGAATTTGAATTACATACCTCATATAAGGATAAACTAAAAATGCATTAATTTAATTACGATACGTTCGATCGATCTGAAATTTTGATACGATGCATTGTTAGGTTAGACGGGTCCGTGTGCCAAATTTCAGCTTGATCGGAATACGGGAAGTGGGTCATTTTGCGACTTTTGTTTTTCCGCCCGCCCGCCCGCCCATGAGATGACGACAGACAGAGAGACAGAGAGACAGACAGAGAGAGACGGCGGTGAAGTTAATATAAGGGATTTAAATAAAACAAACCCGTAAAAACAAAGTTTTTGACTATAAATCCCTTATATATGAGACATAACTAACAGTATTGATTATTTTCAAACATTTACAGACTGAATCTGTCGTAACTCAAGTTTGCTTCATAACCCTAGTGGGTGGGAGGGGGAGAGGGGAAAAGTCTGGTCACCGATTCGCTTGACCGAGCTCAGCGTGACACGTAAAATGTAAACAAAAGCACCCCGTCGCTTCGATGGGTCGCCTCAATGCGTCAACTCAAACTTTCACGTGGGAAAAAAACAATAACAAACCGTGAATTTTAATTACATACCTCATATAAGGATAAACTAAAAATGCATTAATTTAATTACGGTACGTTCGATCAATCTGAAATTTTGATACGATGCATTGTTAGGTCAGACGGGTCAGTGTGCCAAATGTCAGCTCGATCGAATCACGGGAAGTGGGTCATTTTCGACTTTTGTTTTTCCGCCCGCCCGCTCATGAGATGATGATATGACGACAGACAGAGACGGCCGCGAAGTTATTATAAGGGATTTAAAAACAAGTTTTTGACTATAAATCCTTTATGTACGAGACGTAACTAAAAGAATGTTCATTATAATACGCAGCGCAAGACCATCCAAAAATACAAAATTGCAGTTGTGTCGTAAAACATGTTCAACATAATGCGCACCGAACTGAAATTTTTATACATAGTTTTTATCATCGCCACAAAACTGCCTGCTAAATTTCAGCTCGCTAGCTTACGAGGAAATGGGTTAAAATACGATCCAAAAGTTTTGACGACAAGCAATCAAGCAAGCAACCAGACACCAAGAGTTAATATAAAGAATTTAATTTAAACAAAACGTAAAAAACCAAGTTTTTCACTATAAATCCTTTATGTACGAGACGTAACTAAAAGAATATTCATTATAATACGCAGCGCCAGACCATCCAGAAATACAAAATTGCAGTTGTGTCGTAAAACATGTTTAATATAATGCGCACCGATCAGGAATATGTTTATAAAAAGAGTTGTCAATAAAATACGCACCTTATTGCGCGACAGAAAGGTTGTTCAATATGATTCGCAGCGCGACGCTCAATCTCAAAAAATAGCATGATACATAGGAATAAATAAAATAATCTAAAAAATCAATAATTTAATTACGGTACATGCGATCGGTCTGAACTTTTGATACATTATTTTTATCATCGGTACAAAACTGTCTGTTAAATTTCAGCTCGCTAGCTTACGAGTAAGTGGGTTATAAATCGATCCAAAGTTTTGGCGACAATCAAGCAAGCAAGCAATCAAGGGCGCAAGCAGACACCACGAGTTAATATAACGGATTTAAAAATGTTTTCCATCAGATAGCAAAAGACGGACATTTTCTACAACCTACTGCAAACGACATAAGGAGAATGGAGAAGTTGTCATCCGAAAATTGCTTATATATTCAGCAGCTAAAAACAAAGTGTTTTGTTTCTTTTGCAAACTGTTTGGCAACACTTTGTCTGCTCTGGGATCCGACGGGATTTTTTACTGAAAAAATTACAGTGTGAAAATGTCCGGTCATGAGAAATCAAAGTAGACATATGACATCTACATTGGAATGGTTTTGAGCTGGAAAACACACTAAAAACGATGCACAATTGACAAGCAAAGTCAAAAATTATTTTACAGTGATAAGCCTCGTTTGCATAGTGTATTTCGTTTCATTGCCTTTGTCCAATTTCTCTCTGAGCACAACATGACTATTCGTTGTTCAGTCGATAAACTATATCAGTCACACAATGAAAACTTTTTGGGGTTTCTTTGAAGTGCTGGCAAAATTTGATACGGGTTTTCAGGATTCTATACAAATTCATGATCACTACTTGGGAAAGCGAATTCAAAAACGAGCCCATTTCATTGATGGGAAATAAGGTTAGGAAAAATTATAGTAGGAACAGTAAAAATCAGGTAAATACTTTTCAGTACATCTTGATTGCACACCGGTCTAAAGGCATCAAGAACAGTGTCACTGTCAATTCACTATGTAAGTCCAGGAGGTGGATATTTTGAAATAATACATGAGCACTTCATACATTTTCTAGAAGTAGAAGAAAGTACTGGACAGCACCTGCTTGGTGTCTCTCTATTGGAACTTACAAAATTGGGCTTAGATGTTTCTGATATAGGTGATCAAGGATACGACAACGGTGCAAACATGACGGGGCATAAGCTCATCTTTTACACTTAAAGTATAGATCATTTTTTACCACATGTGCCTGTCACAATTACAAATTGCTGCTATGTGATATGGCAAAATCGTGTCCGGATGCATTGACGTTTTTTGGTATAATTCAACAAATATATGTTTTATTTTCTGCTTCAAAAAAGCGATGGTCTATCCCAGTGTTGTCCAAACGGTTTGCCGCTGCACACTAGTGTGCCGCGAGAAAATTTTAGTGTGCCGCGAAAGATTTCAAAAATACCATAAATTGCTCGGCTTTTCGAACCTTCAAGTTTTGAAAAAAATATCCTTAACTGAAAAAGAATTGAATAAAAACGTTTCATGTTTGTATTGTTCTGATTGTGAGAATCTCTTGAAAGCTACAAAATTTCTCTCCTCCATTGGGAATACATATCTGTTGTAAGTAAATAAAAACCCTTTCCTGCTGTTCACTTTTTTAAAAACTTTTAATTACAGACGGCTATGGATAATTTTTTGAAGAGAAGCCAGAAGGATTCCAGCGAGCATCAAAATGGAGAGAGAGCTGTGAAATCCAAGAAGAATGTTACCAAACGGAAATATCACTAGGAATATCTTGAGTATGGTTTCATACAATGTGCAAATGATCCTTCTCTTCCGTTTTGTCTTAATTGTAACATGGCATTGTCCAACAAGTCCATGAACCACAGTAAACTGAAGCGGCATCTGAACTCAAATCATCCAGGATTGAAAGACAAGCCGAAAAGTTATTTCGCATCCATTCGGTCCAACTTAGAGCAGCAATAAAAAAATAATGAAGACATTTTCCTCAATTCCCGTCAAAGCTCAGTTAGCAAGCTATAAAATTGCGAATCTTTTGGTCAAACAAAAGAAATCTCATTTGGACGCTGAGACAATCATATTGCCGTCTTTACGAATCGCAGTTGAGACTATGGAGTTGGGACCCAACGCTGTTGAAAAAATAAATAAGATTCCACTGTCTCACCAGAAGATGGGACGTCGGATTGCAGACATTTCGACAGATTTGGACAATCAAATTAAAGAGCATTTTGCGGAAGCCGATGACATCCAAAAGCTCTGGGCAATGCAAATCGATGAAAGTACTGACATCAGCGGAAAGGCGCAACTGCTCGCATACGTCAAACGTGAAAGACTGCAGATGATAGACAGAGAAATGAGAGTTTGCTTATCCAGCAATGAGCCGTGTTTTGAGCTCATCTGCTCCAAAGAAAACGCTCAAATATCTCATTAATTATGAAACATCTTTTGAATAAACACTGATTTCTTGTTTTTTTTTGTGAGGTGTGCCGCGCAAATTTTTTACCAGTTTAGTGTGCCGTGAACGATTTTCGGTTGGACAACACTGGTCTATCCTCTCCAAGTATGTTCGAAATATTTATGTGAAAAGACTTTATGACAAAAGATGAAAAAGCAGCGTGGAAAGTTTAAAGGCAGGGTGACATAAAGCTGGCGAAATCCATGATGCACTTTTCGAAGTTGCAGAGCAATGTGTGATCCAAAAGCTGAATGCAAAACAGAGTCATTGTGCAAACAACTTGAGAACTTCACCTACATTGTTTCAATTGCTTTTTGGTACGACACATTGTTCCAATTTATTTACATCAGCAAAGAGTTACGAACTATTTATGTCAATCTAGAAACTGCGGCTGACAGCATGGAAATAATTGCAAATGGCTGAAATCTAAAAGAAATCTCGGGTTTTAAACATCAATAGCATTAATAATTGCAAACGTAATTTCAATGGACTTAGAAGTTGAACCCATATTCAAAGAGACGAGAGTGCGAAAAAGAAGAAAAAAATTATATATGAAGGAGAAGCATACACAAAATTTGGCACAGATTTTAAAAAAATCAGATTGTTGTCAGATTGCAATCATGTCGATGGACAGTAGCTTTGAACAGGTACGAAGGCATCATAAATCGTTTGGATTTCTTTATAAATTTCATCAATTAAAAAAATGATCCACTGAATTGGAGTAAGAATCTAGAGAAAAAGCTCACAACCTGCGAAAGTAATGATCTTGATGGTTTCATGCTTCCTGAAGAGTAGTAATCATTGATTGCCATAATTCCTGTAGGTACCTACAAGGATCCTGTTAATATTTTTCAGTTTCTTTCAGTAAACAAGCGTTTTAGTGACTTACCTAACACAAACATTGCACTTGGAATACTTCTGACTATACCTGTCACCGTGGCTTCTGGAGAAAGATTAAGCTTTTCGAATATAAAATTTTTAAAAACTATATGCGATCAACAATGATTCAAAGATCGGCTCAGTAACTTAACTATTTTGTTGAGTCAGAATGATGTTGCTAAGGATCTTGACAATAAAGAAATTATTTCAGATTTTGTAGCCACCAAAGCTCGCAAAATTTAATTGTAAGTTTTACAAACTAGGTGGAGGTAGAAGATACAACCAAAACAACGCTAGTGTATATAGTTTTAGTGTTAAGTTATGGATATATAAACTGTCAATTAGCATACCTAAACAAAACATTTTATTTATTAACCTTTTTTTTTAAATTTTGGTATCTTCAATTAAATGAATGAAACTAATTATTGCTGTGTCAAATGTCAATGCTGTTATATAGCATTACAGATTAAGTAATTTAATTTTTTATTTGCCATTATTTTAATTTATGTAGAAATTCAAATTTTTATATATGTATTTGGTCGGATTTGTGAAGTAAAATTCTGCCGAAACAGAAGCCGAAGCATGATTTGTAAAAATTACCGGATTCCGGATTTGCCGGAGCCGAAATCCGGTACAGCCCTAATCACAACTAGGGCTATCAATATTGCTGAAAAAAGTTGTGCGGGTACTCGTCCAAAACGCTGCATAGTTTTCGCTGTCATGGCGGATATAGAATGAAACCTAGCCACTATCCATGCCCCTCATTTCACATAGTAGCTAAAACATACTATTGTGCTCTACAAACTTTTATTTCTGCTACAACAATGCATTCGCCATACTCATAAACTAAAACTACAGTAAACTGAACGTTCAAACAAAAAGTCAACAACAATGACGTAACGTTCAGTCAGGTCACAGGGCACAGCAGCTTGAATGTTAATGTCCGCTAGGCGGCGGTCAATGTTCCGCCTAAGGTTATTTTGCAACTGCAAAGTAAATAAGTAAAATGTAAAAAAAATCTTTTTTTAAAAAGGACACGCTTTTATTTACATATAGAAATTGCACTAAATATGTATAATACAAAAAAAAACAAAACATTTTCCCCTAACTGAGAATTGAACCTCGTACCCCCATGTCGGCAATTGATCACGCTTATATTTCGGCCAGCAAGACTTGATGTTGATAGTACTTTTTAAAGTTATAATAATTGTATCCCTCTAGGGCGAATTGAGGCATGTTTCATTGACGCAAGTGCAGGTGTTTACTATTATTTTATAGCTTCTGGTAGAGCAGTCGAATCTTGTAGAATGTAGAAAAGGACCTTGATGATCTACAACAAAAACACCTATATTCAATTTACATGCAGAAATCACCTATGACCCGCTTATATTTCGGCCAGCAAGACTTGATGTTGATAGTACTTTTTAAAGTTATAATAATTGTATCCCTCTAGGGCGAATTGAGGCATGGTTCATTGACGCAAGTGATAATATTTTATATAAACAAAAACTAAAAACTAAAAGTGCAATAATTTCAATACGGTACATTCGATCGATCTGAAATTTTTATACAATGCATTGTCATCCAAGATCTATCTGTGGTAAAATTTTTAGATATCTAGGACCATCAAAAGTGGTATAATTTAACGTTTCAAGTTTTGAAGGAAGGGTGGATGGATGGAAGGATGGATGGATACAACATACAAACATTGTGACTTAAATAAAAGCGTGTAAAAAAAGAGAGCAAAGTTACACAGCTTCCATTTTTTGTGCAATACTACACTATTTGCTGCGCGCTCATTCTAAACTCGTGCGCGGTTATTCTAAACCTCTGCGCGGCGTCGGCCAGAGAACTGCGTGGCCGCGTAACCTCGCAGATTTAAGGGAACATTGGTGGCGGTAGTAACTTTTTAATTAATAAACTTTACATACTGACAACTTTTTACGTCTTATTAAAATCATTTTTTCTGCTAGGCTTACACAAGAAACACAAGGGAATGGGCGCGAGTTTGTTAATAAAAAAATCAGCATGGCGCGTCAACACCTGTGGGCGGGTGGTCACCATCCATTTACAAACCAAACCTTTAACTTTAAAAAATTTAAATCAAGCGCAAATTATTTGTAAAAAAAAACACAAAAAAAAACAAACTTTTATTTATTTTTGTTATTACAGTAAATATCGTTGAACAACTAACATATTATTTTAAAAAAATTTAGACTAGGTACTTTATTTTTAAATTGGTCGCGATAGGTGTGAAGAAAGGAATGAGAATAAAAAAGGGGGGGGGTAGATTAAAAAAACCAAAACATTGACTCGTTTCAACTGATAACTACCGTATACATTCGTTCTATAGCCCGTTCGTTCATAAGCCGACCCACCTCTTTTGGAAGAAACTAGCATTATAAGTGTGTAACACGCTCGTAAGGCGACCCTAAAAAATAATAGGAAAGCATAATTAAAATGGTACACTATTTTGTTAAAACTACAATCTAAATAGGCTATAATGATTATTTACTTTGTACAAACTATCTTTGTCTTTAGGCTCTTTGTTAGGCAATAGTTACTGTTTTTTATTGGATGTGTGTAAAAAGTGGCGAAAGCGCATACATTAAAATTCGTTGTTGAAAACAAAATTTGTAAAACAATTTATTAATAAATCATTGACAAAAATAAATAAAAAGAGTAAATAAGGCAAGTGCAGGTGTTTACTATCATTTTATAACTTCTGGTAGAGCAGTCGAATCTTGTAGAATGTATGAAAGGACCTTGATGATCTACAACAAAAACACCTATATTCAATTTACATGCAGAAATCACCTATGACCCGCTCGTAAGCAGACCCCCCCTCCCAATCCTATCCCCTAACCTAGATTCTGTCCAAAAATGGTCGGCCTTAGAATGAGTAGATACGGTAAATAATGTCCAAAGACTCGTTAACTTCCTGTCATTGCTTCATTCAAAGAACAAAAATCTTTTTTTGTGTTTTATGATTTTTGTTTCATGTTCGGAGGGAAAAGTTATATCAAAATACCTTGTAGTTTGTCAGAACTTTGACAGATAACACGCGTGAAGCCATTGAAAACGTCATTAAATATATTGCAAACAATAAATTACGGTAGTTAAGTGGAAATTTTATTTAAAGATGCGCGTTTTTTGTTTGTTGGTTTGACGTCTCATTTCTTTAACACCTCCTCCCCATTGTCACACATCGTCACAAATGCTTGACCACCCTCCCCCCTTAGGCGCATGACGTCATTTATGGACGGCCCCTATGCACAAAACTGTCTTGGCAAGGAATGACATTATCGGATATCGGTGTTCATTAAGTTTCCATCATTATAGAGGCTTAATGGATTCAGGAACTTTTCATTTCCATTTTGTAACGCAGTAATTCATCAGAAGAGCTCTCGTCAATTTCTGTCTAATGTAAATGAGTCCATCTACACAACTTTTCACTTAGCTGAACAAATCAAAAGCAACTATGTAAAAGGATTGTCATAAATACCACTTTTTCTACAGTAGCTCCTTTTGAAGCCAGTGTTGTTGATGGCACTAATGGCATTTATGTCTGAGCCATGGAATGCATACAATTCATTTTCATTATTGGGATTCCTTCCAACAATTTCTGTTTTTTTAGCCTCAAACTCTTGGTGCAAAGGTCTGTTTTGAACTCTCTCAATCTGTGAGTGGAAAAAAAATTAACATTTTTATTGAGCATAAAAACATTATAGCCCAATGTGCTATTTAACAAAGTTTATATATGTGATTTAAAAGTATATATTTAAATTAATAATAGTTTAAAAACTTCAATTTTCATTTTGAATGAAACTAATCTGAGAAATCAAGTGTAGCTGAAACAGGTATTATGTTGATGTTTGAAAAAATTAATGTTATTGACATATCTAGCTTTTAAATCACCTTGTGGATTTTCCCCACAGCACCTTTATATCTAACCAATGCAGCAACTTTTTTGTATTCTTCACTATCTACTGCAATTTCCACAATTTTGAGAGATTCATTCACTGACATGTGTTCCCAGTGTTTTGGAATGTGCTCACCGGCTGAGGAAAAAAAAGGCTTCAATATTTATTTTTCTGTGCAATCTAAAAAGAAACTTTTCCATGGAAGCAATATAAAAATTTTTATTTGGACCATGGCCTGCCTGAGGTGTTAGAAACTTAATTCTAAATCTGCTTATGGGTTTTGAAGCAAATACCTTTAAAGTTCTCTTCAATTTGATAAACATAAAATACTTTTTAACTTTAAACAAGTGTAGTTTAAACAATTTTCAATTTCTTGAGGGAAATATAAATATCACCGCAAAGTAAATATATTTTAAAAACCCGAATCTCCCCTCCCCGCAATGTTATTGGAGGTAAACAAGTGGATAAAGATTAAAATTAATTTAGTGTTTCTAAAAATTAATTGCCTAATATTTTATACTTCTCAGTAACTTTAAAAATATTAAAATAGTTACATTTTAAATATTTTTCTTTTAATTTTTAGTGTAATTCGAGAATAAAATCAATGATTTTAAAAAAATCTAAATATTACTTAATTATTTACCTAAAAGTAGTATAAGTAGCTTGTAAAATTAGTTGAAAATATTACAAAAAAACATTTTTATCAAATTTACAAAATAAAAGACTACATATTAATTTTAAAAAAATATAGTAATAACTCTGCCAAGTGTGAATCACGAGTTAGATGACAGAAAGGTCACGTGAGTAAAAGCGCGGGAAGAATGGGGATAGAGTGTTTTCAAGATGGCTGGACTGATGTGATTATATTTCCACGAAGTGGAACCTCAATATGATATTTGTGTATATAGTGTGCATATTAAAGTTATTTTGTTGACAATAGTATTTCAAGGATTTATTTCATGAAAGTTTGTGATATGTGAGAACGCCTACAATACAACACATATATAAAAGTAAACCATTTACAAACTGCTAAGAGAAATAAATAATGCTTTCAATCAAAATAACCTGAGGAAAATAAATTATATCACTTAAATAATTTGGGTTGTGATCTTTATTATTTTTGGTGTGTACACATTACCTTCATGAGCATCTCTTCTGCTTAAACTAAAACCAACTCCATTGTCCTTGTGTGTTATAGATTTATTTTTAAAGTCTGCAATATTTAAAGTTTCATCATCCATTTCAGAAAAAGAACTGTTTTTTCCCCTCTAATGTCAGCTTCTAGCTGAAGATTGAGTCTATTTTTTGTAACGAAAAAAATAAAAAGTGCGAAAAGCAGGGTTTAAAAAAATAGTATTTACAATTTTATTTTGATTTAAGATATGTGTTATGAACTAAAAACATTAATACATTTTTTTCTTACTTTCAAAATAATAGAGTTGTTAAAAGACAGAAGTGAAATTAGTACTAACACTGTACAAATTTTAAATTATCAGTCAGTAGTGGTCATTAATAAACTTAGTATGAGTCAGTAATCTATAAAGTCACAATCCGCCTCTTCGTTAATATATAATTTAATTATTTAAGGTCTATTTCATCCATTATTTTTGGCATAATTTATATCTTTATGATCTGCAGTTTTATTTTTTAGGTGGTCATTATTTATTCTCTGCTCAACAATCACTATCACAATCTAACTTTTATAATTTATATGACATATTTTATTTCCTTTTTTTATAATCTCTTCAAGTTTGTCGAGGCCGAGTGAATACATAATGTAACCACACAATAGGTTGCTACGAGACTCCACGCTGTCTTGGTAGATATTTTTTTCCAGCACAAGGTCAAGGCTGTTTTTTCCCCAAATCATCAATAGCGATTCCATCGCAATTTATCAACTTAAGCGTTAGACTAATTAAAAAAAACACACATAAAAACGTAAAAAATTAATAAAAACAACCCGTAAAAAACCAAGTTTTTGACTATAAATCCTTTATGTACGAGAAGTAACTAAAAGAATGTTCATTATAATACGCAGCGCCAGACCATCCAGAAATACAAAATTGAAGTTGTGTCGTAAAACATGTTTAATATAATACGCACCGATCAGGAATATGTTTATAAAAAGAGCTGTCAATAAAATACGCACCTTATTGCGCGACAGAAAGGTTGTTCAATATAATACGCACCGCGACGCTCTATCTCAAAAAATAGCATGATACATAGGAATTAAAAAAATAATCTAAAAAATCAATAATTTAATTACGGTACATGCGATCGATCTGAAATTTTGATACATTGTTTTTATCATCGGTACGAAACTGCCTGCAAAATTTCAGCTCGCTATCTTGCGAGCAAGTGGGTTAAAAATCGATCAAAAGTTTTGGCGACAAGCAAGCAAGCAAGCAAGGTCCGCCGCAGACACCACGAGTTAATATAAAGGATTTAAAAATCCACAAAACATCGACATTACATTTATTGACTGATAAATTTGATCAGTTACGGTTTGTTTCAACTGGAGGCGGTCAATTTTCTGTCAGTAAAAAAAATAATGTCCTACAGTTTTCCGAACAGAGGCGTCACTAGGGGGTTCGGAGAGTGGGGGATGTGGATCGTACCGGCAAATACCACAACACAGGGTGACATCAACATGTAAAATTATGTATACCTCGTTTTCTGGCACTGGCAGGCTCAGAGGAGGTCTATGGGGTAAGGGGTCGTCCATAAAATGACGTCACGCATCTAGGGGGGAGGAGGGTCCACACATTTATGACGATGTGTGACGAGGTGGAGAGGGAATTTAAGTATTGTGACGTCACTTCAAAACTCGCAACTTTAAATAAAAGTTGCACTTAAACATGTGATTGCTTACAATTTATTTAAGGATGTTTTACATGGCTTCACCACGTGTTACGATAATAGAATGCAGGCCTACACTAAATAAATACTTAAATGACAAAAATGTGATTTGAAATATGCTCTTTTTCAATTAGAAAATTAAACTTTTATGTAAAAAGCAAAGCACTGTGACGTCATATTGGAGGGGGTCAATGTTTTTGTGGTGGCGCGTGACGAGGAAAAGAGGGGGGGGGTAAAAAAAATCAGCCAAAAATCACGTGACGTCATTTATGGACGGCTCTAAGTCATAAGTGGGCGACATCATGACCTACCGCACTGTTTACACATACCCTAGTGGTGTGGAAAGTTTGACCTCACAATATAGATAAACAAATATAAGTAGAACATGCCTTAGCGCCTCTCCACATCACCTTCATGATGTCATCCCCTTAGGTATAAGGGGCCATCCATAAAGTACCTCACGCTATTTTCGAAAACTTTTACCCCGTCCCCCCTGTCGCAAAGTGTCACAAATCTCGGACCCCCTCCCCCCCCCCGCCTAAAGTACGTCACACTTTCAATCAAATTTTTTTAATAAAACAAAATAATTAAAATTTAATATAAAACACCGTGACGTCACACATGGCCGGACCCTACCACCCCCGTACCCCCTGTTACACTTTCTTACACCCCTCCACACCCCACACCCCCTGTAGCGTGACGTACTTTATGGACGGCCCATAAGGTCTTCTATGTTTTCATGAGCCGCCGATAAAGGTAAGGTTAATCTTGAACTGCACGGGGGGAGAAAAATCAACTTAACTTCTGATTATGGGGTAAATACAAAATGAAATATGAAACTTAAAAAAATTAATAAAATAAATAATTGTTGTATTTGAAACTATCAGTAGTCTACAAGCAAACATATAAAGTAAGTCCTTCATTAAGACATACTGCACTATTCAATTTAAAATGCGAAAAAAAGTATTTTTACCTTTCGACGACTGAGATTTTAAAAATGACAAACTAACCAACATTTAAATAATATTTCGTTGAAAGTCAATAGAAGATGTCAACTGTTGCAAAGTTTTTCGTCCCAGCTGTTAGCAGTGCCGATGCTCTTCACAAGTCTTTCTGCGCCTCGCTTATTATAGCCGAGAAGGAGACACGTGAGCTCAAAGCAAATGGCCATTGGCTGGTTTAAGTAGCATCGCATTTTTGAAGTGATCCTTCGAAAAAATTCCCGCTGTTTGATGAGGAAAGACGACAACCAGCATTTCGCCTAGGATAGGAAGTCTTAAATTTAGCAACAATACTAACGTTCTTCCTTGAATTATAAATGTCATCCAAACATCATTTGTCCTTACGTCCTATTGAATTTGAGATGTTAACAAACTGGTGCCAAATACTGGTTTGGCATATAATAATTTAAATATATATATATATATATATATATATTTAAAAATATATATATATAAAAAAAAATCTCTTGTATTGTGAATTTAAACTAACATTTAAACATGTTTGGTTAATTATTTGAAATATTTAATAAAGGAAAAATAAAGCATTGATGTTAAATATAAAAAAAGTTATTTTGAGATTGATATTTGAATAATAATTTAAGTCTAAATATATGAAAGGTTTTTATGCGTTTCCTGAGTAAAAATTAGACCAATCTCGACTATTTCATAGGTAGAGAATTTTCAATAAAGCCTTTTTGGAAAATAGCTACGACAATACTGGAAGTTGTCCCAGATCCCTCCCCTTTACGTCATTTATAAAATAACAAAGAACGCATGATTTTTTCCCCAAGAAGACCGGGAATTCTAAATTTTTGCTTGAAAAATGGGACTGGGAATTCCCGATGTATCTTCATTTTTCTAAACTAACTAGGGGTTTTAGGGCGCCTACACGCCTACTTTTTTCAAAAGCCCAAGTAACTTATCCTTTTTGATAAATACGAAATATTAAACTTCCTGAAATGTACACAAAGTATTGTATAATTATAAATCCTCAAATCCTCTTTTTATACGTTCCCTTGTCCAAAATTAAAAGATAAGCTCAAACAATGACGTCATATAATATTTTACAGCGAGAAACACCACACACTTTTTTTAAACTGCTATGGACTGTTGTACTATGTCCCTCAGTGCTACAGAGTCAGTGACTTGTGCTTTTATGTTGTTTATATATATATATATATATATATATATATATATATATATATATATATATATATATATATATATATATATATATATAAAGAACCAAGACAAAAACCTACTAAGATTTGATTTAAGCCTACTAAGGCCAAAACCTACCGAACCCAAAGCTACCTAAATATTAAATTTACATAGACCTTAACCTATCAATATCTAAATCTATCAAGACCCAAACCTATCAAGACCCAAACCTATCAAGACCCAAACCTATCAAGACCCAAACCTATCAAGACCCAAACCTATCAAGACCCAAACCTATCAAGACCCAACCTACCAAGACCCAAAGCTTACAAAACCCAAACATTCCAAACCCAAAACTTTGAGGACTCTACGCATGAAAGCACTTTTCATTTTGATTTATATATGTACAAATATTAAGTTGTCAGGACACGAAACATGCATTTTTGAAAAGAAAAAAAAATTAAAAGAAAAACAACAAAATGTATGAAACAAGTTTTCTTTCGTTTCCTATGTATGCCCTTGGCAATCTGAGCTTAAAAATATAATCGGGAATATCGTAAATGACGCGTTTTTAACGCAGTTTCCCATGGGAAAAATTTATATATTTGAAATGTCTGTCCTGTCTGTTCGAGCTTGATCATACAATTCCTCCTGAACCATACCAAATAGGGGTTTGGGTCTTTGCAAGGAGGCCACAAGCATGTGCACGGGCCAAAAAAACCATACCGAAAAGGTTTACTGGATTTCCTAGAAGATAAATTTGTTTTAAAAAATAATTAAAAAATGAGTATTTTGCCAATTTCTCGCCAACCCTAACATCTTTCTGGTTGAAACAAACGCCAAACGATAGCTAATAATATTTAGAACAGTGCTGGAGAAGGAATTTTTGAAAAATCTCTTTTCGTTCAATTCCCGTGATTGTAGCAGCAATTTGTAGATAGTAATTGGTTTGTTTACTTTCAGAATTATTGATTTGAAATTACTTTTAATGTTATTTAGAATGATGTCCCTTGAATAAAAAATCGGAAATTCTTTCTTGGAAATTGCGTTTTAATACTCATTCCAGTTTTTATTACTTATTTTCTCTTACCCCTTAAACTAGTAATTTCATTGCAAGATGCATGGGTAGAAATAGTAATGATAATAATGAGTGCCATGTAACACGCCATATTAAACATCTGACTAGAATATACCCCGGGGGTTAAACTGGCCACTCAATAATTTTAAAAAGGTGGGGAAAGTGAGCTGGTTGAGTTTTTATAGATTCATAGGTAAAAAAGCACATGTGTGCTACCGCAAACGATATATGAACATCTAGACCTGAAGAACAATGCCAGTTAAACCGAAGAATGTTTATTTAGAGACACAAAATGAGTTAGTGTATAACATATCTTTTCAACCTGTTGACTTAAAAATTTCTAAGCCATGGCTAATATTGAAATAAAAAAGATGGGTGGCAGCAATACTCTCGTGAGTAATATATTTCTTTTATAAGTTTAAGGAGTGGGATTATTTTAGATAGCACAAAGAAGTGGGGGGGGGGCTTGGGCGGATTAGAGGTCGGGGTTACGGGAGGGCAGAGGCTGGTACGAAAAAAATATTTTAAAAGTTTTTAGTTTTTGGCTGGACTAACATTGCTTTTCACACTGGGAAGGGGGACATGACAACGGAAGCAAAACAAAAATCGATTATCAATGACATAGTTTACATAACCTGGTTACAAAGGAAGAAATGTATACAAAATTAGTAGATTAGTATGCACGCTTCAGGTATTATTGACCTTTGACCTGAGATGGGATGGTGGAATAAGTTAGAGGTCGGAATAAATTAAGCACATGAGGTAATGAACTATTGTCCTGTGGTTAAGTGGGGGATAATCGCGTAATTGAAAAACTGATAAATTTGCTGCTGAAGTGCAACGATAAAAGCTAGCCATCTTAGGGATAAGTGAGTCCCGATGGACAGGCTCAGGCCACATAAATCTCACAACAGGGGAACTGCTGCTATACTCAGTCCATGAAGATGAAAATGCAGATAAAACCAAGGAGTACCACTCATAATTTCTAAATCTGCACAGAACGCCCATAAAGGGTAGGAAGCTCATGGTCCCCGTTTAATTACAAGATTTGAGACCAAAAAACGAGACAATATAGATAATCTTCAGGCATATGCTCCTACCACTGACAGTAAAGAAGAGGACTGTCACGTGTGATTAACCTGATTTGTGACGTAAGGTCACGTGTATAAGAAACGCGGGAAGAAAGGAGCATTCCTATTGGTTGAAAGTGTTGGGCGGGGAGTTGTTAGAAGACTTCCGTCAAGGAAGGAGGTAGTGTGTGTGTGCGCCTCAAGATTTCCAAGTTGTATTACCTCAAATGATATTTCTATGTATATAGTATACATATTAAAGTTGTTTTGTATAAACAAGTTCTTCAGTGGATTATTGTGCACAAGATTCTGTATTGTGAGAACGCCTACTAAAAGAGTGACATATATAAGAGTTACATTGGGTGCAGAAGTAAAAGTGATTGCCATTAGGCATAAGTTCTATGTGAACACAGTACAAGAGATTTTAAGAAGGAGGTTTTGTGGAAATAACAAGTATTGGATATTTCAAAAAGGAAAGAATTCATTAAAAGAAGAAATATTAGCAGCTATCGTATTTTTTGAATATTCAAGTTCGTAAGAAGCTGTGAATAAACTGTTGTGGTTCAATGAAAATACAAGAATATTTCAAGATGGCAGCATACAAGCACATGGTCACGGCGTGCGGTGTATACAACTAGGTCGCCTAGTTGGTTCTACGTCACATTCGACGACAGTACAAGTATACTACACAGTACTGGAATCTGGGTCATGTAGGCTTACTGAATGGTGACACATGGTGAACATATATAGGTCGTGACGTCAATAAGCTCAATGCTAGTTGATTTAGTCAACACCACAANACATTAGACAAGGTACCTACAACTAGTGTCCAAACTACATTAGACAAGGTACCTACAACTAGTGTCCAAACTACATTAGACAAGGTACCTACAACTAGTGTCCAAACTACATTAGACAAGGTACCTACAACTAGTGTCCAAACTACATTAGACAAGGTACCTACAACTAGTGCCCTAACTACATTAGACAAGGTACCTACAACTAGTGTCCAAACTATATTAGACAAGGTACCTACAACTAGTGTCCAAACTACATTAGACAAGGTACCTACAACTAGTGTCCAAACTACATTAGACAAGGTAGCTACAACTAGTGCCCAAACTAATTAGACAAGGTACCTACAACTAGTGCCCAAACTAATTAGACAAGGTACCTACAGCTAGTGCACAACTACAATGGATAAGGTCTCTATGCCTTGCGCCAATACTACAATGGATAAGGTGCCTATAACTTGTGCCCATTCTACAGTAAAAAAGTTACCTATAATCAATGCACATGTCACAGAGATCGATGATAAAAGTTAATGTACATTTCATGTAAAACTATGGATTCTTTAGTTCGTACGCTACCACTCAATAATTGAAGCGATGAATGGCTTGATATTCGCACATCATCATTTCTGAATGCTGCATTTTTTGTGATTGGTCGATAAATGGAACGGTCATTTTGTATATTAAACTTAAGAATAGCGATAAGGTGTAAGCCATTAGCAGATCCAGTGTTTGGGCGATGGGGGTGGGGGGAAAGTCGTTTTTCCGGCTGAAGAAAAAGCAAGAATTGCTAATGAAGAAGAGAGGCAAAAACTCATAAGTGAAAGAGAACTTGAAAAAATGAAACAAGACACCTTAAAATTACAAATTGAGCTAGAGAGTAGAGGCCACAATCCTGGTGATGAAACAAATAGAAGGTCAGCACCAAAGGATACTATCAAAGTAAGAAAATATGATAGCCAAAAAGAAAAAAATGGATGTTTATCTGGATTATTTCGAATCCATAATGGCTATGAAAGGCTATAATGAAGAAGATTGGCCAGCACAATTGATGACTCAACTAACTGGAGAAGCATTTGAAGCTTATAACAGTATAGCCAAAGAAGACAAAAGCATATATAAGAATGTCAAAAAGGCACTTCTATGTCATTTTGGAAAGTCAGAAAATGATTATAGAAGAGAATTTCATGAAATGAGAATCAAGATGGACAAAGATCCACAGATCATAGTACATGAAGCACAAGTCAAACTAACAAAATGGCTGGAACTGACAGCAATAGATACTAGCAATCCAAAGGCCATAATAGACATGGTGTTAATTGACAAGTTTTTAGAAAATGCAACACCAACTCTATTCACATATTTGACTGACAAGAAAGTTCGTACTCAAGCAGAGCTAACAAATGCATTACGAACATTCAAAGACTCTCATCCGAATGTGGAAATGGATAAGAGACAAGACATATCTGCAGCAATACAAATTAAAAGTCAAGAAAAAAGGCAAGGTATGAGAAACCAGAGTCTGCCAAACCAAGGCAACAGACAAACTATTTGTTGGTACTATAACAAGCCAGGACATATGGCGAAGCAGTGTTACCACAATAAAGGACAACCAAATAGGGTGTCACCTAATGGCAGCCCTATAAGAAAGAAAACAGAAGAAACATCAAGACAAGAGCACTTTGAAAACAAAGGTAGCCAAGCATGGAAAGAAAAATATAATCATAATTCCAGACACAGAGATTATGATCAAGAAAGACAATCATGGAGAGAAAGAAATAATCATAATTCCATAAATAGAGATTATAATCAAAGCAGAAGATCATGGAGAGGCAAATACAATTTTGACTCCAGAAAAAGAAATTATAATCAACCATGGAGAAAGAATGAAAACCAAGACATGAATGATAGAAAAATAATAAAGTTAAATCGAGCACAGACAAAAACTAGTGACATTTTAGCCACTATTAAAAATCAAGTATATGATAAAAGAAATGAAGACCATAGTAGCAGTGAAAGAAATGGTACTAATGAATCTGAAACCATTTGTGTGAAATCATCTGAATTAGGAAGAACAATTGGTTGTGTATTAAGCCAAATCAAAAACTTTACAGATAGAGACACTATTTTTCAGATAAAAGTTTCTGACAGTGACTCATCTGGTCCAAATTCTATTGAATTATCTGGAAACAAAAATGACATTTTAAAAGCTAAGCAACTTATTAAAAATGCTGGAATTGAAATTATGAATGAACATAATCGAAGTCATGGTTGGTGAATTATTGAACATTTAACAGTCTGAAGAAACATTCAAAGCCCATCGATTTGAATTCATACTCGTCAACTGAAGAATGACTATATTGAACTAGGCTATGCTATTAGCCGACTACAAATTTGACATTAAACCTGTGAAGGGAAAGGACAATGTGGTTGCAGACATATTAAGTAGAATGACAATAAATAAAGACAATCTGTGAACTCCTAACTGATAAAACCAGAGACTTTTAAAAAGACATTCTGTGAATTACTAAATGATAAAATAAGAGACTGTTTTAACATTAGTCTGTGAATTCCTGAAGGATACAAACAGAGACTTTAGTTATATTAATATTTGTATTTGTTGAACAATGGACAAGGAACAGTGTTTGAATTCCATTGGATTATTAGTTAATTTTAATAATATTGAGTGTTTAAATATTTTAGTTACACAAAATTACAGATGTGTTGAAATTTTCAGTTTCAATTTTTTTTTCAGCACAGGTAGACTGTTGCAGTCCTACAGATTTTTTCTTATTGATTCTATATCCAAAAGTTGTATGTAAGAAAATGAATGTTCATTGATGATAAATATTTGAAATTTGAATATAGATATAGATTGATTTGATTTTATGAAGACCAAAAATGTTGTATTTCATAAACATTTTTTTTTGAAGGATGGGGGTGAATGTCACATCTGATTAACATAATTTTGTGACGTAAGGTCACATGAATGGTGGACGCGGGAAGAAAGGAGCATTTCTATTGGTTGAAAGTGTTGGTCGAACAGTGGTGTGTAGACTTCCGTCGAGGAAGGTTGTGTAATGAACGATTCAAGATTTCCACGTTATATTACCTCAAATGATTCTTATGTGTACAATATATACATATATTAAAGTGATTTGTGTATAAAAAAAGTTCTTCAGCGGATAATAGTGCCCTAAGATTAATAATGTAACAAGTTAAATAAAAAGTAAAATCGTTACACTGTCCATGAACACGTTGTGTTCAGTAGTGTGTAGTTATCTGTTCACAATAAGTCATGTAGATATTGTGACCGTTGTATTAGTGAGTAGTTATAAGTCACAATAAGTCATGTAGATATTGTGACCGTTATATTAGTGTGTAGTTATCTGTTCACAATAAGTCATGTAGATATTGTGACTGTTGTATTATTGTGTAGTTATCTGTTCACAATAAGTCATGTAGATATTGCGACCGTTGTATTAGTGTGTAGTTATAAGTCACAATAAGTCATGTAGATATTGTGACCGTTGTATTAGTGTGTAGTTATAATTCACAATAAGTCATGTAGATATTGTTACCGTTATATTAGTGTGTAGTTATCTGTTCACAATAAGTCATGTAGATATTGTGACTGTTGTATTAGTGTGTAGTTATCTGTTCACAATAAGTCATGTAGATATTGTGACTGTTGTATTAGTGTGTAGTTATCTGTTCGCAATAAGTCATGTAGATATTGTGACCGTTGTATTAGTGTGTAGTTATAAGTCACAATAAGTCATGTAGATATTGTGACCGTTGTATTAGTGTGTAGTTATAAGTCACAATAAGTCATGTAGATATTGTGACCGTTATATTAGTGTGTAGTTATCTGTTCACAATAAGTCATGTAGATATTGTGACTGTTGTATTAGTGTGTAGTTATCTGTTCACAATAAGTCATGTAGATATTGTGACTGTTGTATTAGTGTGTAGTTATCTGTTCACAATAAGTCATGTAGATATTGTGACCGTTATATTAGTGTGTAGTTATCTGTTCACAATAAGTCATGTAGATATTGTGACCGTTGTATTCAGTAGTGTGTAGTTATCTGTTCACAATAAGTCATGTAGATATTGTGACCGTTGTATTAGTGTGTAGTTATAAGTCACAATAACTCATGTAGATATTGTGACCGTAGTATTAGTGTGTAGTTATAAGTCACAATAAGTTATGTAGATATTGTGACCGTTATATTAGTGTGTAGTTATCTGTTCACAATAAGTCATGTAGATATTGTGACTGTTGTATTAGTGTGTAGTTATCTGTTCACAATAAGTCATGTAGATATTGTGACCGTTATATTAGTGTGTAGTTATCTGTTCACAATAAGTCATGTAGATATTGTGACCGTTGTATTCAGTAGTGTGTAGTTATCTGTTCACAATAAGTCATGTAGATATTGTGACCGTTGTATTAGTGTGTAGTTATAAGTCACAATAAGTCATGTAGATATTGTGACCGTTGTATTAGTGTGTAGTTATAAGTCACAATAAGTTATGTAGATATTGTGACTGTTGTATTAGTGTGTAGTTATCTGTTCACAATAAGTCATGTAGATATTGTGACCGTTATATTAGTGTGTAGATATAAGTCACAATAAGTCATGTAGATATTGTGACCGTTGTATTAGTGTGTAGTTATAAGTCACAATAAGTCATGTAGATATTGTGACTGTTGTATTAGTGTGTAGTTATCTGTTCACAATAAGTCATGTAGATATTGTGACTGTTGTATTAGTGTGTAGTTATCTGTTCACAATAAGTCATGTAGATATTGTGACCGTTATATTAGTGTGTAGTTATCTGTTCACAATAAGTCATGTAGATATTGTGACTGTTGTATTAGTGTGTAGTTATAAGTCACAAAAAGTCATGTAGATATTGTGACCGTTACATTAGTGTGTAGTTATCTGTTCACAATAAGTCATGTAGATATTGTGACTTGTATTAGTGTTTAGTTATCTGTTCACAATAAGTCATGTAGATATTGTGACCGTTATATTAGTGTGTAGTTATCTGTTCACAATAAGTCATGTAGATATTGTGACTGTTGTATTAGTGTGTAGTTATCTGTTCACAATAAGTCATGTAGATATTGTGACCGTTGTATTAGTGTGTAGTTATAAGTCACAATAAGTCATGTAGATATTGTGACTGTTGTATTAGTGTGTAGTTATCTGTTCACAATAAGTCATGTAGATATTGTGACCGTTGTATTAGTGTGGAGTTATAAGTCATATAAGTCATGTAGAAATTGTGACTGTTGTATTAGTGTGTAGTTATCTGTTCACAATAAGTCATGTAGATATTGTGACCGCTATATTAGTGTGTAGTTATCTGTTCACAATAAGTCATGTAGATATTGTGACTGTTGTATTAGTGTGTAGTTATAAGTCACAATAAGTCATGTAGATATTGTGACCGTTATATTAGTATGTAGTTATCTTTTCACAATAAGTCATGTAGATATTGTGACTGTTGTATTAGTGTGTAGTTATAAGTCACAATAAGTCATGTAGATATTGTGACCGTTATATTAGTGTGTAGTTATCTGTTCACAATAAGTCATGTAGATATTGTGACTGTTGTATTAGTGTGTAGTTATAAGTCACAATAAGTCATGTAGATATTGTGAATGTTGTATTAGTGTGTAGTTATCTGTTCACAATAAGTCATGTAGATATTGTGACTGTTGTATTAGTGTGTAGTTATCTGTTCACAATAAGTCATGTAGATATTGTGACTGTTGTATTAGTGTGTAGTTATCTGTTCACAATAAGTCATGTAGATATTGTGACTGTTGTATTAGTGTGTAGTTATCTGTTCGCAATAAGTCATGTAGATATTGTGACCGTTGTATTAGTGTGTAGTTATAAGTCACAATAAGTCATGTAGATATTGTGACCGTTGTATTAGTGTGTAGTTATAAGTCACAATAAGTCATGTAGATATTGTGACCGTTATATTAGTGTGTAGTTATCTGTTCACCATAAGTCATGTAGATATTGTGACTGTTGTATTAGTGTGTAGTTATCTGTTCACAATAAGTCATGTAGATATTGTGACTGTTGTATTAGTGTGTAGTTATCTGTTCACAATAAGTCATGTAGATATTGTGACCGTTATATTAGTGTGTAGTTATCTGTTCACAATAAGTCATGTAGATATTGTGACCGTTGTATTCAGTAGTGTGTAGTTATCTGTTCACAATAAGTCATGTAGATATTGTGACCGTTGTATTAGTGTGTAGTTATAAGTCACAATAACTCATGTAGATATTGTGACCGTAGTATTAGTGTGTAGTTATAAGTCACAATAAGTTATGTAGATATTGTGACCGTTATATTAGTGTGTAGTTATCTGTTCACAATAAGTCATGTAGATATTGTGACTGTTGTATTAGTGTGTAGTTATCTGTTCACAATAAGTCATGTAGATATTGTGACCGTTATATTAGTGTGTAGTTATCTGTTCACAATAAGTCATGTAGATATTGTGACCGTTGTATTCAGTAGTGTGTAGTTATCTGTTCACAATAAGTCATGTAGATACTGTGACCGTTGTATTAGTGTGTAGTTATAAGTCACAATAAGTCATGTAGATATTGTGACCGTTGTATTAGTGTGTAGTTATAAGTCACAATAAGTTATGTAGATATTGTGACTGTTGTATTAGTGTGTAGTTATCTGTTCACAATAAGTCATGTAGATATTGTGACCGTTATATTAGTGTGTAGATATAAGTCACAATAAGTCATGTAGATATTGTGACCGTTGTATTAGTGTGTAGTTATAAGTCACAATAAGTCATGTAGATATTGTGACTGTTGTATTAGTGTGTAGTTATCTGTTCACAATAAGTCATGTAGATATTGTGACTGTTGTATTAGTGTGTAGTTATCTGTTCACAATAAGTCATGTAGATATTGTGACCGTTATATTAGTGTGTAGTTATCTGTTCACAATAAGTCATGTAGATATTGTGACTGTTGTATTAGTGTGTAGTTATAAGTCACAAAAAGTCATGTAGATATTGTGACCGTTACATTAGTGTGTAGTTATCTGTTCACAATAAGTCATGTAGATATTGTGACTTGTATTAGTGTTTAGTTATCTGTTCACAATAAGTCATGTAGATATTGTGACCGTTATATTAGTGTGTAGTTATCTGTTCACAATAAGTCATGTAGATATTGTGACTGTTGTATTAGTGTGTAGTTATCTGTTCACAATAAGTCATGTAGATATTGTGACCGTTGTATTAGTGTGTAGTTATAAGTCACAATAAGTCATGTAGATATTGTGACTGTTGTATTAGTGTGTAGTTATCTGTTCACAATAAGTCATGTAGATATTGTGACCGTTGTATTAGTGTGGAGTTATAAGTCATATAAGTCATGTAGATATTGTGACTGTTGTATTAGTGTGTAGTTATCTGTTCACAATAAGTCATGTAGATATTGTGACCGCTATATTAGTGTGTAGTTATCTGTTCACAATAAGTCATGTAGATATTGTGACTGTTGTATTAGTGTGTAGTTATAAGTCACAATAAGTCATGTAGATATTGTGACCGTTATATTAGTATGTAGTTATCTTTTCACAATAAGTCATGTAGATATTGTGACTGTTGTATTAGTGTGTAGTTATAAGTCACAATAAGTCATGTAGATATTGTGACCGTTATATTAGTGTGTAGTTATCTGTTCACAATAAGTCATGTAGATATTGTGACTGTTGTATTAGTGTGTAGTTATAAGTCACAATAAGTCATGTAGATATTGTGAATGTTGTATNTAGTGTGTAGTTATCTGTTCACAATAAGTCATGTAGATATTGTAACCGTTGTATAGGCTCCAGGCTGCTACGTTAGAATTAAGTTTTTTGAAACTTCAGAAACTACAAAATATACCGGGGCGGCCTTAGCAGTACGCGAGGTCTTGTGCGAGGGCCATATGTTGGGCCGAGGGCTGTATATATTGGTTTTATACCGTAATGACTCTCCTATCTCAAAGTCCCCTTTAGGTTTGGAGACCCCTGTCAGGCCTGGGAGGTTGCCCTATTTGCCACAACTTAAGGCCCCCCAGTTCAAAGTAATACTAGATCAGAAGTATAAACCTATAGCAGTCCCACTAATACATGAGCAAGGTCCTTATAAAGCTCAGAAATAAATTTTCATTGTTAATATGAAGAAGCATTTGTTTAAAGGTTATATGAAAATGGTGACATTTAGATCTGTACCAAATTGTTCCATGTCTGGCATTAGTGAAGTAAAAAATAACTTTAGCTGGGAGCAGCATTCGCCCATCAAGGATTTATATTGTAGTGTTGAAATCAGCGGCGTAGGTTTGTAAGGTTGGGGCCCCCTCTCTGAGAAAATAATGATAGAAACATGCCGCCCCTTTTTATAAAATGAAAAAAATCTGCCGTGTCCCGCCCCTTCTTTTCTTTATTTTCTTCTTACGTTAAAAGAAATTAGCTACCTTATCGATTTATTTATAAACATTATCAATTTATTTATAAGTATTATCGATTTATTGATAAACATTATTTATTTATTGATAAACATTATCGATTTATTTATAAACATTATCGATTTATTGATAAACATTATCGATTTATTGATGATGCTTCTTGAAATGTTTCCTAATTGAATGATCCGGCCATTTTTAAAAATGCATCTTCTAGTTAATTGAAGTAACGATAACCTTTCATCAAACAATATTTCTTTAAACCCGAATATTTCATTTGCCTGCTCTGACTGTGTGATTTACTTAATTAACTGTTGCTGAAAAGCGCGTTGGCGTTCGTATACTATCACGTGATCTGACTAGACGGGTCATCTCAAACTATAACTGATTATAAATTTGATACTCAGTCGTTGTCGCTTACAACGCGACAAAATAGAATGAGATATATAAATTTAAATACTAACTTTTTTTTGTATGAAAGTGGAAATTCGATCCATCTGAAATATCCATCAATTATTGCTAGAATGCAGGGATCAAAGGGATTACAAACATCTGCCGAGAGCAGCTAGCACACCTGGTGATGATTCGTTTGCAGTTTACAAAGGTGAGAATAGTTTAGAAAACAAGCTATCCATCATGCAACCACTGGTACGAGGGTCAGTGTTCGGATTGAAGGTCACCAGCACTAGGTCTCAAGGACACCATCACATTACTCAAGGTCACCAGCACTAGGTCTCAAGGAAACCATCACATTACTCAAGGTCACCAGCACTAGGTCTCAAGGACACCATCACATTACTCAAGGTCACCAGCACTAGGTCTCAAGGAAACCATCACATTACTCAAGGTCACTAGCCCAAGGTCTGAAGAACACCATTACATTACTCAAGGTCACCAGCAATAGGTCTGAAGGACACCATTACATTACTCAAGGTCACCAGCCCTAGGTCTGAAGGACACCATCTCATTACTCAAGGTCACCAGCAATAGGTCTGAAGGACACCATCATATTTATTTCCTCGGTGTCTATTTGTATAGATTTTAATACTTAGTCTTTCTTGATGTTTTGAACTCCATGACAAAGTTAAAACAACCATAATGGGGGTGGGGGTGTTCAACTGAAGATGATTCTCCAGACAATAAATATCACTTGATATACGCCGTCAAACATGGGCGATAGAAATGGAAAAAAAACCTCAATAATTACTCATCTAGCTACTAGACAAAACACTCATTCAAGTAAAATACCGATAGTTTGTAAGAATCGGAACTAATTTTAAATAACTTCTTGGAAATCTGTTTTCAGCCATGTCTGCAAATATCATGAGTTACTATTTATATCAATCCATTTTTAACTGAAGTCGCGCGATTTTGGCCGACTTTTTACCCCCCCCTCGTCACACTTCGTCACGAAAACTTACACCACCCCTCCGATATGACGTCACAAAGCTTTGACCACCCCCCCCCCAAATATTAAAAAAAACTTTTGTCATTTAAATATGTATTTAGTGTAAGGCTGCACTCTAATATAGTAAAACGCGTGAAGCCATTAAAAACATCATTGAATAAATTGCAAGCAATCAAATATTTGAGTGGCACTTTTATATAAAGTTTCGCGTTTTTCGATGTGACGTCACATTTCTTAAACACCCCCTCCCCCTCGTCACACATCGTCACAAATGCGTGACCCCCTTACCCCCTAAATGCGTGACGTCATTTATGGACGGCCCTTTATGACGTTTTTCATCATAAATTGTAATCTAATTATCATAATTCTCACCCACCAGGACTCCAGCGTTAGCCACCCTTCCCGCCCCTGTCCACTTTCACAAATTGCTTTGTTGTGGATTTTTCTCTGTGAATCTTTCTTTAACCTTCAGTACACGCGTCCATCCAACGTCAAAACAATTTTCTTTCAACCTAAACCTTGTTTTGCACTTTTCTAAAGCCATCATGTATTTTTCTGTCAATATTCTTCAACACAATAATAGTTGCCTCACCTTACAGAAGCCACCTATTTACCTGTGCTGGTTTTTTATATTATTATTTCATTATATATATATATCTTTCACTGAGAAATGTTTCTAAAAATAAACACGCGAAGTTTTTGGGTTGAGTGAGGGAAATGGTTTTGAAAACAGTGAAGTAAAAAGTTTGATCTCGGCACTAGGCGTGAATCAAACATGTAAAATAAAGGTAACGAGTGGAAGGCATCTCATCGCGTATTCAGATATTAGGAACAAATGTTCAGGACTTGGTCATTCTCTGTCAGAAGTTACCGTATTCAGATATTAGGAACAAATGTTCAGGACTTGGTCCTTCTCTGTCAGAAGTTATTCTAACTTTACCATCCGTAGAGAGTTATTTTCTTTGAGGACTAATGTCTAAAGTTTGGCAATTACGACATCACAACTATTTTTAAGCAATAAACAGAATAATATCCAACTGTTTAATTTGGATCACTACTACACGGTGAATCGTGAGCTGAAATACAGGATGTGACGTCAAAGTGCATGGAATTGTTTTGCAAATATTATAATTGAAAAGTAAAAAAAGGACGATTGTGCCCATTAACTAATTTACATATTCAGATAACGAGACCCAGGTGGAACCCTGTCAACCCTCCCCATCTCCCACATGACGTCAGTGTAGAGCTTTCCCGCAATCTCAGCAGGGACTTACAGCACAAAGTCAACTAGAGCTTTCAAACGTATTGATTATATCAAACTTTCGTATGCAACTAGTTGTACCTGAAAAGTGTATCAATAAACCGTCTTTATGTTTGTCGTCATTTCATCGTTGTCTATTTAAGGTGGATACAATGACTGTTCAATCTTCAACTCATCAGGTCACGTGACTATGGAGGGTGGCATCCAGGGCATTGTCATCGTCTTCTCGGCCTTCATGATACAAGTCCTGGCTTTCGGCAACTATGCCGTCGTAGGCATCTACACCGTCCACCTTCTGGAAGAGTTCAACAACGACGCAGTGGGCGTGTCCCTCATCAGTTCCATTCACTTCGCCATTTTGTTAGGATGTGGTAAGTTGTGGCCGACTAATTGGATGACCTTAAATATGAAACTATTAATTTTTTTTTAACATTCTTTATTTTGTAATCCATTAAAATGTTTATTTATTTATGTGTGTGTGTGTGGATGCATTTTAAGTAATTTAATGAATAAATGTTCAATTTTAAGACGGATCTTTCCTCTCTATTTCGAATATGATCTTCAAAGTCGAGTTCTTATAGCTTCACACAAGATACCAGGCGTATAAACGTGTGGCAGTACATGTAGTCCAGTTCTATAATCAAATATTCCAACAATGACTCCCTCCCTTACTGGAAAGTTTACATGTAATTCATGGGAGTGTTCAGTGGAATTAAAGCCGAAATGCCGCTATAAATGGTGGGGTGGGGGGGAGGGTGTGTCAACATCTGCACTCTCTATTAGTTCTATTGTGTTGGTGGAATCATGTAAACCACATCATTTAAATACGCTGCTATTATAACAATCAGGCGGTCTTTTGCGCACTAATAGCATCATAGCAGGGTTCTACTACATGCCCAACACAAAACATTTTGTGACTAGATGTATTTATATTAGGGCTGCAGAAATTAACGATTAATTAATCGATTTATCGTTAAAATTTTAAACGATTAAAATCAATTTGATTTATTAAAATTTGATTATAATTTAAGAATATAGATCTATTTCTAATTCTTTTTTCTCCAATTTATTATTAATTTTTTTTTAAACTTACATACTTTTCCCTCGTATTGTGTATTATTTATTTAGATGTGCATATGTAAAGCAAAAAGGTTTTTTTACCACGCTTTTTATTAACTTGCTTTCGTGTCCCCAATTTTTTCCAAATCTGCCAACGTTAAATTGAACCACTTCTGATGGTCCTAGAGATCTCAAAATTTTACCACAGATAGATCTTCCGTCCCACGTTTTCAGTCATACCACATGGAAGTACTTAAACTTATTAGTTTTAAATTATTTTCTTCTTTTTAGTACACATATAAAAACGTGGTTTTGAAAAATCTTTTTTTTTACCTCTAGTTATCTTCCTTATTTCTTGCAAAGTAGAACGAATTTGCTGTTTTACGTCACAAAATTGGGAGCCATGGAATTACCGCGACTTAACCGATTTCGCGAAATAATGAATCGCGACTTAACGGGATCTATATGTGCGTTATAAAAATATAATTAATCGAAATTAATCGATTGCTGTTTCCCCCCCCCCAAATAATCGAACAAAATTTGTTTAATTAGTACCAGCCCTAATTTATATACAAACAAAAAAATAAAAAAGTAAGTCCCATAACCCGAAGGTCGTAGGGGATCCCTAATGTTTCCATTAAAGCTTACTCGGGGCTTGTTTATACCTGGTGGGTGCCCCAATTCCCTTCCAGAGGGTCAGCGGAGGACTTTCTTAGCGTATCATTTATATTGTGGCTTTGCGTGGGCTCGATCCCTCAGCTTTGTGAGGCGAGCGCACTACTGACTTTCGCTACCCAGTCGCATAAAGCAACTGCTAATTGACAGCCCTCCTCTCTATTAAATAATTAAATATCCAAGATTATCATTTACACATGTATGCGAATCTATCGAATCTAGCAAATCTATAATATAGACTATAGACTATTATAAACTGAGAGATTTTTGTTGCACAACCTGGCAATCTTTCCTATAACCATGACTCGGCTGATGTAACATAGACCTGCATGAGAACTCTTCCCGTAAGAAAACAAAAAATCTCCAACTTATCAGAGAGTTGTATTTTTATGCCATCCTTATCTCAGCTGCGTATCTTGTTTTCTAATTCTGAAGTTACAAGTAAATAAAGGGATGGAAACAGAGTTGTTCCACGACACCCTTGAGTTTCTCCCAGGGGGAGGTGAGATTTTTCTTCGCCCTCTTCCTCAAATGCCACCCACCCATAAAAAAAAGAAGAAAGTGTCACCCGGTGTGGTATGCCCCCATCCACCCCTCCCCCCCCTTTCTAACACCACGGCGTCCTCCGTTGAAATGTCCACAAAACCAAAGTTGATATAATGACGTCAGGTTTCTTACTGAAAAAGATGAAAGTGGTTTTAAAATAGTTTATGTTTTGACATGGGCGGTATGATTGACATGGGCGGTATGATTGACATGGGCGGTATGATTGACATGGGCGGTATGATTGACATGGGTGGTATGATTGACATGGGTGGTATGATTGACATGGGCGGTATGATTGACATGGGCGGTATGATTGACATGGGCGGTATGATTGACATGGGCGGTATGATTGACATGGGCGGTATGATTGACATGGGTGGTATGATTGACATGGGCGGTATGATTGACATGGGCGGTATGATTGACATGGGCGGTATGATTGACATGGGCGGTATGATTGACATGGGCGGTATGATTGACATGGGCGGTATGATTGACATGGGTGGTATGATTGACATGGGCGGTATGATTGACATGGGCGGTATGATTGACATGGGCGGTATGATTGACATGGGCGGTATGATTGACATGGGCGGTATGATTGACATGGGCGGTATGATTGACATGGGCGGTATGATTGACATGGGTGGTATGATTGACATGGGCGGTATGATTGACATGGGCGGTATGATTGACATGGGCGGTATGATTGACATGGGCGGTATGATTGACATGGGCGGTATGATTGACATGGGCGGTATGATTGACATGGGCGGTATGATTGACATGGGCGGTATGATTGACATGGGCGGTATGATTGACATGGGCGGTATGATTGACATGGGCGGTATGATTGACATGGGCGGTATGATTGACATGGGCGGTATGATTGACATGGGCGGTATGATTGACATGGGCGGTATGATTGACATGGGCGGTATGATTGACATGGGCGGTATGATTGACATGGGCGGTATGATTGACATGGGTGGTATGATTGACATGGGCGGTATGATTGACATGGGCGGTATGATTGACATGGGCGGTATGATTGACATGGGCGGTATGATTGACATGGGCGGTATGATTGACATGGGCGGTATGATTGACATGGGTGGTATGATTGACATGGGTGGTATGATTGACATGGGCGGTATGATTGACATGGGCGGTATGATTGACATGGGCGGTATGATTGACATGGGCGGTATGATTGACATGGGCGGTATGATTGACATGGGTGGTATGATTGACATGGGTGGTATGATTGACATGGGCGGTATGATTGACATGGGCGGTATGATTGACATGGGCGGTATGATTGACATGGGCGGTATGATTGACATGGGCGGTATGATTGACATGGGTGGTATGATTGACATGGGCGGTATGATTGACATGGGCGGTATGATTGACATGGGCGGTATGATTGACATGGGCGGTATGATTGACATGGGCGGTATGATTGACATGGGCGGTATGATTGACATGGGTGGTATGATTGACATGGGTGGTATGATTGACATGGGCGGTATGATTGACATGGGCGGTATGATTGACATGGGCGGTATGATTGACATGGGCGGTATGATTGACATGGGCGGTATGATTGACATGGGCGGTATGATTGACATGGGCGGTATGATTGACATGGGCGGTATGATTGACATGGGTGGTATGATTGACATGGGCGGTATGATTGACATGGGCGGTATGATTGACATGGGCGGTATGATTGACATGGGCGGTATGATTGACATGGGCGGTATGATTGACATGGGCGGTATGATTGACATGGGTGGTATGATTGACATGGGCGGTATGATTGACATGGGCGGTATGATTGACATGGGCGGTATGATTGACATGGGCGGTATGATTGACATGGGCGGTATGATTGACATGGGCGGTATGATTGACATGGGCGGTATGATTGACATGGGCGGTATGATTGACATGGGCGGTATGATTGACATGGGTGGTATGATTGACATGGGCGATATGATTGACATGGGCGGTATGATTGACATGGGCGGTATGATTGACATGGGCGGTATGATTGACATGGGAGGTATGATTGACATGGGTGGTATGATTGACATTGGTGGTATGATTGATGATGTAATAGAAAATGTGGGTGGGGGGGTGGTGGACTTCATCATCTTTGGCTGAGAGTTAAATAATTTTACAACTCCATGGTAAGGGGTGGGAGGGGAGGGACGGAGTAGGATTTAGTCTACGGATGAGATGGCGGCAAAGGGAAAGTTGATAAAAGTCATCATCATTATTGGCACTATCACAACAGACCAGTGAGTCTCAAAGTGTAGGCTGTAGTGTCAATATTGGTGTCAAAGTGATCAGTGGGATTTTTTTGTGTAGAAAACCTCAGAAGTTGGTGAACATTAGCTGTATGTTCATGGTGAACATTAGCTGTATGTTCATGGTGAACATTAGCTGTATGTTCATGGTGAACATTAGCTGTATGTTCATGGTGAACATTAGCTGTATGTTCATGGTGAACATTAGCTGTATGTTCATGGTGAACATTAGCTGTATGTTCATGGTGAACATTAGCTGTATGTTCATCATATAAGAGCACTACACGTGAAAATCTGAATAACCTGAACATACGTATTACTCGTGTTGCAACAAATAAGATTGAATTGAGATGTTAAGAAAGTCTTTAAAAATAAATAGGTTTGATTGTCACAAAGCAAGTGGGCAAGTTGTCATAAGAATAGGTTTGATTGTCACAAAATGACCAAGTTGATATAAGTAACTCTTGATAAGACCATTGAACTGAGCATTTAAACCATTTACGTAAGTTGGATTTAGAATGTTTTAAGTTAACATTTTTAGAAGAATAAACATTTCATTTCTACATTAGAACCCCCTACGACCACGAGGAAATGGGACGCACACACATGTAATTTCTAGTGAGTTCAGTTATACTTTCTGGATAACGTCTTTCTAATGAGTCATCATTTTTAAAAATATTTTTTCGCTCAATCAAGTTAATGAAGTGCTCATTCTTATTTTAAATACTTCAAATCCAAATAATTCATATGGAATCTTTTAGCTAGAAGATTATTTATTATGTTATCCTGGCTTCAGGAAAATTGTTGAGAAGCATTTTGTTAAACTAAAACACATCATATGTTGTGGAATGTGGATTTCATCGGGTAACCCAGCAAATTAATGAGTCCTCCCTGCCACTCCCTGGTAACATTAAACTACACTTAGAAAACACGTGTTTGTCCCCAAGCATGTACGTCACATCCACACGTATAGAGCATTGATCAAATGTCGTTTCTTTTACTAGACGTTTTTATACCATTTTCTCATTGAGCGTATTATGATAATTTATAAAATAGCACTTGATTCGTCAGATTATGGTCGATGTATGCACAGTCTAACTGTACCGTATTGAGGTCATTATATGTTAAAATAATACTTGGATTTACATTCCACAGCTTATTCCGTTGCTGTTAATCTCTTTTTCTAATTTACTCTAACCCTAACTCTAACTCTAAACCTAACCCTACATGAATTACTCTGCCAGCTGTCTTGAAAAAGGCAAGTTAAGGAAATAAAATCTTCTGATATTCAGCAGACATTTTTGAGTGGGGTTTTCAAACAAACGTTTGAGAATCGCCTGCATAACAAGGTTCCAGTGTTTTCTGACACCAGACAAGCAACCACCCACTCCTCTAAAATGTTCACTTTCTGAATCTCTTCTTTCATTTTAATTTCCCAGCGATGTAAGCTAAGACTGGACCGCTCTTGTCATTTTGGTTATAATTAAAATAAAAGCCATGGTAGGTTGCCAGACCTCTGAGCCACATTGTGTTCAGCTTGGAGACGCAGACTAATTGGGATAACACCGACATTCTTGCCATCATAACAAGTGGAGGCCTTTATCCAAGAATGATAAAATTGTCGATTATAAACTATTTTTACATCACATTAAGATCGTGGCTCATCCGGTAATAAACACAATGACGTCATTGTTCTCTTTAAAAATTTGTATATTCGGTACACGTCTTATTTGTATTTCAAGGATTGTGACGTCATTGTTAGAATGTATCTTTAATCTGATATGTTAGAATGTATCTTCAATCTGATATGTTAGAATGTATCTTTAATCTGATATGTTAGAATGTATCTTCAATCTGATATGTTAGAATGTATCTTTAATCTGATATGTTAGAATGTATCTTCAATCTGATATGTTAGAATGTATCTTCAATCTGATATGTTAGAATGTATCTTCAATCTGATATGTTAGAATGTATCTTCAATCTGATATGTTAGAATGTATCTTCAATCTGATATGTTAGAATGTATCTTTAATCTGATATGTTAGAATGTATCTTCAATCTGATATGTTAGAATGTATCTTCAATCTGATATGTTAGAATGTATCTTCAATCTGATATGTTAGAATGTATCTTCAATCTGATATGTTAGAATGTATCTTCAATCTGCATTGATTTTTAAAATGATCGATCCGATTAACAACCAGTGCTATAGTGGCATTAATAAACAACCAGAAATGTAGTGGCATTAATAAACAACCAGTACTGTAGTGCATTTATTTTTGAACAACCAGCAGGGTTGTAAGCATCGTACAACAACAAATGTTTAGAATGGCAGCAAACATTTTAAAACATTTTAAGAAGGAAACGCCTGTGCCAAAATGTCGGCTTAAGGCTTAAATGTTGCTTTTTCCAAATTTAAATAAAATCTAGAGGAGAGAAAAATGAAAAATATCTTTGAATAAGCCAATAATTACGTCATGCATGCATTGATTGGCACATTAAGATAATTATGCTCCAGCACGGGCTCTTGGACTAAACGTGCCGATATAAATAATATAATGCAATATTAAGTTATGCTCGTACACGGGCCTCACGACTAAACGTGCCGATATATTTCATTTTGCCTATGTCCTGGCAGTCAGATGATCATTATGGTTGAAAGTTTTCTATTCGTAGCACGAAATATTTTAATAACCACATGACCTTTACCCAAACATTCTTGTAAACACTGCAAGTGATAGGCGACGGCTAGATAGCTTGACCTTAACTTTCGCCTTCGCTATGTATCCTGGGTTGGCTAGTGTTGATTGGCTTGTTGAGTGGCTAATGTTGAGTGGCTAGTGTTGAGTGGCTAGTGTTGAGTGGCTAGTGTTGAGTGGCTAGTGTTGGGTGGCTAGTGTTGAGTGGCTAGTGTTGAGTGGCTAGTGTTGGGTGGCTAGTGTTGAGTGGCTAGTGTTGAGTGGCTAGTGTTGGGTGGCTAGTGTTGAGTGGCTAGTGTTGGATGGCTTGTGTTGAGTGGCTAGTGTTGAGTGGCTAGTGTTGAGTGGCTAGTGTTGAGTGGCTAGTGTTGAGTGGCTAGTGTTGGGTGGCTAGTGTTGGGTGGCTAGTGTTGGGTGGCTAGTGTTGGGTGGCTAGTGTTGAGTGGCTAGTGTTGAGTGGCTAGTGTTGAGTGGCTAGCGTTGGATGGCTAGCGTTGGGTGGCTAATGTTGAGTGGCTAATGTTGAGTGGCTAGTGTTGAGTGGCTAGCGTTGAGTGGCTAGTGTTGAGTGGCTAGCGTTGGATGGCTTGTGTTGAGTGGCTTGTGTTGAGTGGCTAGTGTTGAGTGGCTAGCGTTGAGTGGCTAGCGTTGGATGGCTAGCGTTGGGTGGCTAATGTTGAGTGGCTAGTGTTGAGTGGCTAGTGTTGGGTGGCTAGTGTTGGGTGGCTAGTGTTGGGTGGCTAGTGTTGGGTGGCTAGTGTTGGGTGGCTAGTGTTGGGTGGCTAGTGTTGGATGGCTAGCGTTGGGTGGCTAATGTTGAGTGGCTAGTGTTGGGTGGCTAGTGTTGGGTGGCTAGTGTTGGGTGGCTAGTGTTGGGTGGCTAGTGTTGGGTGGCTAGTGTTGGGTGGCTAGTGTTGGCTGCTGTTTTATAGTGACTTGGCTGTAGTGGGTTCTATAAAGTTTGTTCGGCTTTAGCGGGTTGGCATTCATTGTTTTATTTCATTGGTTGCCATTGTGTATTTGCGTTCTTGTTTTGGCTTTGTAGGGTTGGCAATAGTAGATTGTCTTTATATGTGTCACATGTTTTTATCGCAATTGTTCACCAATACACTTTCAATAAAATACGTGTGTATATATTTATGCATATCCCAGGGCCCATCATCAGTTTCCTCATGACCAAATTCACGTACAGAAAACTCTCCCTGATAGGAGCCACGTTGGTGTTCATTGGGATATTGTGCACACCTTTCCTCGTCTACCTGCCTGCCATGTATGTCTTCTTTGGCGTTTTTGCAGGTAAGAGAACGTGCTAATAACATTATGCCATTATTTATTTGGTTCGATTCTGACGCCACCTGAGCTGACCAGAGGTTTGCCTGAGCTGACCAGAGGTTTTCCTGAACTGGCCAGAGGTTTGCCTGAACTGACCAGAGGTTTGCCTGAACTGACCAGAGGTTTGCCTGAACTGACCAGAGGTTTACCTGAGCTGACCAGAGGTTTTCCTGAACTGACCAGAGGTTTGCCTGAACTGACCAGAGGTTTTCCTGAACTGACCAGAGGTTTGCCTGAGCTGACCAGAGGTTTGCCTGAACTGACCAGAGGTTTGCCTGAACTGACCAGAGGTTTGCCTGAGCTGACCAGAGGTTTGCCTGAACTGACCAGAGGTTTGCCTGAGCTGACCAGAGGTTTGCCTGAGCTGACCAGAGGTTTGCCTGAACTGACCAGAGGTTTGCCTGAACTGACCAGATTACCCTCTCTCCCTTGAAACAACATGAAAACTTAGTTATTTAATGAGTGAAGTCCCTTGAATTTCAGCAATGAAAATGAAATTGTCTTTAAAACATGACTTACCTCCCTTTTGTCAATTTTATTTTTACTTACTTCTGAAACTAAAATGAACATGAGGACTATTTTAACTCACCTTTAAATAAAGAATCCAATACCTAAAAAATAAAAGAGAGACTTATAATATGTGAGCATATTACCCTGAACATAAATACGCCTTTATCTCTGACTACATTTAAAGATAACTTTCTTCAATATTAAAGAAATATAAAATAAAAGTAAGCCAATTTATGATTTATTTAATGAACTAAATACATTTACTTTTCAGGTCTTGGAGGTTCCCTTATTTACCTCCCTTCACACGTGTTGAGTGGCCTCTACTATGAAAAATACAGGTCCTTGTCCACAGGGGTGGCAACTGCTGGGACTGGCATGGGAGCTATTGTTATGCCCCTTGTTGTTGGGGTTCTCATAGAGGAATACACTTGGAAAGGTTTAACTAATTATACTAATTATTATAATTATACTAATTATACTAATTATACTAGATATACTAATGTAATTATACTAATGTAATTATACTAATTATGCTTCCAGTTTATTAACTTGAATTAGTTCATAGTTTAAATCAAGGAATTAACCATTAGTCTACAAACACATATCATCACTAGGATGATTAATAAATGAATTCACATGGCTTGGTGTCAACTCCAATAATATCATTCTCTGTGATGACTCTCTTATCAACCTATACGACACTGTTATTTTTCTTAATGTTTGCTACTTTCAACCCAAGTTTATAATTTATATATTATTATATCCTCAGTTATATTGATACTAGCGTACACCCGTCAAAAATGACGGAAATTTTCAGCTGAAATCTATTTATTTTATAAAAAATGCAACGGCGCCGACCTTTTTCAAAAGCCCAACTAACTTGTCCTTGTTTGATAAATACGAAATATTAAACTTTTTGAAATGTACACAAAGTATTTTATAATAGGGGTTGCAGGGCGCCTACGGCGCCCCTTTTCTTTTTTCATTTTATAATTAACCATCATCAAATCATCTTTTTACATTGATCCCTTTTCCAAAATTAAAATATCAGCGAAAACAATGAGTCATACAATATTTTTTTACAGCGCATATTTAATTTGCACACCTTTTGATGCTTTGGTGCAGTAATTTGGTTTTCCCTGCTTTCTAAAATTAGTAGCTTCAGGACTGACTGACAGACACTACTTGCGTGACAATTGCAAATTATATTGTTTAATGAATCGACTTTAATATTTGTTATTATCTACTAGGGTCACTAATCATCCTTGCTGGACTACAGATGCACTTGTTGATCTTTGCCCTCCTGATGCTGCCCCCACCAGTTCCTCCACCCCAGAGTCCTTCAAACGACTCCTTATCTACTCAACCATTGGTCACCCAGACCAACATGTCTACAGATGGGCTAATGAAAGATAAGCATGAACACAAGTCTCCAGGACGTCCTCAGCTGCACAACAAAGACTCATCACAATTCTCTGGAGCAAGTAGTTCTATGTATGAACCTCAGGAAGTCAAACAGTTCAAATTCAGTACTTTTAAATCAAGTGAACACAATGCAGCAATGAGAGAAAGTAAATGGGGACTGCTAGACAGAACAGATGAAGAAAGTTTACAGACAAGCTATCACAGTCGAGGTTCTCAACCAGCACAAGATGAAGAAGTGTTGCTGAGGAGACCAAGGGTAAAATCAACGTTACCCGAAGATGATATATCCTTCGTCTTTCGACCTAGTTACCTTTCCTGGATCTCAGATCAAAACTGTTCAAATCGGAGCTCCTGGATATATGACATGTTTCCACAACATGTCATGGAAACTGACATCATAACGTCATCACATCGTTCAAAGCCGACCAGAAATGGTGTCTGTAAAAACAAAAATTTAGATCCAATGTCTCATGTCAGAAATACTGCGGCAGGTGTTGTCCCCCACAAGACTCTGAAAGAGACAATGAAACACCACATGCTCATATTTGTCAACTTCAAATTTATCATCTATTTAATTTCAACTTTCTTTTGGAGCCTGTCAACAACAATGTTTCTAACATTTGGCCCCGAGCTCATTGTAAGGAAAGGTCACTCTGCTTATAACACAGCCATGGTGTTCACCTTCTACGGAGTAGGTCAACTGATTGGATGTATAATTATTAGTATCCTGGGGAGCTGTATAGGGAAACGAATGTTGTTGTACATAATCTCAAACTCCCTGACTGGGGTTTTTATTTGTATTTCTCCGGTGTATGACTCATACCTACAGATTGCAGTTGTACTTCTATGCATGGGATTAGCCTATGGTGGGATATTGGGCCTGTATATGATAGTCATGGTGGATATTGTTGGGGTAAATGACATGGAGATTGGCCTTGGATATATTATGTTTTCATCTGGTCTGGGCTGCTTCACTGGACCTCCACTCGGAGGTAAGAATCATTTAAATATTGTTTGTGTTATGCAGTTCAAAAATAAATAAATTAACTTGTTTTTATTTATCAAAAAAATAAATTATATATATATATATATTACTTTGTGCCTACAATTTTTACTACTTTGAGGTATATTTGAGGACAACCTCAAAGAACTTTATTAATGATTCTAAATCTAGATGTGCTTACTTTTTATGCAAATTATTTTAGTGTGAAAAAATAAATATGTGTCAAATCATTTAGAAAAATCTTTTAACAATTATGTTAAATTTTTCCTCAAAATGTATTTCTCATTTCATTTTTTCCTATCTATTTACATATAGGATTAATTTATTTTCTTTATATTTATTCAATGAATTCAGGATACCTTGGTGAACTTTATGGAAACTATGATGCTTCCTTTTACATAGCTGGAGCCCTATCTGTGCTGGCCGGACTAATTATGGTGCTTATTTACGTCACAAAATGCTGCTCCAAAAAACCTGTGGAAGTTTAAGTTTATTTCATACAGCTTTTATATTTACATGAACTCAAAGTCTGTAGGGCTTCCAATACTCTACAACTACTTCCAACTTTAAAGAACTCTTAATCTATTCCTTATCTTGGTTTAATGCTATTATTTCTTGTTAGGCAATATGTCTGTGTTGTAGGAAAACAAAACAACAACACCATTTCACAGCAACACTGATGGCCGGTAAACTGCCTGTTTGACTTATTTGAATATTTAATTATCATTTGTTCATGGAATAATTTCTGAAATATCAGGATCTCAAAATAATGTTTGTACTTTATGGTGGGGTGGTTTAGAGGGTTGTTGATGTGTGGTTGGGAGGGTTGTTGGGGGTGAGGGCTTACAGGCGTTGGAGATTTTAAACTTAGGATTATGCAATAATGTTATTTTATATATCCTAAAATTGAAAGTTACGACAGCTTGATTGATATCTAAATTCTATAAGCTGCCATTCTAATATGTTCAGGTTTATGTTATTTCAAATGTTTTTTTATTTTCATTTCTAAAAATCTTATTTATTAGATTAACATTATATAAAAAGAAATAATTATATAATTAAAATAATTATGAACACTTAAAAGGCCTTATTATATTTACAAATGTATAATAATAAAAATGATTCTTTATAGTTTATACTCTGAAATAGAAAATCCATTTTTAACTCATTAATTAACTCATGTACAAGTTTTCTCATTAACTCATGTACAAGTTTTCTTATTAACTCATGTACAAGTTTTCTCATTAACTCATGTACAAGTTTTCTCATTAACTCATGTACAAGTTTTCTCATTAACTCATGTACAAGTTTTCTCATTAACTCATGTACAAGTTTTCTCATTAACTCATGTACAAGTTTTCTCATTAACTCATGTACAAGTTTTCTCATTAACTCATGTACAAGTTTTCTCATTAACTCATGTACAAGTTTTCTCATTAACTCATGTACAAGTTTTCTCATTAACTCATGTACACGTGTTATAATTGTTATTGCTCAAAGCAGCTATTGATAATATTAAAGAAATAATTTATCTCAATGTTGGTTACCAATAAATCAAATAAAATCGTATGGGATCAGCAAGGCAAGGATCAGCAAGGCAAGGATCAGCAAGGCAAGGATCAGCAAGGCAAGGATCAGCAAGGCAATTTGCATTGGCCTCAAGCCTTTTGAAGCTGTGACAATAGTTAATCAATCATCACTTAAAGATAAAGATGGAAATATGCCATATTTATGCATGCAGGATATATTACACATTCAGTGATCCAATAATGTAAATTGATTATTCATGGCATAATTCCAATCAGTTGATGAATGTTGAAGAGGCTGTGTGCATGGTTTTTCTAGGTGCTAAAGTTCTTGGGGCGCAACACTACAAACTGTCCTGCTGATCTGAAGTAATGAATCCCTATCAGTCCACAAGCCACAAGTTACGGGAGAATCATTCTCACCTTCTCCCGGGAACTGGCAACGCAAAGTACATCACTGATTATAACTACATCATTGTAGAGCATTAAAGCACTTTTTAAAATGGATTATCTTTATAAAAAAATAATTGATTAGCAGATCCAGATGTTTTGGTTTTATTAAAGAATTCAGTTGCTTCAAAAATCAAGAGTAACATGAAACATTATTATTTTTCAAGTGAGAAATTTCAAGGAGAGAATTAAAATCAAAATAAATGACTTTTTACTGTTATCTGGTGCAAAATGTCTTCTATTAGGTAAACATTCTGTAAAAATATGTGTATATTATCTTATACTAAATTATTCCTCTTCATAGAGCATGTTGTTGACTTTGATCTTTGATCCCTTTAGTTTTAAATTGCTGCTGAATGTTTTAAATTTAATATTTGTGTAATATTTGAACTTCTTAATTACCTTTACACACATTTTGCTCATACCTGTACACCTTTTAGATTGATTAATTGCACATTTTAGCCCAAATTCAAGATTTTAATGGAAATATTTTATTTTTAAAAAAATCAATTTGAGGCGACTTCACAAAATATTTAAAAAATGGATTCCTTTCCCCTTTTGTATTTAAAATTATTATGCTATCCCTTTGATAAACAAACAAATATTTTTAAAAATATGACATTGCGATTGATTCTAAAAAACAGCTCCACATCTATCATTGTTAACTGCGACATTGCTAAATTAAAAAAAAATGAATATTGGGAATTTAATTTGAAGTCAGATAAGAGAATGTGATTTTAGAATTAACTTAACATAAAAATATGTATACATTAATTTCACGAGCTTCTCCGTAAACTACTGAGCACGATAGAATTATTTCATTTCTATTTTTTTAAATAACATAATTGTTTTACGACTTTCTAACTCATTGCATAAAAACATTTTCCAGCTATTTGCAACCTGAATGTCATGTAAGTTATTTATTACATTTATAGTGGTCCAGAACTCTCAAATCAGTAACGAGCTAAATATTAATGTAAATTGCTTATAATTGCTTGCACTTATTTTAATAAATGAAACAGAATAATAAAATCTGTTGTATTTTATCCTTGAAAACATTCCAGACGCATAACTAGAAAAAGATCAAAATAATTTCGATAGTCTTTCTTAAATATTTTACTTTGTGTATTTGTAAAGCTTAATTAAAAGTCTATATTTTGAAATCATCACGAAGATGTGGAAATGCTGGAAGATTCTTTTTTAAAATAAAATTTTATCTTTAAAAAATACCAAACGATTTATTTGCACCTCATGAATGTATCTGGTGTATTTATCTTTCATATTAAAATTCAAAATTAAATAAAAACTAAAAAGTTTGTTCACATATGATATTCAAGCAATTAATTTTTTTTTCTCATAGATGTTCATTGAGATTTTTTGTGAATGTATTTTGCATTTAAAATGTGTAATATTTTCATCAATTTAAGTTTAAATGCCATAGTCTATACTTAGGTAGTGTCAGGGAGTATTTATTTATTTCAGATACAAATTTAATATTTAATGAAACAAACATAATTTTACAATATTGTCATTTACTGATATGAATCTAAAATGTGATAGCTGTACATATTTGTTTTTTTTTAAACTTCAGTGCATTATTGTATTAAAAATCTTTTGTTATTAATACAAAATGAATATTCATACATAAATTCATTTCAGTCTTCTGAACTTTTATTCCTCACTTGAAATTAACACATTACTTGGTGTTAAAGGTTATCTCCCCTTGTATGACAAACTTTTTTGCAACTTAATTTTCTGTTGATGATTCTTATTAAATAATAGTTACAACAAGCAAGGGCATGTACATTGTACAATTTACATAATTATATGTTTAAATGAAAGTGTGCTAGACAAAAATAGCATTTAAGTAAATGTAAATACACATATTATAGTTGAAGTATCTAAGAACAGTTAATTCAACAGAGAAACTAATTTAAAGAAACTATTTTAATTTCGAAATTTTCAGCACTTTATATTGTCTTTTTCTTTCACTATTTTCAGCTCCTAGAATAACATATGCTATTCAAAATTTTCCCCATCCCTTCCTTTCAATAGATATCTGATAACACTGTTGCCACTGTTTTTTACGTATGGTCTTTCTGGTCCTCTTGGTCCGTGAATCATACTCGCCCTTTTTCATATTTGTTGTGGATTTTCCCATGGTATAACCTAATTTATTTTTTTTTATAAATGGGTAAAGCTGACCCACTCATTTTTTAAACTTGTTAGTTGTTTACTTATATTCTTTTCTTCTTCAATATTTAAGTCTTCCTATTTTTTTAAAAATGCAATGTTACAGTGCAATAAGATAAGCAATAATTTTTGGTAGTTTAATAATTGGGTAGATGGCAATTGGATTAGAAAGAAAGAAACTAAACACATGTTTTGAGAAAATCTGACAATTTTCAGTTCTTCACATACCTTTTCATTGAAATATGTCTTAATGACAGTCAATATTCTGTTACGTTTAAAAACTATGACATTTGTTGAGAAAGTCTTCTTACTTGTAACTACATGCAAGCAATCTGCTTTATATATTTCTGGATAATGTAATTAGATAATTAATGAAATGTAATATATTCCCTTCTAATCATTAAATGTCAAATGGATTAAATAATGTTGTCTTAATGCATAACTTCATCACCAACATAGAACCGGGTCATTTTCAACAATCGTAAGTATGAACTTAAGCCTAGCCAATAAAAAGCAATTAAGTTTGATATGTTAAATTATGTCTCTGTCTTTTTCAGGACTTAGTTAGGGAAAGTCAAGATTATCAATTTCATGGCCAGTCAGACATAGGTACTTCCCTCCCTTATAGTAACTTATACCCTCTACAGTTCTGTCAAAGGTTTGTCTCAATTTAGGCACCTGCTTCAAAAACAAAAAAAATTCAGGAAAAATAAGTCATTTTTAGTTGCTCTCTTTGCCTTGTCGCCTCCCTTGATTAGCCCTGCTTTCCTCAAACACTTTTCACCAATGTAAGTTTCACAGTTTGAATTAAAGAACCAGAAATGAAATGCCATTGTACGCGTATTTTGGAATTGACAAAAAATGTTTTTATCCATTTACCTTTAGACACATTACATTAACTAATGAAAATTTGGCTCTATTTTTGAATATTTTTTGTCACTGATTAATTTCTTTAACTACATTGACTTTGGGGTGTATTAGAGTTTTTAAAAAGGTGGTGCTAATATTTAAAATAAACTACTCTTTGTGTCTGATCATTTTACCAGATCACACAACTAAAACTGAAGAGATGTATTTTTGCTATGAGTAATGACCAATGCATGTTTTCTTCAATATTTTTAATACCCCCTAGTCTAACCACTTAGTACCACATCTGAACAATGAGGAGTAGAATTTTTTTTAAATGGTTGAAAAATTGAACTTACATTATGTTTAAAAATGATAAAAGTACAGTAATACAAATTTGAAGTAAATTATCGAAAGAATATTTTGAATAATTTATAATAAAATTTGACCGTAGGCTTTCCAATTCACCCACTAAAGAAGGATTATTAATACCTCACAAGCTAAATTATAATGAATAACTCATTAATGAAGTTCTAAGAATACCATAGTGACAAAGTTTGATTCAAAGAAAAGACAGCAAAAAAAAGCTTTAGAAATATATGAGAGAGCACAATGACATTTATATCAATACAAATATTTAACAAATATCAGAAATAACTTTGAAAGATTCCAAACAAGTTTTTTTTTCTCCATTTTATTGGAAAGACATGTATGTTGCTTAAGTGCATAAATCAAAATAATATATAAACAAATTGTGTCACAATATGGCTTATCTATTACTTAGCACAATCGTGTTGAATAACAAATAAGTCTAAACATTGGCACACATGTTTTGTTCATGAAGAGTAGAAAAAAAATATTCAGTGTATTTAGGTATCTGTTTCAAAGAACAATTTTAAAGAGCTGGTCCCTTTCTTATGAAAAAATGCCTTTGGAATATAATCATTGAGGTAAATGAAAATTTAAAAATCCAGAACATAAATACATTATACCATTGAAAAAAATTCTGTATTTGGATGTATATGGTGGAGTGACAAAAATATAAACCTTTCAACTATTTCATTATTGATTGTTAAATCAAATCTGATTGCAGATAAAATTTTCAACAATGGCCTTAGAGACAAGAGAATAAAATATTTTTTTGACAGCACCAGATAAGAAATCTTGATTTTTAAAAAAAAATAATCCTTGTCGAAGTTGTTCGAGATCACACAAGCCTTTTCTTTACTCTTGGGGAGTATAATGTGTTTGTTTCATTATGTACATTAAATGTTTCTGTTGCAAATCTGAGTCCACTTCAGATTCAGTCAACTGGAACAGCACAACTGGGGTGTGTCCATGGGACAGATTCTTAATTTTTATATACACAAAAATCTGATATGAAAAACAAAACATTAAAAGTTTATACTAATGATAACGGGTGCTTACAACAATCTAATAATATATTTTAGAAATTCTGTTTTCTGTCTACTTGGTATAGATGGCCTTGTCTCCTGAGGTTCCTCCACGACCAAATCCTAAAAATGGATGACAAAACATGTTTTACTAATTATTTAAACAAAAATATATCGGTTAAAGTAGTAGATCTATTTACTGTAATTATTTTGTAAACGATATTCAATGAAGACATTCATTAAAATGTTTCTTACTGAAACTATGCATTTCAGTATATTAAAAAAATATATTTTAGAAAGCATAATTTTATCATTGCAAATTACATTAATTTCTTGTTATTTTTAATGAACCCTTAGACAAGAAAATATTTAATTTATGTTGAGGACTCACCTTCCGGTCCAAACAATGAGGCATAACAGGGTTTTGTACAATAAGGTTTTCCTTCATGCTGTAAGCAAAAGGAATAAAACTCATAATCATTTAAAATATACTAATAGCTTTTTTTTGTGTGGTAAATGCTAAATCATTAAAAATAATCAGTACATTTAAAGATTATAAGATCTTAACTTAAAAATGTATGCCCTGATCATCAATAAATTTTAAATAACAATGTATATAATATCAGAAAGGTTTTTATTTTATTTTGGTCATTTACACAGCTTAACAAAACTTTAGTGATGTTGATTATGACGTGTATGATGTTAATATGACGTGTGCGTACCTCTGAGTGGCTCCCTGGCGCAAGTGTTTTCTTACATTTCTCACACCTCAGGCATGCAGGATGCCAGTCTTTTCCCATTGAGGTTTTCCTCTCAGCTGATAAGACATACAATAGCACATTGTTAATGTTAGGCCATGCGGAATAGAGAAGGCGCTTATGTTTTAAGTAGACTCAGAATGTGCGCTTGGTAAGAGATACTACAGGGTGGTGGGTGCATAGGGGGTGCACCAAATGTGATTAACTCATGGATCCAGTACCTTCCCATCTAGACTATCCCCCCCCCCTCCTGAAATTTTCATACTAAAACCACGGAATCCTTAAATTGCAGAAATTTTACTAATTATTCAAAATATTATGACAAATATATCTGTACTGAAATCTCCGTTTCAGATTTAGTAACCAGGGCACTTTCGGGAGAATTGTAGGACCTCGGCATTTTCAGATTTATATAAGTTCTACTTTTTCTGTCTAAATTTGATTTTGTTATTTTAGGGTACATCCTGATTTAAAATCTAGAATTTAGTTTTTCTAAGGCCATAGGAACAGAGCCGGGTTTTTCTTTAAATCATGCCCGTGTATATAACTAACCTAAAAGACCGTTTTACAATGTGATTGTGTCAAGTTTTGATTGCTCGATCCACCACAGATACACAGCCGAAAGTTAGTTCCCCTGACTTAGTTTTAAAAGGACACACAGGTTTCCGAGTGGTTTATTTGTCTTCAGCTTACCCGGGGGAAAGGGCCAGAGATAGAAATCCACAATTATATATTCACATCCCCAGGTCACCAAATCCAGCTTGACGTGTCACCCTGGCAGTTACGCACCATACGTTTCCGAACTCTAGGCTTCAATATTCATTAAATTTAAATTTTAAAAAAATAATAATAAGTCATCGTCATTCCCTCCCCCACCCAACTTAATATTTACCTTGTGTGACCTGGTTGTTTTAGGCTCATGAGTGTGTTACAGACATGGAGAGAAGTGTTATGCAGAATCAATAAAGGTAGAACTAGTAAAAGTAACCCCTGGGGTGTAACTAGCAATGGTATTATTTATCTTCGGGGTTGTATCGGGCGCTTATCTCTTCAGAATTGGGAGAGGGGCATTTTCAACTTTGTTTCGTTGTAAAGAGTCACTCCATTATTGGGTGGTGTTAAAATGTATTACGTCATCGTGTATCATTATGAACACTGAGTTAGGCTACGGATAGAGTCAGGGGCGTAGAAAGGAACTGTGGAAATGAAATTGTTCCACATGCTGTAAATGTTCTTACGTGTATGAAAAGACAAAGATACACATTGAAGTTGTAACACACGTACGCCAAAGAGACCGACCTTTGGTCTGGGATGGAAGGTGAAGAAGGGAAGTAACCGTTAAAGAGGAGATGTTTAAATTTTTATTTGAAATTAGTATAACTCATCTTTAACTAAATAATAACACATTAACACTAGGTAGTCAGGTACTCGTGACGTCACATTAACACTAGGTAGTCAGGTACTCGTGACGTCACATTAACACTAGGTAGTCAGGTACTCGTGACGTCACATTAACACTAGGTAGTCAGGTACTCGTGACGTCACATTAACACTAGGTAGTCAGGTACTCTTGACGTCACATTAACACTAGGTAGTCAGGTACTCGTGACGTCACATTAACACTAGGTAGTCAGGTACTCGTGACGTCACATTAACACTAGGTAGTCAGGTACTCGTGACGTCATTCTTGATCTTTTTAAGTAACTCTAATGAATGACTTCTAGGTGCGCCATCTAGGGGAATGATGATGTCATATATTGATTAAACTCGCCACAATACAGGGATCGGGAGGCTAAATATTTGGTCATCATATAAGTGGCTAGAGTCTAGAGAAGTACTGGTCTCTGTTCTAGAGTCTAGAGAAGTACTGGTCTCTGTTCTAGAGTCTAGAGAAGTACTGGTCTCTGTTCTAGAGTCTAGAGAAGTAATGGTCTCTGTTCTAGAGTCTAGAGAAGTACTGGTCTCTGTTCTAGAGTCTAGAGAAGTACTGGTCTCTGTTCCCACCCACATTCAACAATGCGGACGTAAGTACACACCAAGCCCATAGTCATACGCGAAACACTTGTAATTGTTTAACAGCCTACGAAAAGTTAATTTAAGACTGCAATATAGGCCTCATTAGCACGCACCCATCAAGAACTTAGAGCATAACCTAGCGTTATTTTTATTTAAAATTACCAACATGCAGTGTATGGCAAAGATCACGGATCTCAATACATGTATATCAAATACAATAAAAAAATATCTGTCTTTTCTTCTATATTAATATTGACTAAAATGAGGTATGACTATCAATGCATTGATTACTCTGACTCCTGTGTGTCGCTGAGTTTGTGATGTTTCTGTAAATAGAACACTTCCCATGGGCCACTCATCAAAGAAAGCAGGAATGAATCTTTTACCATTTGATATAACATATATGTTATTTGTTCTAGTTTAAACAATAGATATAACATATATGTTATTTGTTCTAGTTTAAACAATAGATATAACATATATAATGTTATTTGTTCTAGTTTAAACAATAGATACACACAAACATTAACCAGGAAGCCTGTATTTAAAATCCCAGATAAAGCGGGTCAACTAGTATAACTGACATGGAAGCTGACATGGGAGGGACTATTAACACATGTACAACAATTTATTGATCTGAGTTCAAGGCGTGCCTGAGGGCTGGATTGATCTCGTTTGTTTGAACACTACGTATACTGATGATGGTGAGTTGTGATGATGGTGAGTTGTGATGATGGTGAGTTGTGATGACGGTGAGTCGTGATGATGGTGAGTCGTGATGATGGTGAGTTGTGATGATGGTGAGTTGTGATAATGGTGAGTCGTGATGATGGTGAGTCGTGATAATGGTGAGTCGTGATGATGGTGAGTTGTGATGATGGTGAGTCGTGATGATGGTGAGTTGTGATGATGGTGAGTTGTGATGATGGTGAGTTGTGATGATGGTGAGTTGTGATGATGGTGAGTTGTGATGATGGTGAGTTGTGATGATGGTGAGTTGTGATGATGGTGAGTTGTGATGATGGTGAGTTGTGATGATGGTGAGTTGTGATGATGGTGAGTTGTGATGATAGCCCGATCAAATCCCTCCTAATGGTAAGGTCAAGGCCATTCATGAGATGAGTTTCATATATCCCCGGCATCCCTCAGTATATAAAGAAAACAATGTCATACACAATTCTCCCCAGAACCACGCCCATTGTCCCCAGAACCACGCCCTTTCTCCATGGAACCACGCCCATTCTCCATGGAACCACGCCCATTCTCCCCAGAACCACGCCCTTTCTCCATGGAACCACGCCCTATCTCCCTAGAACCACGCCCTTCACGCCCATTCTCACTGAACCTTGTCTTAAGCTATTCAGAGAAACGCCAAGGAAACACCGAGGTTGACAGAAGTTCTCTTACAAATTCTAAGCAAAGCTTATCATTGTGCGGATTTTTTGCCCACATTTAGCAGCTTAACTACAGAGAAGAAAAAAATAGGGGGAAGAATCCATACTCAGTTATTAAAATGCCGACACTGTTCACACTAAAGAAATCCCTGTCGATTCTATAGGCCCAACATCACTTCCGTTATTCTGACTCAAACAAGACTACGCCCCGTACACAAACGGTGGCAGATTAAAGACACCGTTTAGTGTAAAACGTTGAAAAAATGAGGCATAGCATAGCACATTTAAAACTTCTAAAACCTTTTTCTAGCAAACTTCTCCATGCTTTTAATTCTTGGCTTACTCCCATTAAAACATACTTGCAATAATAATAGCAGAACAGATATAGCTGACTTGTTAAAATAAAGCTCTTACATTGAGCCTATCGCCCTTCTTCCAAATATTTAAGCTGTTTTTAATTGCTCGGCTTAATAACGTTTTTTTTAAGCATCAAGTTTTTTTTAATACTATCAAATATACAATTTGTTTGAAGGCATGTGCCTTACATAATATAAACAATACAAAAATATGCACTGTGCGTCAATGCGCAATTTCCGGGACAAGCGTTTCCGTGGTGCACACAGACAAGGTTTTACTGTAGTGGCATGGGCCTGTCCTTGTATCAAGATAAGTTAAGTGGGTCAAATAACGAGGTTAGGATCACGTCACGCACTTTCCCGCCTTTAACACTTCCCCTCAGGCGGTCTCAGTCATTGTCTCCCCTCAGACTCAGGCCTCAGACGGTCTCAGTTAGTGTCTCCCATAGACGGTCTCAGTCATTGTCTCCCCTCAGACTCAGTCCTCAGAGGTCTCAGTCATTGTCTCCCCCCAGACTCAGTCCTCAGAGGTCTCAGTCATTGTCTCCCCCCAGACTCAGGCCTCAGAGGTCTCAGTCATTGACTCCCCCCAGACTCAGTCCTCAGAGGTCTCAGTCATTGACTCCCCTCAGACTCAGGCCTCAGACGGTCTCAGTCATTGTCTCCCCTCAGACTCAGGCCTCAGACGGTCTCAGTTATTGTCTCCCCTCAGACTCAGGCCTCAGACGGTCTCAGTTCTTGTCTCCCATAGACGGTCTCAGTCATTGTCTCCCCTCAGACTCAGGCCTCAGACGGTCTCAGTTATTGTCTCCCATAGACGGTCTCAGTAATTGTCTCCCCTCAGACGGTCTCAGTCATTGTCTCCCCTGACAACAATGCAATCCACATTAAAATTTCCTAAAGACACAGATGTCAGCAGACGCAATGTGTGTATGAGTTTGTGTAGAGAAGGGTTAAGTTTATTATAGAACCCCCCCACCCCCACCCACTCTTCCAATGTAAAACAACAAATAATAAACTTCATCATTTAATATTTTTTTGTTGAAACTCCACCTCAGTGCTCATGTTACTCTGCAGGACGGGAATTAATAAATTGTTTAAAAGCCACCTGTCAACACAAATTTATGTGATGTTTTCTATGAAAATTGATCACTATGTGCAATAGCATGTACATAGGCATACCAAGAGTGTGGCACGAAGCGGACATGCTGGGGGGGGGGAGCCACCCAGATGGAAAAAAAGGGGGGGGGCTGGCATGAATTCAGCAATTTTAATTAATATGTTCATTTCAGTAGGAGAAAGTGGCGAGTGTTGAACCCATCCCCAACCCATTCAAAACCTTTTGTCAACAGTTCAGACGGCTACCCCCATGATAGAGACGTAACAACACTGCTCAACATTTCAACGTCATCTCATATTTAAATTTCAGGCACGTTTTGGCCAACCATTTGCTAACAGGAATGCGGCAGTACTGCTATGGAAATAGCAAGAGTCATTGTTTGTCTTTATAGGCACGGCCAGGGAAATATTAGACCCCTGGTTCTTTTTTTTCGAACCTCTCTTTCAAACAGGACCGTGGACTGTCCTAAACAGGACCGTGGACTGTCCTAAACAGGACCGTGGACTGTCCTAAACCAAAGTTTTAAACTGGAAACTGGAGCGGACTTAAGTGTCTCACCGATTAAACCTGGACTTGTTGCCTTATTGATGAATTTTATAACTAATTTGATTGTCTTTTTAACCCTTTGAACCCTTATTATATTCACCATCGAGTCGTGATAGTCAACGACAATTACCACTAGATTCACAACTAGTGTCAAGAAAAAATTATTTTATTTCAATGGGGGCCTGATTTGAGGTATCTTTAGTCAACAAAACTTTTATTGGAAGTTCCTTTGACCTGCAGGATTAAAGTTAAATGAGAAATGATTGACGACCTTCTGAGCCGAGTACTTTAACCCATTCCTAACTTCAGAATAGAAGATTTCTGTCCCTCTGAGCACTAACATTTCCACTAAAAACGTCCGTCACAATTTGTGGAGTAAAGAATAGATAATTGATAGGAAACTAAAACAGAAGAATTATGCAATAACATACAGCGGTGAAAATGTTTTGCTTTAATTTGTGGTTGTTACACAAAAATCATTCCACATGGACCACATTCATCCCCAATGAAGGCCAACAACTCTAGTGCCAGGGTTGCCAGATTGTAATTTGGCTAAAAGGCCAAACTGACTGCCAAAAAAGGCCAAACTTATATGAAAAATGTAAACAAAAATGACGTCATGCATCTAGGGGGCGGGAGGGGGTCACAGATTTGTGGCGATGTATGACGAGGGAGAGGGTGCTTTTAAAAACTGTGACGTCATATTGGAAAGGGTCTAGCTCTTGATTACGTTGGACGAGGGGTTAGGGGGGGGGCTGAAAATACATTGAAAAATCTGCAAAAATCGCGTGACGTCATTTGTGGACGGCTCATAACGGCTGAAAATAAGTTAACTATTTAAAATGAAGGTAAAACCAGGAGAAAAGGGATAATAAATGTGTAAATGCCAATGTTCGTATGTATGGTTGTACTCACAAAATAAATAGACTTTGATACTAACATACAAATTTGAAAGAAAAGCTTCAGGTCATCCTATTCCTCTAGACTACTATATGCAGTATTAATATAAACTTTATCAGATGTCAAGTCATCAAGCAATCTTGATGACATGACAAAGTCCTTACTGTATTTATTTGTAAACAAAAGCTCAGCCCTGACTCTAACAATAGCGTCTAAAAGTGTGAGCTGCATTCTGTATCTGGCTTTGTCTTAATGGCCTCTTCCTTAAACTTTAAAAAAACTTTATTTAATGTGTAAAATACACGTAAGCTATTCCAAAAAGAAAATAATTAATAAGGTTATTGAGTTATTGGCGAATTTTTTATATTTTTTTAAAATTTTTTTTTGTGATAAAGATTATTTTTTATATATGTTTTATATAATTTTCTTATTTTTTAAGAAAAAGGCCCAAGAAAGGCCAAAAAAGCCACACAAAAAAATGTGAGGCCAAACTCTCTTTAAAAAGGCCAATCTGGCAACCCTGTCTAGTGCACATAGTTATCAAGAGTTGTCACCAGTGATACGAATACATTAGGTATATTTTGTAATTAGGTCAATGGCATTCCCGCCAGTTTACTCATACAAACATCTGCTGTGCGGGGCTGTCGGCCTCTATTGATTGGTAAGCAAGTGTCTACCAACCAAATCATGACGTACAAGTAACACCATCCTCAGCTTTGCATTTGACCTCGTCGTTGGGTCAAATCTTGATTTTTTTTTGTCACGAGTTATCTTTCCAATATTTTAGCACTAAAAAAACTTTGACGTCATCAAATTAAGGCTTGCTATGCTGGAGTGTTCTTGAATAAGTCAGGCGTTCATGTCAGTGATGACTTGGTCATAATACGTTTTGGGTTATTTTGATGAGTCTAACTTATAATCCGACTCTTAAAATTCAGTCAACATTTTATGTGAAAAATCTGAATTCTTCGTCCCAATCATCGTACTATGTATGTCTGTATGCATAACGTGAAGGGATATGAGAGGATGGACAAGCAACCTAACAACAGACATCAGAACATGCCATACAATGAATTTGAATGTGACAGGCTGTCTTTTTTATTGACAGATGAATGACAATGTTGACAAATACAGATGACCCAATACACCGATGATTACCAAAGGTGTGGGAAATGAATCAGTTGATTAGAACATTCTGGGAACATAACGATAATAGTGAGGTATTAGGGACCGTGCAGGAAGTGTCGATTTGAATCCCGGAGACGCTTCGGTGGTCTAATTTGGGTTCCCTCCCCTAAAATTGTTTCTTCATGTCATACTTTAAACTTGAGTTGAATGTAACCTTGAGTTACATGAGACCTTGAGTTACATGAGACCTTGAGTTACATGAGACCTTGAGTTACATGAGACCTTGAGTTACATGAGACCTTGAGTTACATGAGACCTTGAGTTACATGAGACCTTGAGTTACATGAGACCTTGAGTTACATGAGACCTTGAGTTACATGAGACCTTGAGTTACATGAGACCTTGAGTTGAATGAAACCTTGAGTTACATGAGACCTTGAGTTACATGAGACCTTGAGTTACATGAGACCTTGAGTTACATGAGACCTTGAGTTACATGAGACCTTGAGTTACATGAGACCTTGAGTTACATGAGATCTTGAGTTGAATGAAACCTTGAGTTACATGAGACCTTGAGTTACATGAGACCTTGAGTTACATGAGACCTTGAGTTACATGAGACCTTGAGTTACATGAGACCTTGAGTTACATGAGACCTTGAGTTACATGAGACCTTGAGTTACATGAGACCTTGAGTTACATGAGACCTTGAGTTACATGAGATCTTGAGTTGAATGAAACCTTGAGTTACATGAGACCTTGAGTTACATGAGACCTTGAGTTACATGAGACCTTGAGTTACATGAGACCTTGAGTTACATGAGATCAGTTTCACGTTTTCTTAAATTTATTCAAGTGCAAGTGTCCTTACATTAAGACATTAGTTCTATTACATGTGGTTGTTGGTAAATAGTTAATAGTAAAGTTGTGAGTACTTCTAGCAATAAATATAAAAGTTGCTGACGTAATTTAACAAAGGCGTTTGCTGGAAGTAGTGATGATTCGGAGCTGGACTGGATTTAACAAATTTATATTATACAGGGTATGTACAGGGTATGTACAGGGTATGTGCAGGCCTGAAAAAACCCAGAAAAAGCAATGTTTGGATAACACGGCAGCTAGGTTGTCATTTTATTTTATTTGTTTTGTTTTTGTCTTTTTGTTCGTTGGGGAAGGCTTTTTGCCGAAACGTTCGTTGTTCTGTAACGTCTTGTCAGGCCTATACATACACTGTTTAAATAATTTTTTTGGGTTAAATCTAAAAGCCCGATTGCAGTCTCACCATATGTTGTCCTTTGGACTGGATTAACTCCCCAGTGTAGTGACTGATGATACATGCAAGTAACATGGTTGTACTTAACAATAATTGGCTGCTCAAAGGAAGTCGGCAAATCCCACATTTCACGCACCCATTTACTTTTATCCCGTGCAACTAACCATGTCGAATATGGAATGTAAGTAAAGAATTGCATTCAAGTTGAATGAAGAAAATATTGTAACAAGATATGTTCAAGCGTGAAATGAAAAGGTAGGCCATTGCCATTGAAGGAATGCTTCTGTTAAAAGCCTTCTTCAGCAAACAGGACAAAATACGAACACAAATTAATTATACTGCAGCTACTGACACTAAATAAACAAAAAAATCGTAACGCTTATGCATGTTTTCATTGGGTTCTTCACTGCACTGAACTGCATGGCCAGAGAAATCAAGGATAATGGCTCAAAACTGGCTCATTGGGCCGTGTCAGTAGCTCCCGGATTAAGGCCTAAGGATGATCCTAGGCTGTCGCACTTAAAGGGTTCCCAAGGGAGCGAACAAGCTGAGTTGCTTACATTTGGCCGATTTGGCCTGCCACTCCAGCGGGTGGAAGAAGGCCTAGGATATTTATGGGACTCAAACGAGTTCTATGGGCAAATTGGAATTTAAGGAACAGTAAGAAGCGAAAGGTCAGAGAGCTATCACAATCTCACAAAACGGGTTTGCGTAATTTTAAGATGAAATCTTACGTCTATCGACATGTCATCTGTAATTCTGTAAACAGATAAGATAAGATAAGATATTTCGTTAGCACTTTCAAAACTTAGCCATGGACACTTTCTACCCTGCCCCCAGCCCCACCCTCATTCTTTAAAACAAACTTTCAACTCTCAATCCTTAAACTATTTATATTGAGAACGGTAATAAAAATATTCGCCATTTATATCTTCAGTCGCCTGCCCCTGACCCAATTTATTTTATTTAACCCCAAACAACGTCAACAAGACAACAACGTCTCTCAAAATCACAACTTTAAGAATTCTGGTCTTTTCTCTTTCTCCTCCTTCTTTATGTCCTCTTTACTAGGCCATTGTGCCGTGGGAGATTATTGTCATTAATTGTCTGATGTCTGGAATTGTGTTTTTTTTTCTCCAAAACGAGTATGAATACAAAGGTTTATAATGTAATGATATAATTTCAATCTATTGTAGGCTAGTCTTCCAACAAGGGTACAGTGTTAATTTATCTAATTGAGAACATTAAGCTAGGGTGCTATAGTTAACGCCGATGCAGTCGTTATGATTAGCTGTCAGTAGAGGACAGTTTGATAGCTTTCTTTAAAACTTAAATAATGTCCTGTAAATATTGAATTCTTTGATTGATTTCTTGCTGGTTAGTGTAAATAATCATTAAAAAAAAAGATCTTCATGTAAAATAATATCTAATAGTATATCAGCAAATAAGAAAACAATTAAGGGGCCGTCCATAAAGTACATCACGCTCCAGAGGGGGGGGTGGAGCTTTAAGAAAGTGTGACAGTTTGTGACAGGGGGAGGGAGGGGGGGTTTCGGCCATGTGTGACGTCACGCTGTTTTATATTAAATTTTGATTATTTTGTTATTAAAAAACAACATTTTTGTTCGAAAGTGTGACGTACTTTAGGGTGGGGGTCCAAGATGTGTGACAGTTTGTGACAGGGGGAGGGGGCGTGGAGTTAAAAATGGTCAAAAAATAGCGTGACGTACTTTATGGACGGCCCCTAACATCTATTGATGCCAGGTCTTTTTTTGTGGGTTGGGTTAGTGGCTTGTGGCACAAAATAAATATTACAAATTTTATTTAAAAAAAAAGAATATTATTTAATGATTTTCTAAATATGTAGGCAGAAAGTAAAACTTTATTTTAATAAATTCTAAACGCACAAACCCTCAATTGGGAACCTGAATATGCGACATTAATTAATTAAACCCTTTATTTAGTGGGGTTTTTTGTTGTAAAAAAACAAATGTTTTTTTTAAAAGTAAAATAATTTTTTGTTTTAATTTTCATTTAGAATACATTTTTAAAAAAATAATAAATTTTACTCACCAAAATAAACTTCCTTTCCACAGCTTGGACACTTAGGCATGATGACAAGTATATGAACTTTTAATAAAATCTATTAGAGCAAAGATATGTTGTTGCCGATGACTCGCAATCCCAATTTGAGCTGTAGGCCTCCAAAATATAAAAATCTAGTTTGCCAACAGTGACTGAACAGCGGCAAAAATAGAATTAGACGTCGCCCTTTTGCACACGATACGAAGTAATTGTAAACAAAAATTTGCGCACGGCTCCATAGAAGGTGTAGAAAATGAACACTGGGGACATGAGTGCATTTTAGAAATGACCATGTTTGGTGATTATTGAGATTTACTTTGAAAATAGTTAGCCTGCTTATTTCAGATGCTTCAAAAAGACTTAGAATTAGATTAAAATATGTATTATAAAACATTATGGGTAAATTGGTAATGCAAGCATTGTAATAAATAATTTAAAATTAAAGGGATTGAGTTATTATTTAGGTCACTAATATGGGAAATAATCGAGATTAAACTATCGTAAGTTTCTATACACAGTAATTAACTTTCTTTAAAAAGAAATTAATCTACCACAGTCCACAGCAACAAAGTCCCTGTGTGCAAAGAACATTAAATGTTAATATGTTAGCAGTAAGAACTAATTAATTATTTAAAAAATGAAATGTTCTGTTCACCACATTGCACATCGATCGTTTTATTCACTAACAAAACTTAATGCATTTCTTTGTTGACTTTTTGTCAAATAGAGGCTTGCATATCACAACTCATGATATAATTTTTGTATTACTTACAACGTTGTAATGCCACGTTGCTATTATAGTTTATTTAATAATAATAACAACGACAGTCCAGCGCGCTACCGCTAGACCACCGCGCCCCTTGAATTTTATATTCTGTACGTCAATCCAGTAGAAATGTGTGTGTCATAAATATTTGTTTCGAGAGTTTCATACACATGTTTAATATAAAAGTCAGGTAATTCTTTGCAGAAACATTGCATGATGTACTATGCTAAACGTACAGTTTTTGTTTTGTTTGTTTCAGTCAATTTTTTTCAACTCAAAAGGGGCCGTCCATAAAGTACGTCACGCTCCAGAGGGGGGGGAGGGGGTGTAAGAAAGTGTGAAAGTTTGTGACAGGGGGTCGGGGGTCCGGCTATGTGTGACGTCACGCTGTTTTATATTAAATTTTGATTATTTTGTTAATAAAAAACAAACTATTTTTTCGAAAGTGTGACGTACTTTACGTGGTCCCCGAGATGTGTGACAGTTTGTGACAGGGGGAGGTGGGGAGTTAAAAATGGTCAAAAATAGCGTGACGTACTTTATGGACGGCCCCAAACAAATTTTCGGTAACAACTTAATCTTTTAGCACTTCAACAGCTATTGAAACATTTTAAAACTTAACAAAAACTTGTTTTTCCTCCGCAGAGTTCCAAGTCTGACAAGATGCAGATTCTCATAAATTTCCTTCCTTGTTTGTAGCACAAACTCTCAAATTTGATGAAATTATGCCAAGATCAACAGGAGCTTTCAAAGTACAACCATATGATTACCAGCTTATTTGATCGACTTTGCAAAGTATGTCACTCATATTTTGCCTCACAAACAATGTTGAAGAAACATACAGGACACAGAGCTCGGGCTCAGGAGATGTGCCCACCCAAACTGTTCAAGAATCAACTCAGATAAAACGCATCCGTCCTTTGAGAATCACTTCTAGAAGTCAAAGAGAACCCATGGCAGTTATTGCCAGAGGAGAAAATGCACATACAGAGGCTGTTGAGTGGCTATATGAGGACGAGTTGATCTGTCTGCAATTATCCTTCCAGGAAACGATGATTGTGAAAGATTGATGTCAGTCGTAACTATGGATGAACACAGATGATGTCCAGTGAATATTTTTGAATGAAATATAATTCATAGGACCATAATAAACAGATTAAATATAGCACAAGAGTTGGTCACATAATTTTTTTTCACGCGAGTCTTCAAAATCTGATACGAGATCTTTGAGACGTAGCCATCTTTCCGAACACGTCAAATAAATGATCGCATAATAGTCTTATCTTATCACTTATCTGTTACAGACGCTCAGAGACGTAACAACGACTTGGCATCACTGCAGTTGCCAAGGGCACCGAGGGCTAATCCTTCAATAATTAATTTATTCTGTATTCTTTAGTATTTTCCCTATTTCGCAAGGGCGCCAAAAATGAATTAGCCAATGGGCGCGGAAAACCCAGTTACGCTTCTGCAGATGCTCCTTCTATGCAGAAGATTATTGCGCCCTACGCTTATGCATGGTTTGTGTCTAGTCCTGCATTCTCATTAGAGTTTTAAAATAATTTGTGGTCTGTGCTGTCTCATAAGAACGTAGGACGCAAGAATATTCAGCAAAAAAGGAGATTATGCAATGTTTTGTTTTTTAATTTAAATTTATCAATTTCAATTTTTCCCCAGTTTTTAATTTTGTTTGGATTTCAATGACAATACAAATACTAAAAATATATTTATTAATGTGTATTAAAATTGCCATGAAAAATAACAATTCTTTGAGGAATACTCCAAATTATTAGATGGCCGCTATTTTAACGACATTTCTCTTACCTGGCGAAACAATAATTCGAAAAAGTGTATTTTGAATTGAAGTATTTAAAAAGCATTTAGATTATTTAAATCCCTTATATTAACTTCACCGTCTTGTCTGTCTGTCGTGGTCCAGTGGAAAAACAAAAGTAAATAAAATAACACACTTCCCGTGATCCTATTGAGCTGAAATTTTTCACATAGACTTTTGTCACATAACAATGCATTCTTTCAAAATTTCATATCGATCGAATGTACTGTAATTAAACTAATTAATTTTAGATTACCTCTATGTATCTCTATGTAGCATGTAAATGTTTATGCTAGTCTGTCGCGCAGTGCATATTATATTGAGCATACGTTTATAATACGGAGTGGTTATCCCCAGAATTCTGCGAATAACGTTGAACGTTATCCCCAGTATTCTGTGGCTATTCGGACCCAGGGTCAGTATACTCCAAAAAGCTCAAATTCCATCACATCTTCCTGGCCGCAAGGTAGTGTGAAGGGCGGTTGACTTTGTGGTTCAGGGTTCGATTTACGTTTGTGGAAATTTTTAAAAAATATTTACACATACTGCCGATATTGCTAACATTACTAATAATACTAGTACTAATACTATATCCCATATTATAAATATACTAGAGATAACCCTCCAAAAATGACTGAATCTTTTTTGGTTCAAACAGCACAATAAAACAAAATCGATCGCTGCGTCACCTAACAGCATTACATCCATCCATACAGACAACGGGAATCAATATACATAATTAACATAAGTAACTTATCCGTGTTTGATAAATACGAAATATTAAACTTGCTGAAATGTACACAAAGTATTTCATTATAATTATAAATCCGCAGATCCTATTTTTACATCGTTCCCTTTTCAAAAATTAAAATATAAGCTAAAACAATGACGTCATATAATATTTTTATACAAAATCGATCGCATCGCCACCTAACAACATTATAATTACATCCATACATACATACACACAACGGGAATTATGTATATTGATTATATATAAATCCGTTGGCCTATATTGTCCAACACGTCATGGACTATATATGGACTAAAACCTATATTACTACAGACTACAGGGCCGGCCTAAGGGAATTGGAGGCCCTAGGCATAGTGAATTTAGTGGCCCTAAATAAAATGTTATAGAAAAATAAAATAATAGATAAATAAAAATAAAACCGTAGGCTTTATAAAAAGAAACTTTAACAAATGTAACAGAGATATAGAACTAAAATGCTACCTCACTTTGGTGAGACCTGTACTAGAATATGCATCTTCTGTATGGGACCCATCCACCTAAGAAAACATTGATAAACTAGAACAAATTCAAAATAGAGCTGCCAGATTTATTACTGGAGAATATTCAAAACTGACAAGAATAACACCATTAGTTAAATCATTAAACCTTGAAACACTAGAGGATAGAAGAACCAAGAGCAAAGTAGTAATAACACATAAAGCAATTAATTCTAATTTAGAAATACAACACAAAGATAACTTAATACAACCCTCAGATAGACATAAGGATAAAAACGCCTTTCTTATTCCGTATGCAAGAACAAACACATACAAATTTTCGTTCTTCCCGTCGGAATTCGGGCGTGGAATGGGATGCCCGAAGAAACCAGGAAAAACAACACTTATCAACATTTAAATCTCTAATAAAAATGCAGGACTAATCACAAACCATAGATAAGCGTAGGCCGTAGGATGCAATAATCTTCTGTATAGAAGGAGCGTCTGTAAACAGATAAGATAAGATAAGATAGATTTGGAAAAATTCCCGATTTGTAAATGTTTATGCTGGTCTGTCGTGCGTTGCGTATTATATTGAACATAATCAATACCTTTTGTTATGTCTCATATATAAACAGAGGCGGCGTTGGGTACGCGCGAGGCCTGGTGCAACAATGACCCTGCGGCCCCCCCCCCACAGATTAGATCAATTCTTTTGGTGAGACCTGTACTAGAATATGCATCTTCTGTATGGGACCCATCCACCAAAGAAAACATTGATAAACTAGAACACATTCAAAAAAGAGCTGACAGATTCATTACTGGAGAATATTCAAAACTGACAAGAATAACACCATTAGTTAAATCATTAAACCTTGAAACACTAGAGGATAGAAGAACCAAGAGCAAAGTAGTAATCATACATAAAGCAATTAATTCTAATTTAGAAATACAACACAAAGATAACTTAATACAACCCTCAGATAGACATAAGGATAAAAACACCTTTCTTATTCCGTATGCAAGAACAAACACATACAAATTTTCATTCTTCCCGTCCGGAATTCGGGCGTGGAATGGGTTGCCTGAAGAGTCCAGGAAAACCAACACTTTATCAACGTTTAAATCTCTAATAAAAATGCAGGACTAGACACAAACCATAGATAAGCGTAGGACGCAATAATCTTCTGTATAGAAGGAGCGTCTGTAAACAGATAAGATAAGATAATTCTTGCACAAACTCAGTAGTGCAATATCTGCCAGCTCTTTTGTTACTAAAATATAGTCTCAAATCTGAAACGCGGGGCCCCCCTAAGCGCGGGGCCTGGGGCGATTGCCCCAGCTGCCACCCCCAAAGGCCGCTCCTGCATATAAGGGATTTATAGTCAAAAACTTTGTTTTAACGGGCTGTTTAATTTTTCATTTTAATTTGACATCACTGACCTATCTCGATAATACTTCAAATCTCGGTAAATAGTGTGATCATTTCAACTAAAAGAGAGGAACACGACAATGCCTTAAATACGACCGTGTGAGTGAACGATGTTTTGCAATTAATCATTTGCACTTAACTTAAAATTAATACAGAACTGATAAAATCAACAATGTACATTAATTACGTTCAGGTTATTTAAAAACATTATATAAAAATATGCAATTGAGGTCGCACTTATTTTTATTTCGCAGCAAATTTTAATTTTCACATGAGAAATTAGGTTTTTAATTTATTAAATGCATTTTTATATTTTGTATTCCTTTTTTAAGCTATTAAAACTTTAATTTGTAAGTTATTAATTTCTAAAGGCAATTTTTCGGCTCTATATGATAGGCCTACAGATAATATAATAACCGGAGCCGGAGTGGTTATCCCCAGAATTCTGCGAATAATGTTGAACGTTATCCCCAAAATTCTGTGGCTATTCGGACCCAGGGTCTCTATACTTAAAAAAGCTGAATGTACATCATCTCTTCGTGGCCGCATGGTAGAGTGTAGCCAGTGTAGGACAGGTGACGTTGTGGTAGCGCCACTAGTGGTAGAGGGTTCGATTTTAGCTTGTCGAAATTTTTATTTTAATTAAAAAATTGTTTACAGGGTTCAATTTTTAGATGGGAAATCTTTTTTTTAAATTTTTCTTTTTAATATAAAAAAATAATTATATTTTAAACCTTTTGTTATTGCATAATATTTAAATGATTCAATATCACGTTCATCCCACTGCGACGCGACCTTGGTAGCGGCGCAATTGACATATACTCATATTCTGCCGATATTGCTAACACTACTAGTGCTACCACTAATAATAGTACTAATACTATGCCTATAGTCTATAGTATGCTATAGAAAAGAAATTAGTTGCCTTCGAGAACAAATGCCTCCGAAAAATTTTGAATATAAAATGGAGTGATTTTAAAACAAATGAAACAATAAGAGAAGAAACCAACCAAGAATATGTGTCAACCTTTATAAGGAGAAGGCGTTGGAATTATATCGGTCATGTTCTTCGAATGGATGAGAGAAGACTATCACGGCAGGCCTTCATATGGACACCAAAAGGCAAAAGAAAACAAGGAAGACCAAAAGAAACCCTACGTAGAACAATCAAAAGAGAAAGCTCAACCATGGGTCTAAGAAATAATCAAGACCTAATACAATTGGCGACGGATCGTCATAAATGGAAATCAATGACTTCTGCCCTATGTGCCGACTTCGGCCCGAGAGGAACTAACTAACTATGCCTAAAGCCGAGATTACTATCACTACTACTAATATATACTAATAATAAACCCAATGGACTATACTTATACCAGTGAGTTCAGTGAGTTAGATAAAAAAAATAGCTCAGTGGACTGAACAGATTCTAAAATATAAACTTAAAATCATTATGAAAAACAATAAGGCTAGTACTTTTTTCTTATTCAGGTCAGATATAATTATTATAATCAACTTGAATTTACTTGATATACATGATATAATGATAAATAATGCTCAAAATTAACTTTAGTTCACTGAATTTTCCCATCAACGTCGAGTCATTCACAGAATTCTGGGGATAACGTTCAACGTTATTGGCAGAATTCTGGGGATAACATTGAAAATTATTCGCAGATTTCTCGGGATAACGTTTTCCTATAATAATAATAATCTGGTCGCGATACATCCATTTTGTTTATCTAGCGTCCTGCTTGCCAGATATTTTTTTACCATGAATGACACATGCTAAAATAAATTTACTGACTGAAGATTTTTTTAAAAAAGTATTATTCATCTATTTTAATGTTCTTAGAAGATAAATAAATAATTTAAAGACAATTTCATTTTTTATTTCGTTACTAGATGTTTGATTCTTATTTTGTTTGTTTTTAAGTGAGGAAATTTCATTTGGCATCTTACTGTGACAATCCGTCAGGTAGGGTGCTAGATAAACAAAATGGATTTATTATCCGCATGGTTTTGGCCATGAGAATAACGCCGAGCATTATCTGCATGGCTCGTCGTCTTCTAGTGGCTGGTCATGTTGAGAAAAAAAACCGCGCCTGATGTAGACAAAATAATAGCCGATATCACTCGATTTAGGCTAAAATGTGTAATTTCTATGCTATGTGTGTTATTATTTATAAATTGTGCAAAGAAAATAAATTTTCCTTGGCTTAGCTTAAAATATAGTTTCAGATTTGCTAATTTGGTTTCTTTTTGAATGATGCAAGTACAAGTTTTGGGATGAAAATTAATTTTAAGCTCATGTGCAAAATAAATTTGGCAGGGAAAGGGTGATCATTTTATTTTTTTGAACAAATTATTTTGCAGTTTTTGATTGCTTGTTTTATTTTAAAATATTATATATTTGGGCACTAGAACTGCTGAGTCACTTAAAGAAAAAACAATTTCTGCTTTAATATAAGCTGGCAAACTTCATTCATTTCGCTTCATATGTTGTTAAATATCATAAATCTTTTCAGCTATCAGCAAGGTTTACGTTCTGTGTGTTTGATTCGTGTTGGGTTAATTTCCCAACTGTAATAGAAACCTGCCTACGTCTATGTTCATACTACTCTGGTCCTTATACAGACCACATTACACACTTCAAATTAATAATGGTACAAGATTTATTAAAAAATCAAATATAAAGACCAATCAATCAAGTTAAAATTTGGCTTTATGCTTTATTTTGTCGACGATTCAAGACACTAACTGGTCCATTTATATTTAAAAATGTGTTCATTTAATTTTATATACCATGAGAACATCTGCACTGACTGTAGAGCTTCATTTAATAAATTGTTTGCATCTGAACACATGAAAGGAGATCATTTAAAAAACAAAGAATAACTAATTTAAATAATAAAGTGAATGATTAAAAAAAAACACTTTCAGATTGCGATTAATCAAGTTTAAACCTGAGGTGTAGAATGTTTATTTTGGTGAAAATGAAAGATACTGTCAGAACACCACCTCGACTGTTCCACCTAGACACAATGGATGCTATTAGAGAAGCCTTAAACAAAAAGTTTGCTAATAAGGTAAACAGGAAGTTATTCGTGAAATTGATTATTTTTTAAATTTAATTTCTTAAGAAATATATATTTTCTTTAAAAAAATAAATGAAAAGCAAATTTGGGCCTAATTAATGAGCTGCAAAATTATTATATAAACCTTAGTGCAAGTTTGCTTTCCATACTTAAATTAAAATTATTTTTATTAATGAATCCTGGAACCGATAGAATATATGAAAACAATAAATAAAATAACTCAAAAGTCAAAAGGGTCTTGATACTGTAGATATATTTTAGAGTTACACAAAATCAGTTAGTAAACGAAGTGTTCCCATTCTTCAAAAAGTTGATTTGCATTTTTTAAAAAATACATATCTTTTCCATGAAGCCTCTTACTGTTAAGCAAAACAGATAAAATGATTTTTAATAGAAAATATAACAGTGCTGTTTTTAATTGGATGTCATTTTTAAAATAAACTTCATATTTGGGTTCATGTGTGTGAATCCCCAACTGTGATCATGTCGGACAAGTCTTCCTTGGATAAGGAATGAGAACAGCTCCATTGGTCCATGAATAAAGAAACATGAAAGCCCCCTCTAACACTTTGCCCAATACCCACAACTCTGTCATGATATAAAGATAACAACAGTGTACAATGTTTTCAACTAGTTCCAAAGTGAACAATATAATCTCTATAGATAACCATCCTTGCACATCAGCATTTTATAGTTTGAGAAGAATTCAATTTCTCAGTTACATTTAGTAAGAACTATTAACCACTTATGTGAATATTTAGTTAAATTTGTAAAAATTTGCCAGTTGTTATATTATTTGTGTTGATAGTCATTAAAGCTTAATTTACATTTAAGAAATACTGATGGTGTGCATTTTTTGTGAATGTTACATGGATTCGTTAGATATCACAATTAATGAATCAAAATAGATCTTAATTTTAAAATTTATTAAATTTCTTATCATAATTATTGTTTTAAAACGTCGCTAGTGATCGGTTGATGTAAAAAAAAATATTTGATTTCGGGAATTTATCAACAGTGCCCTACTGATTTAATTAAATAAAATGCTAATACAAATTTCAGACAATGTAGATTACATTTTTTAAAATTAAAATATAATAATTATATTTTTACTTTAATCCTACTCATGATTAGGTTGTCTACAAAGTAGGACTTTGTATAGCCTTGTGGGATGTTGAAAAGGTGGAGGACAGTTACATCTTTCCTGGAGATGGAGCAACACATACAATTGGTGTGTACAGATATAGAGCTTTTTCAACATCCTTCGTCAAGAAGGTGTGCAACTAGCCTTCAAAAGTGAATTAGAAAAACAAAGCAATATATAGATACTAAATGTCTCAGAAAATCTACATATAATTTAGTACTGATATTTATTATTGTAGAATGAATGTATTGTTAGGGCCATGATATTTCTACAGTTAAAAAAATATTATCATTAAAACAATAAAAGTTTTTTATAATTTATTTATAGTTCACTTCAGATATGTTGTTTTCCGACCCTTTGTTGATGAAATTCTTGTTGGTAGAATTAAAAGTAGCAGCAAAGATGGTGTTTATGGTAGGTATAAAATATTTTCTCATTTATATATTAAATTTAATAAATTTAGTCATCAAAATGTTTATATAACTAATTTAAAGGGTTCGAAGTTAAGAAGACAGCATAACAAATTTAAGCTCTCACTGATTTTGTGTTATTATTGAAATTTAAGTTTGAAGCCTAGATTTAATGTATGTAATTATTGTAATACATTGACATTGATTCTCTCTCCAGTCACCATGGGATTCTTTGATGACATTCTCATACCAGCAGACTCATTGCAGCATCCCTCAAAGTTGTATCCTTGTGTTCTTATTATGGCTCCTCTTTAATAAAATATTGTTTATAATGGGTAATATCATATATTAGACCCTTGTTAAAAACTAATAAAGCCAACTGTTCTTGACCAGTCGGTAACTGACCTGAAGAGATTGGTCGAATGGATTTGTTGGCTCAGTAAGGGAGGAAGAAATTCCTATTTTTAAAAAGTAAAACTGAATGGGAAGAAAGCAGCTGACTGGACCTTACAGAACATTTCACAAGAGACATTGATTTGTATTAATTGAATATGTACACATGTTAGTTGAACCATCCTTAACAAGACTCAGCAATGAACAAGAACAGTTGTGGAGCTGGGAATATGAAGCTCAAGAGGAGGGCAAAGTTGACTTGCCCATGGAAATAGGTGGAGATATCAGGTAACAGTCAATTGAATGTATCAATGTCTACAAAACTAGAACTATTGTTGGGACGGGCAAGAGATTATTCTTTAAAAAAAGTTTTGACATGAGAGTGTGTTTAGCATGCTAGAATAGCATGGGCACAAGTCATATCTTCTTCTCATTATAGAAAGATAAGTGAAATTCCTAATAGACCTAAAACATAGGGTTTGCTTTACATTTGTTTTATACCTGTGGGTTTTTTGTCCATTGTGTTGTTGAGGTTTATATCTATAATATAGATATAATATAGATATATATATAAGTGGCAGGGCCAGTCTTAGGCCACTGCAACCTATGCCGCCGCAGTTGGCCCCGCACCTTTATATTCCCCGCCTATCTTAATTTTCTCTTATTACCCTTACTAATTCCTTTTCCCTACCCAAACTGGGCCCCACGCAATCCATTTCGCATACTAAGCCGCATAGGGCCCCGCAATTGCCAAGACCAGCCCTGCAAAGTGGGTTTTATTTTTTAATCTTTGCTAGGACAAAATGTATTTACCAGAATCTTCCAAATATCTGAATGGATTAACCTCACTTTCTATCATGTGATACTTGAAATTTTTATTATCTTAAATAAAATGAGGGTATTAAAAAAATATCTGGATGAAATTTGGTGATAAAACATTAGAAAATTAATTTCAGTTTCATTCTGTCTGCATAAAATACTTGTAGATAAATTTTTTATTTGAACTTTAATTACAGTGGGACCCGTTTAAGTCGACGACCTCGGGGTATGAAAAATGGTGCCGAGATAACCGATCATCGAGTTAAACGCAAACCAATATGGCGGCAAAATATTAACATGCGCTTGAAATTTCTTTATATACATGATGTGCGTTAATTAGTGATGGGACGATTAATCGGAATCGTATCGGAATATCGGGACCCTAATATTTCTTCACTCTTTTCTAAGGTTAAGACCGTTCGTTTCTAAGGACCATTTAAGTTTAAATATAACCCAGGGTTCCCACTCAGTCAGGAAAACGGGAAAATGTCGCGAATTCTTAAAATATTTTCCCTGGTCTTGAAAGTCGGGAAAAGTTATGACTAGTCGGGAATTTTTATATATATATATTTTTTTGCAGAAGTAAATGACTTTGATTACTTCTCTGTGGTCATGTTTCGATTCCATTTAATAAAAAAAAAGTTACCAGTTTATAATTGTCTGCGCATGCGTTAAAACTAAGGTAAAATTTTTCGCCTCGCCTCATCCCATGGCGCGTGTGGCGTGGCATGTCACCGCCGTTCGTGTTTGCAATGCCCGTCGAATCGGCGAATTAAAAAAAAATAAACATATCAATAAAGTAATTTTAAGTTTAATGCTTTTGACGTGCAGGATATCTGTCACTATGAGACCGCACTCGAATTTCCTCCGTCAATCAAATGATTTGTGTATGTATGTGTGGCATCTGTCCGTCTACGAAAGACGATAGATTTATCTTTATTATTTGCAGCTCTTGGTGTGGCTGATGAGACCAATCCTTGAGTGGCAGTCTCTTCTGCATGTCACACACACGAAAGCAGTGGGGCAGTGTTGCCTAGCCTTTCTCCTCTCTCTTTTTCCAACTGCTTCTGCCCTAGTTTGCTCCTCTGCTCTTAGTGATCCTTCTTTTACTATAGCCCGCCACGTGGACCTATCCTCTGCCAGGTTTTCCTAGTTTTGTATATCAATGTTGGCTACCTTCATGTCTCTATTGCATATGTCCATGTATCTGAGACATGGCCGACCAACCGACCTTTTCCCTGTCGCCAGCTCGTTGTATAGCACATCCTTGTTTTCATCCTCTTGACGTGTACAAGTCAACGGAGGCATCTTTGGCTTAATATTGCTGCAATACTACTCATGCTTGCTTGAGATACGTGTAACTTTTATTATAAATAGTAACAAATGCGGCCTTGACCTTATCAGAATTCGACCTACAACAGTGATGACGTGTATAATATATATATATACTGGAATATTAAGAAAATGATTTGATTTCACCATCACGCGCGTGTTAGTAACAGTCACGTATCTTACTGGTAAAGCAACAACAATCTTTTTAAAAGAATAATAATCTTTTATTTAATTATATAAAAACCACCGTCGATTCTCGTTACAAACATTTATTTTCTTTTCTAAAGATATTTGTTTATCTTAAAAAATAAAATGATTAATGCATCAGAAAATGAATTAAGTTTAATAATAATATAACATGCACTGCGAAATAACGACGATTAAAGACCGCTAACGCGAGTACCTCTGGTGAATACATACTCAATAGAGACGTGTCATTACCGTGTCAAACTAATTCACACACCGATCAAAAGTGAAACAAGATAAAAAAACATCCGGTAATCCTTATTGAAATCTCATAAAATCACACAATAGCCGGAAGTCTCGAGGAAAGCGAGATTTCGATGCTTTTTTAACTAAAAATGCGAGTGTGCGTCGCGAACAGACGGGGATCGAGCTAACCGACGTTAAGTTGCAAATTTGGCACTCTTTTGTGGTCGAAATATTAGGGCTCGGTGACTTTAAAAAAATCGTATTAACCGATGAAAAAATGCAAAGACAAAGAGAGAATTTGGCGGTTCCAATAAAAAACGTCGACTTAATAGAGCTGACGAGTTAACTGGGCTCGAGTTAAGTGGGTCCCACTGTAGTAAGATGTGTACATATGTTATTTAATTAGTAAGATGTGTACATATGTTATTGAATTAGTAAGATGTGTACATATGTTATTTAATTAGTAAGATGTGTATATACCGTATATACTCGTTCGCAAGCCGACCTTTTTTGGACAAAATCTAGGGGAAAAAGTTGGGGGGGTCGACTTATGAGTGGGTCATAGGTGATTTCTGTATGGATATTGAATATCGGTGTTGTTATTGTAGATTATAAATGTCCTTTTCTACATTCTACAAGATTCGACTGCTCTATCAGAAGCTATAATATATTATTAAAAAATCAGCACTTACCTTATTTAATCATTTTATTTATTTTTGTGAAAGTTTTAATAAATTGTTTTACAAATTTTGTTTTCAACCACGGATTTTAATGTACGCGCTTTCGTCACTGTTTACCAAATACTTTTTTTTTAAAATACCGGTAACTCTTGCTTAACAAAGAGCAGAAAGACAAAGATAGGCAGTACAAAGTAAACAATCATAAGTACCGATTTAGCTTGTAGTTTAAAAAAAATATGTACCATTTTTTTTAAAGCTATCCTATTATTTTGGGGGGGTCTACTTGCGATTGGGTTATACACTTTTAATACTTTTCCCTTCCAAAAGTGGCTTATGAACGAACGGGCTATAGAACGAGTATATACGGTATGTTATTTAATTAGTAACATGTCTATGTATGTTATTAAATTAGTAAGATGTGTACATATGTTATTTAATTAGTCACATATGTATATGGTATTTAATTAATAAGATATGTATGTGTACATATGTTATTTAATTAGTAAAATGTGTACATATGTTATTTAATTAGTAAAATGTGTACACATGTTATTTAATTAGTAAAATGTGTACATATGTTATTTAATTAGTAAAATGTGTACATATGTTATTTTTAAAGATTCAGGGTTGTTGATGAAACATTTGTTGACACAACACCTTCTAGTCCTGAAGAAAATAAACCCATGGCACCGCCAGCATCATCAGCTGGACCTTCACTGACCATGTCAGACCCAGCCAGTAAGAAGGCACCGTACACGTTGACTGTAAGTATTAGCTTAAGCACCATCTAAACAATGTTTGTACCCCAGAGCCAGCAGTGGCTATCTTATCTTCTTATCTTATCTTATCTGTTTCAGACGCTCCTTCTATACAGAAGATTATTGCATCCTACGCTTATCTATGGTTTGTGTTTAGTCCTGCATTCTTATTAGAGTTTTAAATGTTGATAAAGTGTTGGCTTTCCTGGTTTCTTCAGGCAACCCATTCCACGCCCGAATTCCGGACGGGAAGAACGAAAATTTGTATGAGTTTGTTCTTGCATACGGAATAAGAAAGGTGTTTTTATCCTTATGTCTATCTGAGGGTTGTATTAAGTTATCTTTGTGTTGTATTTCTAAATTAGAGTTAATTGCTTTATGTATGATTACTACTTTACTCTTGGTTCTTCTATCCTCTAGTGTTTCAAGGTTTAATGATTTAACTAATGGTGTTATTCTAGTCAGTTTTGAATATTCTCCAGTAATGAATCTGGCAGCTCTTTTTTGGATTTGTTCTAGTTTATCAATGTTTTCTTTGGTGGATGGGTCCCATACAGAAGATGCATATTCTAGTACAGGTCTCACCAAAGTGAGATAGCATTTTAGTTTTATATCTTTATTACATTTGTAAAGGTTTCTTTTTATAAAGCCTAAGGTTTTGTTTGATTTTTTAATAACTTCATTGACATGGGGATTCCATGATAATTTCTAATTTATTATGACTCCTAAGTATTTTGCATCTTTAGTTTGGGTTAGTTCCTTTCCATGAATGAAATATTTTGAATTTATTTGTTTCTTTTTCTTTGTTACTCTTAACAGTTGACACTTTTCTGGGTGGAAACTCATACTCCAGTTAGTTTCCCATTTTATCAATTCATCTAGGTCTTTTTGTAAAATGTTGCTATCTTGTTCTGATTTAATTGTTCTATAGATTATACAATCATCAGCAAATAACCTAACTTTTGTTCCTGTTGAGATGTTGTTGGGTAAATCATTTATATATATTAAAAAGAGTAAGGGACTTAGCACAGTTCCTTGTGGAACTCCTGAATTAACCTTTATTGGTGCAGATTTAGATCCATTAATTATTACAGTTTGCTCCCTGCCCAAAAGGAAGTCTTGGATCCAGTGATGTAAGGAACCTGAGATTCCAAAGTAGTTAATTTTTTAAGTAAACTAAGGTGGTGAACTTTGTCAAATGCTCTTGAGAAGTCTAGTAATATTGTATCTATTTGATCATTTTTGTCTAAGCCTTTTGATAGTTCATCTATTAAAGCTATTAATTGTGTTTCACATGATCTGTTTTTTCTAAAGCCGTGTTGATGTGTGCATAGGGCATTATATTTGTCAAGGTGGCTAAATTAAAGTGAATGTAAGACACAGTAAAGTCCTTTAGATTTAACATAAATCTTTATAAAGATACTAGGTTGTGCTGCGGCGCCCACTTTTTTTAGGGCGCCTATGGCGCCCACCTTTTTCAAAAGCACAACTAACTTGTCCTTGTATGATAAATACGTAATATTAAACTTCCTTAAATGTACACAAAATATTTTATTATAGGGGTTGTAGGGCACTTTTGGGTCAAAAGCCAAAGTAACTTATCCTTGTATGATAAATCCGAAATATTTCTGAAATGTACTTAAAGTATTTATATATATATATTTTTTTACAGTGCTAATCACAACACGATTTTTAAACTAATTTTAGAAGCAGCGCACCAAATTACTGCACCAAAAAATAACTCTTTGAGTCAGTCAGCACCGTTAACAACACAAATGCTGACGTCAGAGGTTCGTGCGTTGTTTGGTTAATGTTAATCTGAAAACCAAAATGATTATGATTTTAAGTCCATATGTTCAATTTTAAAAAAAAGCAGAGTGATGTCCCTTAGCGTAAGGCGTGAGCCATAATTGAGGGTAAATATATATATAAAGATTTATGTTAAATCTAAAGGACTTTATTTGAATGTTGATACAACTCATGACACGCAATCAACTTGTGGTAAATACTGTGGTACCTCGAGATACAAAATTAATCCCTTCCGGGGTGGCTTTCATATCTTGGATTTTTCATATCTCGAACTAAGTTTTACATGTAAAATACTTAATCCTTTGTAAACAACACAGAAAAAAATTAAAATTTGAAAATATAATTGAAAACGAGAAAAACAAAGTAGGATTCTTCAATCCTTAAAAGTACACACTAAAAATCAAATAAATAATAATAAAACAATGAAAAAAGAGTAAAATAAATGAAAAATAATATGTATATAAATGTGAACCCTTACCTTTTGAGTGAGGCGAAGTGTCGGAAGAGGGGGTAAGGGAGGAAAACGGATGGCAGAAAACATAACGGAATTACGTTCGAAACACTGAACTTTATGAAAATAATACGTTATTTACACACTTTGCATGAGTTAATGCTAAATAAGTTTTTTTTAAAACTTTTTGTGTTGTGCTTTCTAATTTTCTGTTTGACCTTTCATTTCCTTTGCCTCACTTCCACCAACACCTTCTTGTCTTAATTTTTTAAAATATTTAAAAATTTTCCCTAATGTTCTCTTAGCAAATGTTGATCCAAGGAAGCTTGTTTTTGAAGCATTTTACAATGTTCTGAAATGAGTCAAGTAACTCTAACTGTATTTGAACTGCGCAACAACACGGCCTGTTTGAACCCTTTAACTCTCAAAGGACGTAACCTTGACTTTTCTGTCACTGGTGGTCGACAGTTTAATTTTTTATATTTTCTTCACCTTTTTACATTCTAATGTTATTTTTAAAATTTATCCCTAAATAATTGAATAAAATTAGGAAAAAATACAATTTCAGACATGAATTTTTAATTAAAATTTTTAAAAAAATTTACTCCGACCCTCGTGTTTTTGGTTTACCGGAACGCTATTTTCGTTCGCCATTGTGAAATTCTTGTTAATTTTACTGAGACACGTCGGCCGCAATCTTTTACAATTATAGCGAACGATTCATCATTTAGCGAAGAAATCGCTTATATTCGTAGCTGACAAGTTATTTCTATTCAATGGAATAAAAAACAAAGTATTAGTACGGAAAATTTATTTATTTTCATCGATGGACAAGTTGACTATCGAAGGTATGTATTTTTCCTTTGTTACAAAGTTCTCCACATAGCCAATTTTTTAACAAATAAAATTGATTTTACTAAATCTATTGATATATTAAGTAGCAATGAGACATCTATAAATCAAGGAAATTCATTTTAGCACGTATATTTGTCTTTCTTTTTATTTTATATGAAGTATGTATTTTATTATTATTTTTTCCCCAAGTCCATAATAAATTACATTTGACTTTGTTTACCCTGGTTACACTGTAAGGTGGCATCAGTATTTTACAATTTACTTCACATTTTGCTTGATAATAAGCTTATAATCATTCTAGATTTTCTTCAGAATTGAATAGTGTACTTTAATTAAATATGTTAAATTTTATAACTGCTTTTTACAAACCTATTTCTAATGTTTTTCCTAATATTTTTATTTCACAGTTACAGTTATGGCTCTGTAGATTGGGACCTTAGACCATCCCAAGCATGTTCCTGATTACAGGTCTAAACAACCACCCATTGTCTATGTCCCTGAGTCAACTTATGGTGTCCCTTTTGCTGAATCAACCATCAGAGATGATGGAAAGAAATATGGACTTCTCTTTCATGTTTCAAGTTGCTATTCGGAATTCGCAGACTTACTGCTGGAGACTCTTCGAAGCTATGCCTATATAATTGTTGCTACCATGCACCTCCCTAAGTCAACAATGTTCAGAAACTCATTTCATCTTATCATGGACATGCTAATGCTAAGGAACATGGGACTAGTGCAATTAGATAATGGAATGAACTATTATTATTCAAAGGATTGTGTGCAAGACAGTTCAAATTTTAGACTTTGCTTTAAATTTTATATTTCTGAAATGTTCAAAAAGGAATATTGAGGTAAACAAAAAATCATGGAAGTGATATATATGTTCCAATGGTTGTAGAAGAAAGTGAATGACACTATATCTTTCTAGACCCCACATTTCAACTGAGGAAAGAATGATAACGGTAGAAAGAAGAAAGATATAATTAGTAAAATATATTCGGCCGACCACTCGTAACCCTATAACACTCAAAACCGAATAACATTTTACAAAATAAGAATTAAATATATTACTATTATTAACTTATTTTAAGAATATGAACAAAGAAAGAAATGTTCACTAAAGTGTGGTTTTAAATTAAATTTGTTATTATCATGTGCATAGAAATTGTCTTATTTTATATCATAATTAATAGTTTTCAACATTTTTTATCAAATGAAAAATGATTTTTTTGGGATAATAATGATTATAAGAATAATATTATGTTATGTTCTGACAATAAAGGCTTAGTTATAGAATTATTCCATGTTAATATTTATAATTTTTGTAAAAAAGGAAAAAATGGCCATATTTTATGAATGTAAGGATACTCATTTAAAAATAGTCTAAATTTTTCAAATATGAGCGAAATGCTTTGAATTTTTGATATTACATGTAGAAATGGATACTGTTGATGGCTATAATAAAGATTTTATGCTTGCTACAAATACTTATTTTTTTCCTTCATACAGTTTGTGACATGTTGTGATTTTCTGTACAAAATTTAAATGTAAAAAATTCATTAAAATAATTACAGTTCAAGCTACATTATTACAATAGACTTTAAAGTTAATATCAATAGATAGATAATTCAATTGTGAACACAAAAATGCATAACATGCCCTTATTTGTGGTTTTATTCATTAAAAAAATAATTAATTCCTGTAACTACCTAAATCAGGTGGAAAAAAGGGGCAAAACCCAAGAATATTTGAGAGTTAAGTCAAGTCAGCTGCGCGTTTTTCGTATCTTGGAACAAAAAATTCTTCGAGTGGCCTGTTTGTATCTTGGATTTCTCGTATCTTTAAGCATTTGTATCTGATGGTACCACTGTATTTGCTTATCATGCAATGTTACCTCAAAGTCTAAGCTTCGTTGGTCCGTGTGCAAAGTTAAAAAAACAACTCGTGTGCAAAGTTGCACAATGTCCATTTTTTGTGCAGTATTTTACAAATTTTGCTGCGCGGGGATTCTAAACTCCTGCGTGGCGTCGGTCAAATATCTGCGGAGCCACTCTGCTTAAAGGGAACATTGAGGCAGTGGTTCTAAGACTCCGCTTGCATATCACCTGCAAACCAAACATCCACTACAGTATCGGAAACTTCAGCTGAGACAATCTAAAGCTGTGTGAACGATTGTTCAGCTCGGCTGGCTATATTGTCAATAAGACCCGCTCATCACTTAAACCAAATAATGTCAATACACTTGTTTGTTTGCGTTTGTAAAAAGATGTCATATAAAGAAGACATTCCAGTGTTATTTCGATTTTTGACATGTACGTTTAATAAATGTTAGTTATGACACCATAAATTTCAATCTTTGTTTCAATCGAAATTAACGATTAATTAATAGTTAATTTTTCAAAAGTTATCGATTAAATTTAAATTAATCGTTAACAGCCCTAATATATATATATATTACAAGTTTTTACTGATGAATTTTGAAATATGATTTTGAAAAAGAAAAAAAATTATTCAAGAATGCGTCGTATTTTTGTTTTTTTAGCATCATTGTATGAGACCAGAAATCTTTGAATAAATTTGTAGTTTATTCAAATTTTCATTTGAATTGATTTATAAACCTGAATGGGTACATAGACATTAGGGTCCTATAACTAATCAGTTGTTTGATTTTTGAATGGGTACATTTCTTAGGGTCCTATAACTAATCAGTTGTTTGATTTTTGAATGGGTACATTTCTTAGGGTCCTATAACTAATCAGTTGTTTGATTTTTGAATGGGTACATTTCTTAGGGTCCTATAACTAATCAGTTGTTTGACATTTCTTAGGGTCCTATAACTAATCAGTTGTTTGATTTTTCCTGTTGAAATAAACATTACAAGAAAAAATATTTTCCCAGAATTTCTCTGATGTTAAAAGGTTTTTTATTTTGTTTAAAATCCCAGTACCTTTCAATCTGCTGCTGGGAGTAAAGGGAGATAATAGTTAGTTGAACACATCAAAAAGTATTGTCTAAGGGAGGTCAATGCAATCAAAGGGAATAGAGAATAATTTAAATTGTGCTCCCAAAAAATAATACAAACTATTATCATTGCAGTCAGTTTGACAGATAAAATAGAGGAGAAAAGTTTAGATAGAAGTGCAATGACAATTTAACGGGGAGAAACCAAGCTGCTGAAATAGGATCTAACATCAAATAATCAATAGGGGAAATGACATCAAATTCCATTTTATTCTCCACAGGGCTCCATCAGTGAGATGGGACTAGGCATGTTGTCCTGGTGGAATACTGGATGATACCACAGTGTTAATGAGAGCTGGACTGGGGGAGGGGGGGAGCATGTTGTCCTGGTGGAATACTGGATGATACCACAGAGATAATGAGAGTTGGACTGGGGGAGGGGGGAGCATGTTGTCATGGTGGAATTCTGGATGATACCAGTGTTAATGAGAGCTGGACTGGGGGAGGGGGGAGCATGTCCTGGTGGAATACTGGATGATACCACAGAGATAATGAGAGCTGGACTGGGGGAGGGGGGAGCATGTCCTGGTGGAATACTGGATGATACCACAGTGATAATGAGAGCTGGACTGGGGGAGAGGGGAGTGAGGATCATTTGTTGATAGCCACATTGTCCTGATGGAATGCTGATATGGATATGGCATACCATAGAGTTAATGTGAGTTTGATTGTTGACAACTAAGTCTATTAAACTGTATTATAACTGTATTGTGTGTGGTCTATTGGATGTTATGGGCTGAATTTGTAAAAATTGTATGAACTTTTAAATATGGGCAGCAGATGTGAGACTTTTGTGATGGAAGTTATGTGAGAGATTTGTGATGGAAGTTATGTGAGAGACTTGTGATGGAAGTTATGTGAGAGATTTGTGATGGAAGTTATGTGAGAGATTTGTGATGGAAGTTATGTGAGAGATTTGTGATGGAAGTTATGTGAGAGATTTGTGATGGAAGTTATGTGAGAGATTTGTGATGGAAGTTATGTGAGAGACTTGTCATGGAAGTTATGTGAGAGACTTGTGATGGAAGTTATGTGAGAGACTTGTGATGGAAGTTATGTGAGAGACTTGTGATGGAAGTTATGTGAGAGACTTGTGATGGAAGTTATGTGAGAGACTTGTGATGGAAGTTACTGTTTTGAATGCCTCTTAAAGGACGGGCATGATTGTTGAGTTTTTTTATAGTACCTTAATGCCTGTTTGTATATTTGATTCTACTAAACTGAACTATGTCTTGTACTTGCTGAAGTTTAATCAGCCATTAAAAAGTTAGATGACATTGTCTTTCTGACTCAGTGTTTGATGCCTGTTTGTTTTACTAAATGATGAAATAAAATTGTTTCAATCTCTTGTTTGAGCCGTTACTGTAGAATTATTTTAAGTAAATTATTGTTGTATTTGTTTTCCCGCCTAATGTTGTACAAACTATTTATTGGAATGTTATGCAATGTTTCTGACAGATTCATCTGAAATATTTCTCTGACTTTCTTGTTGTTATTTGAGTAGATTTTAAAGTTTGACTTTTAACTCATTCTCAGCTTTCTTATGACATAAAAGAGAAAAGATGAAAACCAAATCTGTTAAGTATGATGAGACAGCTAGGCACAGTTCAGAAAGGAGTTAATTTTGTGAGAAACAGGGGCTTGTATTGTAAAGACAAAAATTGAGTGGTTTACTGGAGAATTTCCCCTTTTTATGCTGTTAACAAATTATTTATCATTTACGTCTATCCAAACGTATGGAAGGGGCGGCTGGATAGCGAAGTCAATAGTGCGCTCGCCTCACAAGATGAGGAGGGTGGGATCTAGCTCACGTTTAAGCCACAATAAAACATGGTGATGAATGACTATTGCTAGAAAATTCCTCCACCGACTTTGAGAGGAGATAGGCGGCGAAAGGTCTACCAAGCCCCAAGAAAGTTCTAATGGAAACAGAATCCCCTACGACCACGAAGTTGTGGGACATTTAAAAAAAAAGGTAAGGAACGGGATCCATATGTATTTGTTACCTTGATAATTTTTCCAAATTGACATTCGTCTTCATGTCTTAAATGGGAAAATAAGATGAATGGTTTGCTCTAGAAAAATATTACTTATCATAAAGTGAGAGATTGTTTTAGCTGCAACAAGTTTGAAAATCTCAATACAATTAAATCTTTTTTTTTAAACTTCAGTTTGTTTTTCTTGTTTCATTTCCCTGTGACTGCATTTTTAAGTTTGGCTACCTGTCACTGTCACTACCATCACCTTGAATAGATTAACCCCGCAACCACCTAAGGTAGCCAACCCCGCAACCACCTAAGGTAGCCAACCCCGCAACCACCTAAGGTAGCCAACCCCGCAACCACCTAAGGTAGCAAACTCTGAAACCACCTAAGGTAGCCATCCCTGCAACCACCTAAGGCAGCCATCCCCGCAACCACCTAAGGTAGCCAACCCCGCAACCACCTAAGGTAGCCAACCCCGCAACCACCTAAGGTAGCCAACCCCGCAACCACCTAAGGTAGCCAACCCCGCAACCACCTAAGGTAGCCAACCCTGCAACCACCTAAGGTAGCCATCCCCGCAACCACCTAAGGTAGCCATCCCCGCAACCACCTAAGGTAGCCATCCCTGCACACCTAGGTAGCCATCCCTGCAACCACCTAAGGTAGCCATCCCCGCAACCACCTAAGGTAGCCAACCCCGCAACCACCTAAGGTAGCCAACCCCGCAACCACCTAAGGTAGCCAACCCCGCAACCACCTAAGGTAGCCAACCCTGCAACCACCATTCAAATGGGCCAACCCTGTCCTTAATATTTAAAGTATAAACCTCAATTATAATACAACAATGTCTTTTGAAATACAAAAATTCTTTCATTTCTTACAATATGCGTACATATATCATTTTCATATATATTTTAAAAAAATGAAATTTAGATATGTAAAACTCATTTTGTGAAGTCAATTTATGTATGTGTCTATTCCATGTACATGTGTTTACATCTTCTCATGCCAGCCAAGTCATTGCTTAGTTATTGATAGTTTATCTTTGTCTTGTAAAACTTATTGAAAACACTTCTTGTTATACAGCTCAATAAAGACTTCATAGAAGATGTCAAGACTTTCTCAATTTCATCTACTTTTTAATACTAGCTTTTTTTGGTTTTTTGGTCTTTCATTTTACATCATTACTCATTCAAAGTATGTTAAGTCATATTACATCATCTTAATTACACTTACAGACATCTACAAACACATCTGCCTCCTCCCCCCACCCTCATGAATGGTAGAAGTCACTGCACCCTTCCCATGGAACTTGTTTAATTGTATTGCAGTTTTTATTTCAGGTAATTTTTTCGTGTGGTAGTGACATAGTAAGGGGGGTGATTCAGATTCACGCGTGGTAGTGACGTAGGAAGTGGAAAGATTCACGCGCCCCCCTCCCCCCCAGTGGTAGTGACGTAGGAAGTGGTGTGATTCACGACCTCCTTTCCCGGTTATTCTGTAGTTCACTTCAGAGTCCAACACACTTATCACGACCTCGGTTATCTCGCCAACCCTATAAAGTCGACGTTTTTGAAGTGGAACCGCAAAATTCTCTCTTTGTCTTAGCATTTTCTCATCAGTTATGTCGATTCTTTTATGTCGCCGAACCCCAATATCTCGAGCACAAAAGAGGGCCAAATTTGCAACGTAACGTTGGTTATCTCGATCCCCGTCTGTTCGCCTAGCGACACACTCTCACATTTTTAGTTAAAAATAGCATCGAAATCTCGCTTTCCACGAGAATTCCGGCTATTGTATGATTCTACGAGATTTCAATAAAAATCACCGGATGTTTTTATCTTGTTTCAATTTTGATCGATGTGTGAATTAGTTTGATGCGTCTCTATCGAGTATGTATTCACCCGAGGTGTTCGAAAATCGCGTAAGCGGTCTTTAATTATTATTTCACAGTGCATGATATATTATTATTAAACTTAATTCATCACCTGATGCATTAATCATTTTATTTTTTAAGATAAACGAATATCTTTAGAAAATAAAATAAAGGTTTTTTATCGAGAATCGATGGTGGTTTTTATTTTTTATTGATAAATTTCTGCTGTTAGTTGGTGCACATATGCATTTTTTGGTTAGCAAACATGTATGTACATTTTTTATAGCATACCGATCGCTTCATCAAACAAATAACGGCAACGCTGTTGTCACATGTGAATGTCACGAGTGTACCATGATTATATTGCGTGATCAGATGAAGGAGAGGTCACGTGAGTAATAAACACGGGAAGAAAGGAGCCTTCCCATTGGCTGAGAAGGTTGGGCGATCAGTTGTCAGATAACTTCCGTGAGGGAAGGACGTGATGTGTGTTCTTGAGAGTTCCACGTTGTATAACCTCAAATTATATTTCTGTGTACAAAGTATAAATATTAAAGTTGTTTTATTGAAACAAGTTCTTCAGTGGATTATTGTGCACAAGATTATGTATTGAGAGAACGCCTACAAGTTACATATTAAATAAGTATAACCAGTCACAGTTATAGCTGTTGAGTAAAAATAAACCCTAAAAAAACACGTGCATGTACATTCTCATTTATTAACGCACGTCATGTACATAAAGAAAGTTCAAGCACATGTGAATATTTTGCCGCCATTTTGGTTTTCGTTTATCTCGATCATTGGTTATCTCGGTGCTTTTGGCAACCCCCTAGACCGTCGATATAACCGGGTTCAAATGTATTACGAAATAGGGGACACAAATATTTGCTCAAACAGTAAACAGGGTTGCACTTAGCCGCGTGAACAAGATCAGGTGGAAGACTTAGCAGACAGTACTTTCAAACATTAACAAAACTTTACTTTAGTGTGGTGATCATCTTCTCAATACTCAATGTATTTTTTAGAAAAAAGATGGCTTTAAATTGGGTTTGATTAAAAGATCTCTATCCTTCAAAAAATATAATTTTAATTTTAAAAAAAAATTCTTTTTAGGAAGTTTTTGTAATGGGGCGTCGGTTTAGGCTATCATCTTATTTCCATTTTAGTACTCCAAAAGCTTTGAAATGCTTCCTAGAAAAATAAAATGTAAAATTGTATTGAAAATGTTTGAGATTTTGATGCTAATTGGGGAAGTTAGTTAAGTTAGTTCACAGGCTGAATCCCCGGAGGCAAAAGACGCTGTGGCAGGCATGATAAAACAGAGAATTGAGGTATTGGAGTTCAGGAAATAGCTGGACAGTACAGTGTACTAAAGATAAAAATACAAGCTTTAGACTACCTCAAGTGACACGCTGAGACAGACGTCCTATGTTCTTCATGGAAGGGTAAATGATTAATTTAAAATGTTTGATAGCAAGAAATAATCCTAATATTTTAATGCAGAACTTGAATTCCTGGAAAAGTGGTTGGATTATTATTTTACTGATAAATACTGAACGATATTGTTCCGAGTAATGGCATCTGTTTTGGTACGCATAAAGGCCACCGCATTGACATGATAACTGGTCACCATATTTGTATGATTAAAGGCAACTGTATTGGTACGAATGAAGGTCACCGTATTGGTATAAATAAAGGCCACTGTATTGGTATGAATAAAGGCCACCGTATTGGTATAAATAAAGGCCACTGTATTGGTATGAATAAAGGCCACCGTATTGGTATGAATAAAGGCCACTATTGCTATGAATCAAGGCCACCATATGGGTGAGCCCAGAGCACAACAAACGTTTGCTTAGAATGGGTGTGTGTGATTGAAAATGAGATTAATCAAAGCAGACAGTGAAAGGTCACCATTTTTAAATCCCTTATATTAACTTCACCTCTGTCTGTCTCTCTGTCTTGGGCGGGCATCGCGGAAAAACAGAAGTCAAAAATGACCCACTTCCCGTCCTCGCCATCGAGCTGAAATTTGGCACACGGACCCGTGTCACCTAACAATGCATCGTATCAAAAATTCAGATCGATCGAACGTACAGTTATTAAATCAATGCATTTTTAGTTTATCTATATAAACTATATGTAGCGGTCGCTATCGTTTACATTTTACGGGTCACTTGACTTCACCCCAGCCATAGGTGAACACATCTCGTGTTTTAACCAGGTGTACCGGCGTGCTTTTGTTTACATTTTGCGTGTCACGCTGAGCTCGGTCCAGCGATCGGTTGACAAGACCTTTCCCCCTCCCCTACCCCCCGGGGTGTAAAAAGCAAAGGGGAGTTAAGACAGATTCAGTCTGTAAATATTTGTCGCGTTTGAACATAATCAATACTTTTAGTTATGTCTCATATGTAAGGGATTTATAGTAAAAAACTTAATTTTACGGTTTTGTTTTATTAAATCCCTTATATTAACTTCATCGCCGTCTCTGTCTTGGGCGGGCACCGCGGAAAAACAGAAGTAAAAAATGACCCACTTCCCGTCATGCCATCGAGCTGAAATTTGGCACACGGACACGTGTCACCTAACAATGCATCGTATCAAAAATTCAGATCGATCGAACGTACAGTTATTAAATTAATGCATTTTTAGTTTATCTATATAAACTATATGTAGCGGTCGCTATCGTTTACATTTTACGGGTCACTTGACTTCACCCCAGCCATAGGTGAACACATCTCGTGTTTTAACCAGGTGTACCGACGTGCATTTGTTTACATTTTGCGTGTCACGCTGAGCTCGGTCCAGCGATCGGTGACAAGACCTTTCCCCTCTCCCACCCCCGGGTTAAAAGCAAAGGGGAGTTAAGACAGATTCAGTCTGTAAATATTTGTCGCGTTTGAACATAATCAATACTTTTAGTTATGTCTCATATATAAGGGATTTATAGTCAAAAACTTTTTTGTTACGGGTTTGTTTTATTAAATCCTTTATATTAACTTCACTGCCGTCTCTGTCTCTCTGTCTTGGACGGGCACCGCGGAAAAACAGAAGTCAAAAATGGCCCACTTCCCGTCATGCCATCGAGCTGAAATTTGGCACACGGACCCGTGTCACCTAACAATGCATCGTATCAAAATTCAGATCGATCGAACGTACAGTTATTAAATTAATGCATTTTTAGTTTATCTATATAAACTATATGTAGCGGTCGCTATCGTTTACATTTTACGGGTCACTTGACTTCACCCCAGCCATAGGTGAACACATCTCGTGTTTTAACCAGGTGTACCGGCGTGCTTTTGTTTACATTTTGCGTGTCACGCTGATCTTGGTCCAGCGATCGATGACAAGACCTTTCCCCCTCCCCCCCCCCGGGGGTTTAAAAAGCAAAGGGGAGATAATTTCGGTTTCAGTCTGTAAATGTTTGTCGCGTTTACACATAATCAATACTTTTAGTTATGTCTCATATATAAGGGATTTATAGTCAAAAACTTTGTTTTTACGGGTATGTTTGATTTAAAACATATTTTTGTAATGGGTGGGGGAGGGAATCATTTAAAGTTTAATTTGACTTTCTCTGAAAAAGATGAAAGAAGATGTGGGCACTCCAAGCATTTAATTTCAATTTGGGAAGCTATGGGCGGATTAAAAGGGGGGGGGGCTGAACGAGCTAAAGCCAGGGGCCCCCAACGATTTAGGGCCCCCCCCAAACTTAGTATGTTTTATAATGAAGGTGCACAAATGTTTGCATGAATCCCTGAAAATATCATAAATTAATAAAATCTTATTTATTAATCTGATCGATACTCGACCCGATAATCTTAGTAATCGAAAAACTTAATTTGATAGGCTTAATAAGAGAAAATATATAAACAATATTGTTTATATTTTTTTAAAATTTACAATTTCTGTCAATCTCTCCTGGTCGTATGGTAGTGTGTAGGCTTGTGGTGCAAGCGATGTAGGGATCAATTCCCGGTGGTGGAATCTTTTTTAAAATAAAATTTTTATTTGTTTTTACACTCAATTTTATGATACCTGCAAAACAGTTATTTCTAAGTTATAGTATTATATTAGCTGCTAGCAATCATTTTATTTAAAGGGACGCTGGGCTGGGTAGGGCCCCAGTTTTTATTGTAGCCAGATGCCCCGTGCAGTCTTAATCCGCCCCTGATGGGAAGTCTAATAGAAAATTATTTTCTTAAATGAGATTAGCCAGGATTGAAATCCAATCGATTTTTGTTACCCTTTTGCTCCACCCAGTCCCCTATTTCAGACACACCGGTCTCCAAATCCACTTGTTTTCTGCAAGGTCATTATAAAATTATTTAATTCAGCATTGCCAGTATTTCCATTGATATTTTCTATCTGAACGAGTAACATGACCAAGTTGGTACCAGTGAACGAGTCACATGACCAAGTTGGTAACAGTAATCGATGTTTAGAGTTTAGACAAACAACAGACTCCGAGACAAGTCCTAACGACCAGACAGTCACGTATAAAACAGATCTATGTCTGTTTAACAGTGTCCTTGATAGAAACCAACTTCAGGGGCACTTAACTCTCAACTGACGCCTACGGTCAGATCGTTGCCTTCTGTCTTAACGGGGAATTAACTAGGCTAAGTAAAGTGGTCCGACTTACATTACGCAATGCTGCGATAACAAACATAAAAGATTCATTAGAATTCATTTTGGGGGCCGTCCATAAAATACGTCATGCTCCCGAGGGGGGGAGGGGTGTAAGAAACTGTGACAGGGGGGAGGGGGGTCCGGCCATGTGTGACGTCACGGTGTTTTATATTAAATTTTAATTATTTTTTAAATAAAAATTTTTTTATTGATCGAAAGTGTGACGTACTTTAGTGGGGTGGGGGTCCGAGATTTGGGACAGTTTGTGACAGAGGGAGGGGAGAGTTAAAATGATCAAAAATAGCGTTACGTACTTTATGAACGACCCCTTGCGTGGAATACGCTGAATTGACCAAAATAATTAAACAACCCGTAGAAACTAAACTTTTGACTATAAATCTCATATATATGAGAACATAACTAAAGGTATTGATTATGTTCAATATAATACGCACCGCGCGACAGACTAGCTTAAACATTTACATGCTACGTAGACATACATTGAGGTAAACTAAAAATTCATTAATTTAATTACAATACATCCGATCGATCTTACTTGTTACAGCGCTGGTGTCCATCCACACAACAATAACTAACAGCTTGCACAATTAGCATAAAATAAATTTGACATGAAAATAGCACATAAATTTGACGTATACAACTAGCATACAAAGTAGACCTGTACAACTAACATATAAATTTGACGTGTACAACTAGCATATAAAGTTGACCTGTAACACTAACATATAAAGTTGACCTGTACAACTAGCATATAAAGTTGACGTGTAACAAAAAATAATGTCTATTGTGATGCATGTTTATCATAGTTTGAATAAACCTCAAAACATTTGTTATCGTTATTTAGAAAAACCCTCAATGTTTATGAATTAAGCGGATGGAACTGCAATCATTAGATTTTTTGTCGATTTCAATGTTTTAATAACTTGTATCATAATAAATAAATAATTTCAGATGTGCATTATTACTTTGACTTCTAGATTTTATCTCTTTATTTTTACCCTATGCAAGGAACAAACAAAGATTCATTAATAGTCAACACCAACCACAAAAACAACAAATACCAGCCCCATCACCACAAACCACTCCCATCCCCACATACCACTCCCATCACCACATACCAGTCCCATCAAAACATACCACTCCCATCACCACCAACCACAAACACAACAAATACCAGCCCCATCACCACATACCACCCCCATCACTACATACCACTCCCATCACCACATACCACCCCCATCACCACATACCACTCCCATTACCACATACCAGCCCCATCACCACATACCACTCCAATCACCACATAGCAGCCACATCACCACATACCACTCCCATCACCACACACCAGCCCATCATCACATACCATCCCCATCACCACATACCACCCCCATCACCACATACCACTCCCATCACCACATACTACCCAATCACCACATACCACTCCCATCACCACATACCACCCCCATCACCCCATACCAGCCCCATCACCACATACCACCCCATCACAACATACCACCCCCAATACCACATACCACCCCCATCACCACATACCAGCCCCATCACCACATACCACTCCCATCACCACATACCACTCCCATCACCATCACCACCAACCACAAACACAACAAATACCAGCCCCATCACCACATGCCACCCCTATCACCACATACCACTACCATCACCACATACCACTCCCATACCACATACCACCCCCATCACCACATACCACTACCATCACCACATACCACTCCCATCACCACATACCAGCCCCATCACCACATACCACCCCCATCACCACATACCACTCACATCACCACATACCAGCCCCATCAGCACATACCACTCCCCTCACCACATACCACTCCCATCACCACATTCCACTCCCATCACCACATACCAGAACCATCACCACATACCACTCCCATCACCACATACCCCCATCACCACATACCACCCCCATCACCACATACCACTCCCATCACCACATATCACCCCCATCACCACATACCACTCCCATCACCACATACCACTCGCATTACCACATACCACCCCCATCACCATGTACCTCGACCAATGGTCAATAAAAATCCACTGAACGCTATTGGTGAAGGATCAGTTATATTGCTCATGAGGGGGTATTGGCCAATCAAGTTGTCGTATATTTAACCCGCAGACTCTCCAGAGGACATTTTTTGAGTAATTCTAATTTAGGGCATTTAGGCCCTCTTAATTATTCATAGAAAACGTCACGATGTCCCTATTAACAGGTTTTATAAAAACAATTGACCTACTAAAGTTACTGGATCATGACAGCAAAAAATAGGTCGAAGACTGCACTCACACAAGCAGGTGCGTTGGTCTGACAGAAAGTTAACAACGGATCAATAATAAAATAGATATTTAGCTATTTAAAGCTATCAAGAACTGACGATAATTTATTTTGGAGTTTGATGAAGAATATCTTTAAAAAAATAAAAAAAAAGATTTTCTTTTAAAATCCTGGTTTGTGTAATTTTTTGTAGACAAAAATAAATGAATTTTAAGACTTATCTGAGCTCCCCTACACACAGTTTCACTCAGTGAAGTAGATGCTGTCACCACATCCAATCTATTCTGAGCCCATGAAAAATTGATGGGACGAAACAAAATTGTAAACAATTAGAGTTTTACCCAATAAACCACAACATAACTTTGTCAACTGAAAGAAAATATCATTTAATTTTAAAATACATTTTGAAGTTTCCTAAAATGCATTATATTATAGAGAAATCTTATCACTCTCACATTCTCTTGTTTCAAATCTCAGCCCAGATATTACCGCTACTTTCCAAATAACAGTTCGGTTATCACTTATTTATACATGCAACAATATAGCCGGATAAAACTAAATAAACATATTGGATGATGGACAGACGGTAAATCTATGATTAAAACGAATGGCTGAAGAATATAATATAACTGAATTTAATAGCTTTCAACCAGTCACTAAGTTCGTGTTTCCAAGCAATTTAGGAAGAATCTTAAAATAATTGCTGTACGAACCGATAATTTAGTCTAAAGTTCCTTGTCTCGGTTAGTTGTTCCTAAACAAGTAAACTGTGCAGCCGACCCTCTATCACAACTGTACAGCCGACCCTCTATCACAACTGTACAGCCGACCCTCTATCACAACTGTACAGCCGACCCTCTATCACAACTGTACAGCCGACCCTCTATCACAACTGTACAGCCGACCCTCTATCACAACTGTACAGCCGACCCTCTATCACAACTGTACAGCCGACCCTCTATCACAACTGTACAGCCGACCCTCTATCACAACTGTACAGCCGACCCTCTATCACAACTGTACAGCCGACCCTCTATCACAACTGTACAGCCGACCCTCTATCACAACTGTACAGCCGACCCTCTATCACAACTGTACAGCCGACCCTCTATCACAACTGTACAGCCGACCCTCTATCACAACTGTACAGCCGACCCTCTATCACAACTGTACAGCCGACCCTCTATCACAACTGTACAGCCGACCCTCTATCACAACTGTACAGCCGACCCTCTATCACAACTGTACAGCCGACCCTCTATCACAACTGTACAGCCGACCCTCTATCACAACTGTACAGCCGACCCTCTATCACAACTGTACAGCCGACCCTCTATCACAACTGTACAGCCGACCCTCTATCACAACTGTACAGCCGACCCTCTCCTATCACAACTGTACAGCCGACCCTCCATCACAACTGTACAGCCGACCCTCCATCACAACTGTACAGCCGACCCTCCATCACAACTGTACAGCCGACCCTCCATCACAACTGTACAGCCGACCCTCTATCACAACTGTACAGCCGACCCTCTATCACAACTGTACAGCCGACCCTCTATCACAACTGTACAGCCGACCCTCTATCACAACTGTACAGCCGACCCTCTATCACAACTGTACAGCCGACCCTCTATCACAACTGTACAGCCGACCCCTCTCTATCACAACTGTAAACCCCTGTGATGTAACAAAGAAAAACTGATGTTTAGCGTAGGTTTCTTACAAAAACTTTGATGCTGTGTCTGTTTTATCCTCACCACAGGACCACTCAGGCTAGTTTGGCCAACCACTCATAGGCTAGTCTGACCAGGACCAAATAGGTTAGTCTGACCAGGACCACTCAGGCTAGTCTGACCAGGACCAAATAGGCTAGTCTGACCAGTACCACCACTCAGGCTAGTCTGACCAGGACGAAATAGGCTAGTCTGACCAGTACCACTCAGGCTAGTCTGACCAGGACCACTCAGGCTAGTCTGACCAGGGCCACATAGCTAGTCTGACCAGACCACTCAGGCTAGTCTGACCAGGGACCACTCAGGCTAGTCTGACCAGGGCCACTCATAGTCTAGTCTGACCAGGACCAGTTATAGTCTAGTATGACCAGAACCACTCAGGCTAGTCCCAGGACCACTCATTCTAATCTGGCATTTCTTGGCCTCGTCTCACTGTCTATTTCCATTTAAATTATGTAGAATGTAGAGAGTAATCAGATTATCAGGCGAGGAGTGCTTTTGCTTCTACTGTGTTGTTGATAACTAGGAAGCAATGTCAAATCTTTTCTGAGACTGAGGTTGTGACTCTAGATAGCATCAAGATATAAGCTGCATCGGGACATGGAATCTATGAAGTCATTTAAGGCGAATCCGTACAGATTTCTAGGTGTAATAAGATTTATATTATCGATAAAATTGATTAACAATATCAAAAGGGGACCTTCGTCAAAGAAATCTGGAGAAAATAACTAGGGAAGCCGGAACAAAATTTGTTTCGTTTTGAATAAAGACAAAGATTAAAAGGACGCTTGTAGCGAATGTCTTCTTTGGTAAGCAGTAAAATTAAACATACAAGTCTGCTTTAACAGGAGATTTAATTATGTACAGCTTTTGTGTTCCCATTGTAGCCGAGTGGAGGCTTAATTTGAAACAGGTTCACAAATATGGGACTAAAGCAATTGTTTCCAACAGTTTTTATTTACACAACAATGGGAATTTATTCAACACGTTCACTTCTTTCTTTCTTAGCACACCAAACTATCACTGTCTTTCCCTACTTGCTTTCTTCTCTCATACCCAGTGCATCTCTGTGCGGTGCACATGGTGCGGCGCTGTGTGGGTGTGCACTCTACCACATCCTCCACACGGCTACATATTCGGGCGCCTCGAACAGGGTGTGTAGACTACCACACCATATTAAAATGTATCTTACAGGGGTACCTCAAAATATTACATTCATGGAAAAGAACTAACTCAAACTAAAGATGCAAAATACTTAGGAGTCTTAATAAATGAGAAACTATCATGGAATCCCCATGTCAATGAAGTTATTAAAAAATCAAATAAAACCTTATGCTTTATAAAAAGAAACTTTAACAAATGTAATAGAGATATAAAACTAAAATGCTACCTCACTTTGGTGAGACCTGTACTAGAATATGCATCTTCTGTATGGGACCCATCGACCAAAGAAAGCATTGATAAACTAGAACAAATTCAAAAAAGAGCTTCCAGATTCATTACTGGAGAATATTCAAAACTGACAAGAATAACACCATTAGTTAAATCATTAAACCTTGAAACACTAGAGGATAGAAGAACCAAGAGCAAAGTAGTAATCATACATAAAGCAATTAATTATAATTTAGAAATACAACACAAAGATAACTTAATACAACCCTCAGACATAAGGATAAAAACACCTTTCTTATTCCGTATGCAAGAACAAACACATACAAGTTTTCCTTCTTCCCGTCCGGAATTCGGGCGTAGAATGGGTTGCCTGAAGAATCCAGGGAAACCAACACTTTATCAACATTTAAATCTCTAATAAAAATGCAGGACTAAACACAAAACATAGATAAATGTAGGACGCAATAATCTTCTCTATAGAAGGAGCGTCTGTAAACAGATAAGATAAGAACTCGGTATACGTCCTTAATCCTCTCCAGATCCTTGGACTTATACCAAACAGGACTTATACCAAACAGTGATCCTAAACATATTCACCTCCATAGTGATCCTAAACAATTTCACCTCCATGGTGATCCTAAACAAATTCACCTCCATGGTGATCCTAAACAAATTCACCTCCATGGTGATGCTAAACAAATTCACCTCCATGGTGATCCTAAACAAACTCACCTCCATGGTGATCCTAAACAAATTCACCTCCATGGTGATCCTAAACAAATTCACCTCCATGGTGATCCTAAACAAATTCACCTCCATGGTGATCCTAAACAAATTCACCTCCATGGTGATCCTAAACAAATTCACCTCCATGGTGATCCTAAACAAACTCACCTCCATGGTGATCCTAAACAAATTCACCTCCATGGTGTCCTAAACAAATCGATCCTAAACAAATTCACCTCCATGGTGATCCTAAACAAATTCACCTCCATGGTGATCCTAAACAATTTTGTCCTTGGTTGGCTCTCCTGACAAACTTATTTAGAGCTCATGTTAAGTGAATTCACAACAACAACAAACAAACAAAAGTTACTTTTAAAAAAACAACAACACAAAATCACGTGAAAATTGCCAGTTATTGCGCGAGTCGTACACTGTATAGTAGCAATTGCTGTCTGAACACACAAGAGCATAACGCGGTCTGTATTGACTCCTAAAAGTTACGCATGCGCGATGTTTCCTTTTGACTCAAACAAGTTCTATCACTCTGATCGTATTTCAAACGAAGGTCGTATACCAAGCCAAATGTTTCGCGTCCAAACCAGACGTATACCAAGTAGGACTTATTCCAAAGCAGACTTATAACGAGGTACACCTGTTCTTTTTTGTTCAATCAAAATATATTCATTAAATATTTTTGGAAGATTGCATTTCTAAGTTTGGTTCATCAACCACTTTAGTCTGGCACGCTATAAGTTGAAGGAGCCCCATTGATACCAAACAAACTGACTGTTTCAGCCTCACAACCGCTTATGTTAACACCAAACAAACACGTTTTTGGAGTTGGTTGCTGTTGCTAAATACGACGCTCTGCTATAACTGTCTGTATTTCATGAGCTTCTTTTGACAAAAATCTGATATTTTGAAAGTAAAAGTAAATGTTAAAGACACATTTGTTACGATAACGATAAAACAATTTCTAGGAAATCAGTAAGTTCCTAGAAAAATAATTGAATGTTTAAAATAATAGCGTAGAATTTGTATAAATGCCATGTTTACCAGTTGGAATCCGTCGAAAGGGGGAGGCCTCTACGGGGCTCGGCGGATGAGTAAGGTCGTGGGGCACGGACCTGACCGCGACTCGGCGACCTGAAACCAACATCTCCCGGCAGGCAATGCCAAAGTCCGATATTTTAGGGTTAGGTGCTAGTCACATATGATTACAGTCGCTGTACGGATCTTAGACAAAGCATCTTAAATGCATTGTCGATGATGAAAACCAAAGTACCCGTTGAGGGTCGGGTAAATCCGAAGCGACCGTTTCGTCCCCCTCAACTTTACTAGCAACGCCATTGAGCGGTGCCGGTTTAGGGCCAGGAGCGCCAGCACGGATTAGCAAAAGGTACCGCGAAGAACGCAGCGGACGCCAGCTCTGAGGAAACCTTCCAGTGGGGGTTGCACCCTAGGTAGGTCATTGATGATCCCCCGCATTGCGGCGATCCTAACCATTGAGACTCGTATGCTTTGCCGGGGTGGCGCCGAAGTGGTAGCGGGTCATAGTAAGGCAATTCCACCCCTCCTTGTGAGGTCAACTTAGTGGGAGGCATCCTCGACTTTCTGTCTTAGATGCCCAGGTAGCCGCTTCAGAAGCGACCGCTCCGTTTCCCAGCTGTCAAGTCCTTTTCTGGGGGAGGGGGCCAGATAGCTGGGAGGGTCTTCCAGGAAGACCCATGAAGAGCACTAGGCTCGGGGCTTCTGATTTTCTTCCACATGTAGGATCAACCAGTTGGAATCATGATGCGAATTGAAAGTACCTATCATAAAAGAATTTAAAGACTTATGTTTTCTTTAAGTAAAAAATGCTCGCTCTCAATATATAGAAACTTGAGTCTAGACTATGTTTCTACTCCAACTTTTCCCATTCTATCTTTACTAAATCAACTTCTAGTTGGAACAAGCGCCCCTGTTCAAAGGCTACAATAACTTAAAGATGTAGCATTTTTGAGACAGTGGTTCCGTTCCACTAAATGTAATTCTGACGTGCAAACAGGACGAGACACTCACTGTGTTGGTATTACGTGTACCAATCCTAAAGGGACGCGATCCACGCCATGTTACTGCTGTAGCAACTTTCGCTTATTGACGCGCCATCAGGGCCAATAACTGCTAACCTTTGCACCATCAGGGCCAATAACTGCTAACCTTTGCACCATAAGGGCCAATAGCTGCTAACCTTTGCACCATCAGGGCCAATAACTGCTAACCTTTGCACCATCAGGGCCAATAACTGCTAACCTTTGCACCAGGCTGGACAAAAACCACACTAGGGAGGGCTTTAATCTGGACTCGTGCGTGGACGTGAGATGAAGATGGCCATAGGGTTGTATAATATAAGTGGTGTTAGTGGCCATAGGGTTGTATAATATAAGTGGTGTTAGTGGCCATAGGGTTGTATAATATAAGTGGTGTTAGTGGCCATAGGGTTGTATAATATAAGTGGTGTTAGTGGCCATAGGGTTGTATAATATAAGTGGTGTTAGTGGCCATAGGGTTGTATAATATAAGTGGTGTTAGTGGTCATAGGGTTGTATAATATAAGTGGTGTTAGTGGTCATAGGGTTGTATAATATAAGTGGTGTTAGTGGTCATAGGGTTGTATAATATAAGTGGTGTTAGTGGCCATAGGGTTGTATAGTCGACAATTTTTGGTTTAATATTACCGGTAAATTTCAACACTTAATGGTTGGATCAAGCTAAAGTCTTAAGTTGAAGGCTAGAAGGTTTGATCAACCTTAAGTCCACGGGTATGATTGGAATAGATTTAAATCAGGCCTGTTTTGTGTGTGCCGAAATACATTTAAGTGGTTAGAACAATGTCTATAAAAATAGCCTGCAAATAGTAGTGAAATATTTTAATACTGGTTTAATTAAACTGCGAACCTCGGGAACAAATGCCGACCTCAGCAATCTTAGTTGTTTTTTGTTCTTTTGTACGTTGAGGAACGCTTTTGTACGTTGAGGAAAGCTTTTGTGCGTTGAGGAAAGCTTTTGTACGTTGAGGAAAGCTTTTGTGCGTTGAGGAAAGCTTTTGTGCGTTGAGGAAAGCTTTTTTGCGTTGAGGAAAGCTTTTTTGCGTTGTGGAAAGCTTTTGTACGTTGAGGAAAGCTTTTGTGCGTCGAGGAAAGCTTTTTTGCGTTGAGGAAAGCTTTTTTGCGTTGTGGAAAGCTTTTGTGCGTTGAGGAAAGCTTTTGTGCGTTGAGGAAAGCTTTTGTGCGTCGAGGAAAGCTTTTGTGCGTTGAGGAAAGCTTTTGTGCGTTGAGGAAAGCTTTTGTGCGTTGAGGAAAGCTTTTTTGCGTTGAGGAAATCTTTTGTGCGTTGAGGAAAGCTTTTGTGCGTTGAGGAAAGCTTTTGTACGTTGAGGAAAGCTTTTTTACGTTGAGGAAAGCTTTTGTACGTTGAGGAAAGCTTTTATGCGCAACTTTTTTGTTTTATGGAGTCCTGTCAGGCCTACATTTACCCTGTTAAAATTACTTTTAAAAAAATCGCTCACTTTTATAAATTGCTCCCTCAGTCCTTGGTTTTTGAGCCATTGGTCCCTCAGTCCTTGGTTTCTGAGCCATTGCTCCCTCAGTCCTTGGTTTCTGAGCTATTGCTCCATCAGTTCTTGGTTTCTGAGCCATTGCTCCCTCAGTCCTTGGTTTCTGAGCCATTGCTCCCTCAGTCCTTGGTTTCTGAGCCAACACAATGTTGTACTACTAGGTGGAATATTTCCTCTGATTCAAAAATGTTAAAATACCCGTTGTTGCGTTCTGGGTTCTGGATTAAAGAAGACTAAGTCTCGACTCTTGTTCACGGAATACTTCAAGCGTTTATTAAGTCAGAAATATATTTACAGCATCAAATTCAGGTACACGACGTAATACCTTAACAATGTCCACTCACTCGTAAGTACCAACGCTGAACACTCGAGCCACCTCGATGTGTCACCAGCTATCAGAGCAAACGCTCTATCCTAATGCTAGTCCTAACAAGGACTATGGACCTCTGCACTCGGTCCGTATTCTCACGTCTTCCTCTCTCTCTGTCTCACACCACACTATTTATACACAACACAGCTGTCTAACCTTCATACCGAGTGACTACAATTAACACCATTATTGACAAGTGAACTCTTGTCAAGTCACGCCTTGACCCTAGTCACAACAATGTTCCAACAATCTCACAACAATTATTCGCAGTGATTCTCATACCCTGACAACCGTATGCTGATGAAAATAATTTGGATGATATTTCTTTTGTTTTTCTCAAAATAATTGTTACTGAGTTACTGTTTCAAACATTTAAAAACATGAACATTTACTGCGATGTTTACTGTCAGATAAACGATTAATGTGGTCAGGAAGTTTACTGTCAAATTATAATAATAATAATAATAATAAATTGATTATTTATATAGCGCTGTATCCCACTAAGGAACTGGGCTCACAGCGCTTTACATGAAAGAAATAACATACCTATAAATATTAAATTAACTTTCAGATCATAACAAACACAAAAATTACAGTACATTATACATAAGCTACGTTAATCATTTACAAGAAATGTTGTTTCATTAATTTTGAAAACAAATTTTGAAAAGATGTGTCTTAAGTAGGGCTGTCAATTTTGTTGAAAAAAGCTGCCCGGGTACCCGTGAAAATATCGAACGGGTACCCGGGTTACCCGTTCTAAACGTCGTATAATTTTCCCCGTCATGACCGCTATACAATGGAACCTAGCCACCATCCATGCACCTCATTTCACACAGTATTAGTAGCCAACGGCTTGCTTCCAGTAACATACTATTACTAATGCACTACAATTAACTACAATTTACAATGCACTAATTTTTTTATTCAATTCCTGCTGTAAATGCATTCGTCATACTCATAAACTAAAACTAGAGTAAACTGAACATGCAAACAAAATATCAACAGAATGACGTAACGTTCAATGTCATACATACCTTGAATGTTAATATCCACTTGGCGTCGGTAGTCAATGCTAAGGGCGATGACGTATGCTATACTGCGGTAAATTTCAAGTGATCGTGCTTTGGTCAATGGTACTGCTTTTGTTGACACCAACAAGTTTCTGATATAGGTGGGTCAGCGGTTTTTTTTATCAATATAAATTTTACGAATAGCTTTCAGATGGCGTTTTATCGCACTGGGTTGTCACCCTTCGCAGACACAATTTCACTACAATGCTGCATTTTGCAGTGTCACTGTCAACTCGCTTGGCATGATTCCACACTTACCCATCTTATTAACCATAAAAGCTGACAACTTTAGGTGTATATCAATTTTTGGGCTAGGCAAACACGTGTTAATGAACCCAAGAAACACACGCGAATGCAAGAGTGTGGGTTATAGCAGTGCTTCTCAAAGTGGTGGTCCGCGGAAGTTATCAAGAAAGGAGAGAGAAATATAATTATAATCCTCCAATTGCTACCAATAATACTAACCCTATAGAATTTGTCATTTTTTACAATAAGCTAATAAATGAAAGAAATAAAAGGAAATAAAATACATTTCGCTTCCATGTAAGTACAGGGAAAATAGTGCACAGGTTCCTGGTGCAATGGAAAAATTCCTGCCGGTCCGCCATACTAAAAAGTTTGAGAAGCACTGGGTTATAGGATTGAAGAGAGAAATGGGGGGGGGGTAGAAAAACGACATTAGATAGTATCAATCGGTCTCCCACTGTCGGCTATTTCAAAGCAAAGTTAGTCTGAAAGCAAGGGTGTTTTTATGAGAAAAAAAACCAGACACGGCATCTTTCATCTCTGTGCAGTCCATCCTCACGGCCGACTCCTGCCCATCCTACACTGTTAGTAACTATTTTATTTATTAAATTTAAATACTGACGACCTTGTACTCATTATTAACATCTGTGTTTCTAGGTCAGTACGTGTTATTGAACACAAGAAGTAGAAGCTAATGAAAGGGTGTGGGTTATAGGAGTGAAGGGAGGAGAGGGGGAGGGGTAGATAACAACATTAGCTAGTATCAATCGGCGTATTTCAAAGCAAAGTTAGTGAAAGCAGGGGTGTTTTTTTTATTAACAAACAGCGTCTTTCATCTCTAAGCAGTCCATCCTTTTTTGGCAGAGGACTTTTGTTGTCTTTATATGATTCTTTTAAAGAACCATACCTTTTTTGTGTTGTTCGGTTTCTGTTTCACGTTGAGAGAAAAAAGATTTAACAAATACATTGTAGTTTATAGTGACCGTTGACAGATATTTCTCCTTAGATCTACTTCTAAGCATATTTTGGAAATAAAAAATTTTCTTTTGATAAATTGTTTCGCGAGCCCCAATGTAAACACAAAAAAGCCGCACGGGAGCCGAAGTTTGGCCTACGGTTAATATAGCCTATAGACCTTTAAGCCACATTTTCACGGGTACCCGAGCGGAATTTTATTACCCGGGTAATCACACGGCAACGGGTACCCGGGTCCCGGGTACCCGTTGACAGGCCTAGTCTTAAGTGCAGTCTTGAAGGACTTGGTTGTTTGAATACTACGTATGTGTAATGGTAGAGAATTCCATTGTTTGGCTGCACAAAAAGAGAACGACCTTTCACCAAATGTTTTGGTGCGTGTCGTAGGAACAGAGAGAACGCGTGTGTCCGCAGAAGATCGTAGCTGGCGAGTGGGTGAGTAGACCGACAAAAGTTCAGTAAGATACGATGGGCATGAGTCCGAAAAGAAGTTGTGACAGAGAACGGCCAGTTTGTAATCAATACGGGCTTGTATAGGCAGCCAATGAAGTGAGCGAAGAAGTGGAGTAACATGGTCATGTTTTTTTGCCTTGAGCACCAGTCTGGCAGCTGAATTTTGAACTTTCTGTAGTTTTTCAATGCATTGTTTTGGCGCACCTGACAGAAGAGAATTGCAGTAATCCATACGAGCTAGTACAAGAGCACAGACTAGAGTTTTTGTTGCGCTAACTGTTAAGTAATGACGGATTGAGCTGATCTGACGAATGGCAGTGTAGGCAGAGCGACAGATGTGATTGATGAAGTTGTTAATAGACATGTTGTCAGAAATAATGTAGCCAAGATTCCTAGTCGATGTTGTGAACAGAATATCCGAACTGGCTACGTGAATTGACTTCGGAAGAGACAAAGTACTGCGTGATTTATTGTTGCAAAATAGAAGTGCTTCAGTCTTGTCATCATTCAACTTGAGTTTGCTTAACGTCATCCAAGACTTTACCTCACCAATGCACTCTTGCATCAATTGGACAGCAGAGTCCATATTAGAGGGATCAGTGTGAGTATATAGCTGAGTATCATCTGCAAATGATTGGCTTTTAACTGAATGCTTTTCGAGCAGTAGAAGTAGTGGCCTTGTATACAGTACAAAAAGTACCGGACCCAAAACAGAGCCCTGAGGCACACCATAAAGCAAGTCAGCTTTGTGAGAGATACAGCCATCTACTGATACTACCTGTGATCTGTTAGATAAGTATGATTGAAACCAAGCCAGAACTGAGCCAGAAATTCCAAAATAATTTTGCAGGGTTTTCAGCAATGTTTGATGGTCGACAGTGTCAAAGGCTGCACTAAGATCTAAGAGGACCAATATAGAAATTTTCCCACTGTCCAGTGCGAGTAGGAGGTCATTTGTTACCTTCAACAGGGTGGTCTCTGTGCTCTGAGAAGGTCTGTAGGCCGACTGATTAGGACTTAGAAGAGTGTGGTCATTTAGATAAGAAAAAAGTTGTTTTAAGACTAGTTTTTCAATTACTTTCGACAAACATGAAATATTAGACACAGGTCGATAGTTGTTTAAATTGTTTTGGTCTAACCCTTGTTTTTTCAGCAAGGGTTTTATAATAGCAGATTTACGTAATGAAGGAAATGTGCCAGATTTTAGACTTTCATTAACTATATTAGTTACTGTTGGGAGTAAGAGATCTAATGACTCAACCAATAGTGGAGTGGGGATGGGATCAAGAGAGCAGGACGTTGGCTTAGATTTTAGAATAATACTTTTGAACTCATTTTCCGTAACAGGCTGGAACATTTCAAAGCTTGACCTCACAGCAAAAGAAGGAGATAAATCATGTGGTGGCAACAACGTTCTGTCAAGTTCATCACGAATTTTAGGAATTTTGATGATAAAAAAGTTACAAAATATATCTGGTCGCTGATGCAGGGGATACACAGAGGGAAGGACCATAGCTTTACCACTCCCTCTGAGGTTATTGCATACGTTAAATAGCTGCCTACTAGTACTACTTGTGATTATTTTATTATTAAAATATGAAGTTTTTGCTTGATGTACAATATTAGTAACACATCGCTTGGCAGCGGAATAAATTTGCTTATTGACGGCAAGTCTCGACTTCAACCAAGTCTTTTCTGCTATACGTCGAGCTCTCTTGGCGCGTCGAAGTTCTTCCCTTATTGTTGAATACCACGGAGCTGATCGTGTTGACTTGACATTGTGGCGGGTGACAGGGGCATGTAAGTCCAGCACAGAGAGTAGTGTACTACTACATAAATTAAACGATTTATGTGTTCAGGATCTTTAATGTCAGATTAAACGATTAATGTGGTCAGGATGTTTACTATCAGATTAAACGATTAATGTGGTCAGGATCTTTACTGTCAGATTAAACGATTAATGTGGTCAGGATCTTTAATGTCAGATTAAACGATTAATGTGGTCAGGATCTTTAATGTCAGATTAAACGATTAATGTGGTCAGGATCTTTAATGTCAGATTAAACGATTACTGTGGTCGGGAAGACGTTCATGCAACATGGCTTACATGTTTATTAGGGCTGCGGAAATTAATGATTAATTTCTCGATTAATCGTTAAAATAATTTAACGATTAAATTACTTTTTAACGATTAATCGACCCATCACTTACTAATTTTTGGAAGTCAAAAAGTAAAAAAAATAATAATAATAAAATATAGCGGCCGATATATAATAAATTTCCTGAGGATTACACGAACATTTTGGTTTTAAAAATATTGACTGACGGGAATGTTCAAAATTTTGATAAAGTTTGCCTACCATGGTTCTAACACTTCGCCCATTTATCAAGCCAAATGAAAAGCGTATTAAGCTAATGGCAGTAAATGACGACAGCTCTTGTGATGAATTACTACGTTAAAAATGGAGATGAACTTTCCTGAATCCATTAACCCTCTACAATGGTGTAAAATTAATGAACACCGATATCCGATGTCATTCCTTGCCAAGACCGTTTTGTTCATACCAGTTACCTCAGTTCTATGTGAATGATTGTTCAGCTCGGCTGGTTATATTGTCATTAGACCCGCTCATCACTTGAACCAAATAATGTCAACACACTTGTCTTTTTGCGTAGTTTGTTAAAAGATGACATATAAAGGAGACATTCCAGTGTTATTAAGATTTTTAACAAGAACGTTTAATAAGTCTTACTTATCACATAATAAATTTTAATTTTTGGCTTTAATCGAAATTAACCATTAATTAATCGTTAATTTTTCAAAAGTTAAAGAGTAAAATTAAATTAATCTCTAACAGCGCTAATTTTTATACACAAACGGTGTTCTATTAAAAAAAATCCCCTTTAAAAGCAATGTTTTACATTCAGTTACCAAGGTTATCTTCTATTATTTTAAAGAAATCGAGTCATTACTTATTTTCACTCTGACGTCAGAGTGAGCTTTCATGACCAATATAAATGACTTTGATTTGAGGTAGACCCTTTGATGTCTAGGAAACTTATTATGGCACCTGCCTAACATCGTTAACGTATATTGATTGAAAAAAGTGTCCGTCCCTTGATGAATGAGGTTGAGGTCATTGATTAGTTTCTTTAATATACTGCTCAATTGATGTCATCTATAATAGACTGCTCAATTGATGTCATCTATAATATACTGATCAATTGATGTCATCTATAATATACTGCTCAATTGATGTCATCTATAATATATTGCTCAATTGATGTCATCTATAATATACTTCACAATTGATGTCATCTATAATATACTGCTCAATTGATGTCATCTATAATATACTGCTCAATTGATGTCATCTATAATATACTGCTCAATTGATGTCATCTATAATATACTGATCAATTGATGTCATCTATAATATACTGCTCAATTGATGTCATCTATAATATATTGCTCAATTGATGTCATCTATAATAAACTTCACAATTTATGTCATCTATAATATACTGCTCAATTGATGTCATCTATAATATACTGCTCAATTGATGTCATCATAGAAAGAAAACCTAACTTTAGTGGCGGCATAATAATGTTTTGTGACATGATGGACTTGCTATCAACATCACGACTTAATCTGTCATGGCTATCAACATCACGACTTAATCTGTCCTGGCTATCAACATCACGACTTAATCTGTCATGGCTATCAACATCACGACTTAATCTGTCACGGCTATCAACATCACGACTTAATCTGTCCTGGCTATCAACATCACGACTTAATCTGTCATGGATATCAACATCACGACTTAATCTGTCATGGCTATCAACATCACGACTTAATCTGTCCTGACTATCAACATCACGTCTTAATCTGTCATGGCTATCAACATCACGACTTAATCTGTCATGACTATCAACATCACGACTTAATCTGTCATGGCTATCAACATCACGACTTAATCTGTCATGGCTATCAACATCACGACTTAATCTGTCATGGCTATCAACATCACGACTTAATCTGTCATGGCTATCAACATCACGACTTAATCTGCCATGGCTATCAACATCACGACTTAATCTGTCATGGCTATCAACATCACGACTTAATCTGTCATGGCAATCAACATCACGACTTAATCTGTCATGGCTATCAACATCACGACTTAATCTGTCATGGCTATCAACATCACGACTTAATCTGTCATGGCTATCAACATCACGACTTAATCTGTCATGGCTATCAACATCACGACTTAATCTGTCATGGCTATCAACATCACGACTTAATCTGTCATGGCTATCAACATCACGACTTAATCTGTCATGGCTATCAACATCACGACTTAATCTGTCATGGCTATCAACATCACGACTTAATCTGTCATGGCTATCAACATCACGACTTAATCTGTCATGGCTATCAACATCACGACTTAATCTGTCCTGGCTATCAACATCACGACTTAATCTGTCATGGCTATCAACATCACGACTTAATCTGTCATGGCTATCAACATCACGACTTAATCTGTCATGACTATCAACATCACGACTTAATCTGTCATGGCTATCAACATCACGACTTAATCTGTCATGACTATCAACATCATCACTTAATCTGTCATGGCTATCAACATCACGACTTAATCTGTCATGGCTATCAACATCACGACTTAATCTGTCCTGGCTATCAACATCACGACTTAATCTGTCATGGCTATCAACATCACGACTTAATCTGTCATGGCTATCAACATCACGACTTAATCTGTCCTGGCTATCAACATCACGACTTAATCTGTCATGGCTATCAACATCACGACTTAATCTGTCATGGCTATCAACATCATGACTTAATCTGTCATGGGAGAAAGGGCTTACACTAGCTACAAGAGAAAGGTGTCATGGGAGAAAGGGCTTGCCCTAACAAAAGGAGAAAGGTGTCATGGCACAAGTCTCTGATTTACATACCTAGCCCTGGGTTATTAGAAATTAGGGTAGCTGTCGTTATAACACTTCAATCAATCTATATACCGCACCAGTCTAAATAAAGGTAATTGTTTATTTTTCTAAATGTGATATTTGTACAGTGGTGAACGAGAGAGAAATTAATAAGAAAAACCCGTAAAAAACCAAGTTTTTGACTATAAATCCTTTATGTACGAGAAGTAACTAAAAGAATGTTCATTATAATACGCAGCGCCAGACCATCCAGAAATACAAAATTGCAGTTGTGTCGTAAAAAATGTTTAATATAATGCGCACCGATCAGGCATATGTTTATAAAAAGAGCTGTCAATAAAATACGCACCTTATTGCGCGACAGAAAGGTTGTTCAATATAATACGCACCGCGACGCTCTATCTCAAAAAATAGCATGATACATAGGAATAAATAAAATAATCTAAAAAATCAATAATTTAATTACGGTACATGCGATCGATCTGAAATTTTGATACATTGTTTTTATTATCGGTACAAAACTGCCTGCAAAATTTCAGCTCGCTAGCTTACGATCAAGTGGGTTAAAAATTCGCTCAAAAGTTTTGGCGACAAGGGCGGGCGGTCGGTCGGGCGGCCGCAGACACCACGAGTTAATATAAAGGATTTAAAAGGAATTTCTTTTAAGAAAATATGTATCAAAATTAACAACTGTAACATATCTTGAATAAATTTTTGGGAGAATATTCGTATTCGTATTTTAGGCGCCAAATCTTTTCGTAAAAACGAGTTTTAATTTAATTTATTTCACTAGTCAAGTAAGACTTTATTACACTGTAAGCAAATCTTTAGGCTCTATTAGCGCAAATCCAAAATTTGAAGACCGGAGATATTCTGCTAAAGACGCCAAGAAATTAGGTTATGCCTTAAATCAAGTGATATATCTTTATACTTACCTATTTATAACTTGGAATTTTCCAAATCTCTTTATTGTCTGATATTAACGATTTCATGTTCGAGTGTTGTTTTGATGCTAAGCCAAAAGCTGGAGATTTTAATAGATCAGAGATCTGCAATGTGATGCTAGATACTTAATAGAGAGAACAGCTGTTGTTGTGTTATGTTGTATTATGTTGTGTTATGTTGTGTTATGTTGTGTTATGTTGTGTTATGTTGTGTTATGTTGTGTTATGTTGTATTATGTTGTGTTATGTTGTGTTATGTTGTGTTATGTTGTATTATGTTGTATTATGTTGTATTATGTTGTATTATGTTGTATTATGTTGTAGAACTGCTCTGAGTGAGAGCAATAACTCGTACTGCAAACTCTTAATTCTATTGGCATAAAGTCCCCTGTAATTTTTGCACACAGGTATTCTAACTTTGATCTTAAAATCGCAACGACAAATTCGACTTCAGCGATTAAATCAGCACAAATGTATTAACTGGACATCCCATGATATGTACGCAATAGACAATGAAAATGTTTTGGTTTTCTGATATTATTGGTAGGCTGGGATATTAAATTATTGTTTATTATGGAAAGTATAAATATCGAGACAAAAACAAACATTTGAAACACAACTCTGTCGATCATGTATTTCAATATTTACATTTGGCTGGTCTTTAAAAATATGATTTCTGATGATCTCTTTGAATTATTTTAAACGTCAATAGCATTTGAATTAAGTTATCCCTGTCATGGCAATAATATTTCAATAAAATTCAAATTATGTTGCATTCAAGACTTATTTAAAAAATGTGTCTCTTTCGAACCGCTGCTAAAATAGCCTGACATAATTCTTATTTCGTGAACATTGTAATACTGAACATTCTATGCCATATTTCTTATTTCATGTACATGATAATATTGAACATTCTATGCCATAGTAATTATTTCATGTACATGATAATATTGAACATTCTATGCCATAGTAATTATTTCATGTACATGATAATATTGAACATTCTATGCCATAGTAATTATTTCATGTACATGATAATATTGAACATTCTATGCCATAGTAATTATTTCATGTACATGATAATATTGAACATTCTATGCCATAGTAATTATTTCATGTACATGATAATATTGAACATTCTATGTCATAGTAATTATTTCATGTACATGATAATATTGAACATTCTATGCCATAGTAATTATTTCATGTACATGATAATATTGAACATTCTATGCCATAGTAATTATTTCATGTACATGATAATATTGAACATTCTATGCCATAGTAATTATTTCATGTACATGATAATATTGAACATTCTATGCCATAGTAATTATTTCATGTACATGATAATATTGAACATTCTATGCCATAGTAATTATATCATGTACATGATAATATTGAACATTCTATGCCATAGTAATTATTTCATGTACATGATAATATTGAACATTCTATGCCATAGTAATTATTTCATGTACATGATAATATTGAACATTCTATGCCATAGTAATTATTTCATGTACATGATAATATTGAACATTCTATGCCATAGTAATTATTTCATGTACATGATAATATTGAACATTCTATGCCATAGTAATTATTTCATGTACATGATAATATTGAACATTCTATGTCATAGTAATTATTTCATGTACATGATAATATTGAACATTCTATGCCATAGTAATTATTTCATGTACATGATAATATTGAACATTCTATGTCATAGTAATTATTTCATGTACATGATAATATTGAACATTCTATGCCATAGTAATTATTTCATGTACATGATAATATTGAACATTCTATGCCATAGTAATTATTTCATGTACATGATAATATTGAACATTCTATGCCATAGTAATTATTTCATGTACATGATAATATTGAACATTCTATGCCATAGTAATTATTTCATGTACATGATAATATTGAACATTCTATGCCATAGTAATTATATCATGTACATGATAATATTGAACATTCTATGCCATAGTAATTATTTCATGTACATGATAATATTGAACATTCTATGCCATAGTAATTATTTCATGTACATGATAATATTTAACATTCTATGCCATAGTAATTATTTCATGTACATGATAATATTGAACATTCTATGCCATAGTAATTATTTCATGTACATGATAATATTGAACATTCTATGCCATAGTAATTATTTCATGTACATGATAATATTGAACATTCTATGCCATAGTAATTATTTCATGTACATGATAATATTGAACATTCTATGTCATAGTAATTATTTCATGTACATGATAATATTGAACATTCTATGCCATAGTAATTATTTCATGTACATGATAATATTGAACATTCTATGCCATAGTAATTATTTCATGTACATGATAATATTGAACATTCTATGCCATAGTAATTATTTCATGTACATGATAATATTGAACATTCTATGCCATAGTAATTATTTCATGTACATGATAATATTGAACATTCTATGCCATAGTAATTATTTCATGTACATGATAATATTGAACATTATATGCCATAGTAATTATTTAATGTACATGATAATAGTTAATATTCCATGCCATAGTAATTATTTCATGAACAGGATAATATTGAAACCTCTATGAGATAATATACTTATTTCAGAAACATTGTAACACTGAAATTCTATTGCATAATTCATTTTTTATGAATATAGCATTACTGAAATTCTCAGGCACGATTCATATTTCATGACCACTATATGACGTTCTATATGAGAGGACTGTGTATCAAAAGCAGCCGTTCCCCAAGGGAGAACCCTCGTCGATGCATCAGCCGCGCCTTGCCAAACAGCTCCAGACGTGCCAGTGGTTATCTTGTTCTTATGAAACGGCTCCAAACTTGGTAATAGTATGGGGTGAATTATTTGTTGAGCTTGACATGGTGAAAGTTAATGTATTGGGGAAATTTCAAAATGTATTTTTTGGATGAACTGTCAAAAGGTATTGTCTGGGTGAATATTTAAAAGAGTATTGCTTGATTAATTGTTAATTGTCTGAGATAAATGTCACGAACATAAAAACACAAAACATCTAGCGTTGACGAATCACATCTATGACCATCTATGACTATCTATCACTATCTAGCGGTAGGCAATTTGGTCTCTTATAAAACCATATTAATCATGTGATAGAGGGACCTAGGTATCAAAATGCAATTGTTTTGTTTTAAAAGTTTATTAACCACATACAATTAAAAGATATTATTACTGTTTGTAAATAAATGTAAGATTGATTATCTAAAACAGTGTCTCTACTAATTTATTAAATAAAAATGGATAATACATTAGAAAATGTTATATAAAGTATCATTTATTATATAAGCTAGCATGTTCTACAAACTTCATGCAAATAGCATGTTTTACCTAAACTAGCACTTTATACATACACAATTATTTCTTACAAAGACCCCCACTTGTGACAGGTAACAAAGTAGTCCCCAGTAAGAGAAACCATTCAACTAAATTTTACACACTCCATTTCTCTCTCCCCCCTCCCCACTACCCAACAATTTTCTATTGATTTTTACTCCAAGATATCCTCTTTCTTGTTACTGATTAAGGTCAAAGTTCACAATATGTCAACAGACGACTTTTTTCAGATGTACATGAACGAAGATGATGTCGTCATCTTTAATTGACAATTGATCGTTTGGACAAATGACTCTTAAAATAAATTACAAGCTATTTCTAAAAAAAAATCTTATCTTTAAAAAAATAATAATATTTATTTAACCTGAAAATGATATAGGGTTAAAATAAAAGCCTGCATAAGTGAAGATAATTACGTCAATGTATCAATTATCTTTTAATTTTGACACTATATGTTTAATTTTCATTAACTTTTAAAACATACTAACAGACACACATTTATCTGCTTAATTAATAATAAATCTATTTAAAAATACATATTTTGTTTTCTAGTGTTGCTCAGCTCATCAAATAGCAACCATCGCTTTCACTACAATCCATTTTACCATTTCAATTTAAGTTTTTGAAAATTTCATTTCTACCGTGGAGTTGGAACAGACCATTCATTTCCCTTTCCTTCCTATGTGAACAAATCGTATACTTAACAACATTATATGTCAATGCTACTCGTTTTAGTTTTAAAAAAAATATTTTAATCAGTTTTCACCTTGCGTATATCCTCGATGTGAGGACAAAGACTTTTCCACTGAGATATATAAACAAATGATATCGCCGATTTGCAAATCGATTGACAATAAATAATAAATATAATCGAGAATTACTTAAAATTCTTGAGTAATATTCGATCTCACTATAACTAAATATTAAATATAAACAAAACATTATAAGCAAATGACAAAAAAAATAATAATTCTATGGAGATAGACATAGGGCCTCCATATTAGAAAGGTAATACAAACATTCATCATATCAACACCATCGCGCCGCATGCTCTTGAAAGATGGATGACAAAACACCTATAGAATTACAATGTCAGTTAAATAAAAAAAAACTGCTGAAAACTAACAAATTTAAATTATTCATTAAATATTATTATTGGATTATGATTGACTCATGTTTTATCACCGAAAATCGATAGGTATGAAAACTTTTAGCTCAATCGAGCACGTGAAGTAGCTATAATTAGTGGCGTAGCAAGTGGAGGAAAAGGGGGGGGGGCAAATCCCGGGGCGGCACTTTGTTAGAGGCGGCAAATTCCTCGTCGTTATTAAGATTATAAGGGTGAACATTTTAAACAGTCTTTGAGCTTTTTATCAAAATAAAATAAAAAACCAAATAAGAAATAAATGAAAGACATACAGAAAGTATCCTAAAATATGTGATCGTTTCTACAGCTAAACCTTACAATTCCATGTTGGATATAAATTCTTCTGATACAAATGTTACAGAACTGAAAAAGCAAGAGTCCTAAGCGATATGAGAATGAGAAACTGATTTTCTGGTAACTAATTGATTCTTCAAATTTGAAATCCGCTCAAGTTGTAGATCTGGACATTAATGTACCCTATCAATTTCAAACATGAACCGAGGCAACCGAATGCTCCAAGCGGCACTTTAATGGGGGCGGCAGATTCCTCATTGTTGATTAGATCTAAAATGAAAAAGACTTTAAAATAAAGTTTAATAAAAACAAAGATAACCAAAGTAAACAATTAATAAAAGTTAAAAGAAATGAAGGAACTATATTAAATTACTTGAAAGTTTCTAATGGCAATACGTTTTTCAAAATTAAACTAAAATCTTCAGATACTAATGCTACTGAACTGAAAAACCAAGAGACTGAAGTAGTATAAGAACATACAACTGATGCTCTGGTACCTGTAATTGATTCAAATTTGACAGCTACTCATCTTGTCAAAGAGAAAACTGTTGTATCCGTTATATTCCAACACCACCAATGAGATTTCAACAACATACATGGACTTAATTGATATAAATACGTTGTACGTATGTACAGATGAAAATTTGAGATTACTATACGTTTAACGAGAAAGAAAGAGGGTCCCTCATATTAACATTATTTTTCCCAATTAGACACGGACCTCACACATACAATACACATGATTTTAACGTTTGTATTTAATGCGGAAAAAATTGCTGACTAAAATTGCTGACTAAAATGGCTTGTTTTCCTAAAGCATCATTATTACCACGTTTTTATTAACATGCTTTCGTTCCTGTGGCAAAATTTCCAACGTAAAATTAAACCACTTCTGACAGCCCTAGAGATATCAAAATTTTACCACTGATAGATCTTGGCTGACAATGCATTGTATTAAAATTTCAGATCGATCGAACGTACCGCAATTAAATTATTGCATTTTTTAGTTTATCTCTATTTAAGCATCTGTATCCAACAGCCGTTATTGGATTTCGCGTGCCGAGTTCACCTCGTGACCTCATCGCCGTGGCATTAAAACTTTGGACGGGCGCTCATGAGGTATTTGGTAAAATAAAGGTAAAAATATTTAAAAAAAACCAGGTTGTTATAATTGGAAGGAAAAAAAAATAAATAAATAGAAGGAATAAAAGATTTGTGAAAAACCACGTTTTTTATAAGTGGACTAAAAAGAATAAAATAATTTAAACTTTATAAGTTCAAGTACGTTAATTTAATATGACTAAAGACGGGGGGCGGGTGCTTAAGGGGTTTTACATATGCGGTTCACTCATTCTCTCACTAATAGATCCCTCTTTTGCTTTCTAAATTATAAATATTTAATTTTTATACCAAACACCCGCCCAACGTTTTTAGTCATATCACACAAATGTACCTGAACTTATAAATTTAAAATTATTTTATTCTTTTTAGACCACTTAAAAAAACGTGTTTTTTAAAAAATATTTTTTACCTCTATCTATTTTAATGTCTCTTTAGTGGCATAAACTAAAATAATTTACACAATATTTTATGTAACAGAATTAAAAACTGGCATAAAATAAATTCTTTCTTTTTTCTTTCACCAGCGGATCTATTGGAATTTGAAATTTTCACTTTGAATTAGAGAAATCAAATTAAAGAAATCAAATTTTAAGTAGTTTACTGACATTGTCAAGCAAAGACTGTTTTACATCACGTTTTAAATAATGAGACAATGAATACCAGCCCACTTTATTTATTCAAGTTTATTCAGATATTTAGATTCGAAATTACCCTGCCCGATGCCAATATAATGTCATTAATTCGAACATTGCTAACAACTGTCTTAGGTAGTGCCAGTTGCGTGAGAAGCTTCTCGGAGATTAAGTTAATGAAAAAATTAATTACCATCAATAATAAATGCACGAATATTGACTAATCTATAGCTAAATGTTTTATTTTTTGTACCAAAGATCTTACTAAGTCTTGTATATAATTGAAAAAAATTAATTGTGTCGTTTAATTTTGTTAATCTTCTTTGACAAGGGAAATAAATATGAAAAAATAAACAAAAAACTTTTTTTAAAAGAATGAGGCCCAGCTGCAGTGAGGAATGTAGAATCTCGCATGAAAAAGGAGAAAATAATTTTTTAGTCACAAACTAAGTAGTCACACAGGGGGAATCATAACTCTAAGTTTTATCGATATTTATTGTGATCGATTGTGAGATTTAATGTGAGATATAAAATTTGATCAACTAACACAAAAGTTAAAGGCACAATAGAAATGTTTGATGAAAGACTGTCCCTAACAAAGTCCTCCGCTGACCTGGAGAGGAGAATGGAAACATTAGAACCTCTTACGATCACGAGGTTATGGGACACAAAAACAAAACAAAAACAACAAAACAAAAAACGCCGATTGGTTATCTATTTTTATTAGGTGATTTCCCAAAGGTTTTTTCAACATTTTGCTTACCCAATATACTGATATATAGAGATAAACTAAAAATGCATTAATTTAATGCAAACTTTAATAGCATAATCCTCTCCACAAGCCAAACCTACTGTGAAAATTTCAGCAGTCTAGAACGTCAGAAAACGTGTTTAGGAGCGTTTTCAAAAAGTTGAAATCCTTACGACATATACAGATCCGCCTTCGTGCACGAGTTAATAGGATAGGGGCCTCAAAAATACAAGCTTATATAATTTTAGTACTTATACAGCAATATTATTTTTACTCAGGTAAATTAATTTTACGAACAAATAATAATTACGAACACAATATGTTTGATTATATTAGAAATAGATGTTCATTAAAAGCTTTCGTATGCTATTAATTTGATATTTCAACTTAACAACATTTTAGTTCAATTAAAAATGCATATTGCATGCTGCATACTGCATATATTTGAACTTAAACACATTTTAGTTCAATGAAAAACATGAACATCGGAATTAAAATTGTTTACTTATTTGTACGTTAGAGAATCAAAATTACTTTAATTATCTCTTAACGTTTTCTTGTAATAGCTAATAATTTTGTTTACATTCGTCACTTCTACCCGGTCTTATTATTTTTGACGCAATAATCTTCTGTATAGAATGAATCCAACATTTATTTAAATGATAAACGTAGCTTATATGTACCGTAATGTCAATTATATGTTGTAGTTGGGATATGAATGTTTTACATTGGATGCATTGTAATTGTTGATTATGTGCTACTATTTTTATGTAACTAAAAGGAACTAAATGAATACTTAAAGAATGCTTTGATATTTGCTTAGGGCCCGTCCATAAATGACCTAACGCGATTTTGGCCGATTTTTCACTCCTCGGTCTTCACGCGTCGTCACAAAAACGTATACCCCCCTCCAATGACGTCACAAAGCTTTGACCCACCCCCCATAAAAGCTTCTATTTGAAAAAGAGCATTTTCATATCACTTTTTTGTCATTTAAGTATGTATTTAGTTAATTTAGTGTAAGGTTGCACTCAAATATCGTAACACGCTTGAAATCATTGAAAACTTCATAAAATAAATTGTAAGAAATCAAATATTTAAGTGGAACTTATTTAAAGTTGTGAGTTTTGATGTGACGTCACATTTCTCAAACACCCCCTCCCCCTCTTCACACATCGTCACTAATGTGTGGATCCCCCTCCCCCCTAGGTGCGTGCCGTCATTTATGGACGGCTCCTAACATTTTATTTGGAGAAAATATCCTTTTAATACAGGGGTGGGCAAACTACGGTCCGCGTGCCGCATGCGGCCCACCAGAGTATATTATGTGGCCTGTAGGCATGTATATCTTGCGTCGATGTTAATTTTCTTTGTTTAGAATTTTTGCTATATTTTTTAATTTTATTCCAAGTATTTGATTGGAATCTAGGGATATTAAATCGGTTTTATGGCTCCAGAATTGTCTAGTGATCATTTTTCATTAATTATTAACATCCTTATTCGAAATTGCATTTCCACTCAACCGGTAGTGGCGTTTTTTACGATTTACATTTTGGCGGTTTTGTAAAAATTATAATTTGAAAGCGAATAGACGTTGATTTAACCATGAGTGCTGCCAAAAAAACGAAAGATTGAGGACGGATGTCGTGATTTTAATGATGAATGGACCGCTAAATATAGATTCACGAGCGTCGGCAGCAAAGCAGTCTGCTTGCTGTAGAATGAGCGTGTAAGCGTCATTAAGGAGTACAACTTAAAAAGACACCACCAAACAAAACATTTGGATTTCGGGCACAATTAACAAACGCAGAGAGAAAAGGAATTGAACGGAGTCGGTTAATAATTTAAAGAAGCAGCAAACTGTATTTTACCAAACAAGATGATGCAGCCGAAGCCAGTTTTGTGCTGTTCCATAAGATTGTAATACGTCTTATTCTGACAGCGTGTTCATCAAGGAATACTTGTCAGAAGCAACAAACATTATGTGTCCAGAACAGAAAACAAAATTTGATAGCATTTCTTTATCAAGGAGAACTGTAGTAAGGCGTGTTGAAAAAATAAGTGACAGTTTGATGCACCAAAGAAAAAATAAGTGACAGTTTGATGCACCAAAATTGAGATGCAAACAAGGATATTTTGTGGTTCTCTCTTGCGTTGTATGAAATTACCGATGTAAAGGACACAGCACAATTGTTGGTATTTATACGGGGAATAAACACTCGTTTCGAACTTACTGAAGAATTACTAAGTGTTTAGCCACACAAAGATACAACTTCATGCAAGGATTTATTCAATGCTGTTGAGAAATGTGTTGACAGAACTGTGTTGGTTCGGAGCAAGATAGCAAGTGTAACTACCGATGGAGCGCGTGTTTTGACTGAAAAAACGTAGGTCTTGTGAAGTTGATAAAAAAAATAAAATTAAAGAAGAACACCTGACCATATACTCTTACTTATCCACTGTGTCATCCATCAGGCAAGTCTGTGTATAGATGCGTTGAATATCAAGCATGTTATTGACCCAGTTGTCAGTGTGATAAACCTCACCAGAGCCAGAGCACTTAACCACAGGCAGTTCAGGGCACTGCTTGAAGATTTGGAAACTGAATATTATGATATTATCTACCACATCATTGTCCGCTGGCTAAGCCTGCGGTGTGGGATCTCAAGGAAGAAGTAGTTATGTTCCTGGAGATGAAGGATTTTGTTTGTGACTTTGTTACTAACATTGTTAATGAGGAGTGGAAGTCAGAGTTCATGTTTACCATTGAAATTATGGAAAAGTGTAATGAACTGAATGTCAAACCTTAGGGCAATAGCTTCTTTGCACATGAAATGTATGTGCATGTTAAATCATTTCAGGCAAAGCTATCCTTGTTCTCCCGGCAAGCAGGTGAAAACAGGTTTTGTCATTTCTCTTTGCTAAAACAGAAAACCATTTCTGGTAAAATGGCTGACAAGTACAAGGCTCACTTGGATGCCTTGGCTGTGAAATTTGAACGGAGATTCCAAGACTTCAAGAACATGGAATCACTCTTTAATATCCTCATTTCGCCATTTAGTGCAGAAGCTGATTTAGCCCCAGACGATATACAGTTAGAACTGCTTGACCTACAGCAGATTATGACCTGAAGGAGAAGTTCAGTTCAGTTCTTCTGCTGGAGTTTTATGGACGTTTGCCATCAGTGGCATTTCCACACTTAAAATTTGCTGCCAAACTTGTGTCACTATTTGGGTTCGCATACATCTGTGAGCAAGCTTTTTATTGCATGAAAATAAACAAGTCTAAGAACATATCAATGTTGACTGACTGCAATTTAGTCATGTGAATCATAACCAGTAAACCGGTTCCACAGTTCAAAAACATTATTGAAAATTGTTAACAGTTACATACTTCTCATTAGCTATAATTGTACTCTATGGTCAGCTTATACTTATATGATGTAAATTACGTTCCTACTTCTTCATAGTTATCATGACAGGTAACAATAAACTTTTGTTGAAATAATATTGAAACGTAAAATCTTATTTTCAAGTTAGAAACTGTTTCAGTTCGTATTTTAAAATGTAATGTACGTGTGTAATAGAATGTGAAAGTGAAATAGAATAAAATATTTTAAAAATCTTTTTTTAAAAATTACACGCTTTTATTTACATATAGAAAGTGCACTAAAAAGAAGAAGAAAAAATAATTATATGATAACAGGTGAAATGACTGAACCTATCCACTGCACATGGGGCGCCCATCACAAATCATTTCTCTTTGCAGCTTTTCTTTTGCATATAGATAAATATTTCTAATTAATTTGATAGTATCATGTATATGAATTATGATCAAAGTTTTGAAACTAATTTGTTTATCAATATTCATACAAATTTGTATTTATGTTTCGCAGCCTTGTACATGATAGAGAATTGTGATGAGCGCCCCACGCTTTTATGTGCAGTGGATAGGTTCAGTCATTTCACCTGTTATCATAGAAAATTTTTATTTTCTTCTTTTTAGTGCACTTTTATTATGTAAATAAAAGCGTGTCCTTTTAAAAAAAAATAATTTTTAATTATTTTATTTTCTACTTTTTAGTATCAAAATTTTTAAGATCAATTTTTCGACATAATCAATTCAAATCAGTGGTAAAACGATAGATTATTAATAACAAATTTATGTATTAAAAAACACAGTTACCCAAATGAAAAATTAAATTGAACCCAGTAGCCTACCTCCAAGTCGAAAATCCATAACGTTAACGCCAACAATTCGGCCAGCTAGGCTACACAAATTTGCGTTATTTTTAAACTTATAATAAAATCTCTTTACCGTCAAATTATGACGTCAACACATTGAAATTACTTGTATCCCTCTAGGGCGAATTGAGTTATGGTTCACTGATGTGAGTGATAATATAGAAATAAACTAACACTAAAAATGCATGAATTTAATCACGGTACATTCGATCGATCTGAAATTTTGATACAATGCATTGTGATCCACGATCTATCTGTTGTAAAATTTTGAGATCTTTAGGACCATAAGAAGTGGTTTTAATTTTACGTTACAAGATTTGACGGAAGGAAGGATGGATGGAACATACAACATACAAACGGTTTAAGTTAAATAAAATGTAAAAAAATCTTTTTTTAAAAAGGACACGCTTTTATTTACAAACATTTACAGACTGAAACGCGCTGATCTCCCCTGTCCTTAATGTAAACACGGGAATTTGGTAAACGAGGGCTGGAGTGAAACCAGTCAGCCGTGGAGGTCAACTCTAGCAGACTACTATACATTCTAAATAGTGATAAATAGAGATAAACTAAAAATTGATTAATCTAATTACGGTACATTCGATCGATCTGAAATTTTGATGCATTGTCATCCAAGATCTATCTGTGGTAAAATTTTGAGATCTCTAGGACCATCAGAAGTGGTTTAATTTTACGTTTCAAGATTTGAAGGAAGGATGGATGGATGGATACACCATACAAACAGTGTGACTTAAATAAAAGCGTGTAAAAAGAGCGTTTAATAATAATGACAGTTTTATGGTTATAATCATTAAATCATATGTTATACATTGTAAATTGTAATTGAAGAAGACAAAATATTATGCGGCCCGCCTATAACAATAAAGTTTTCAATGCCGCCCATCATAGAAAAAAGTTTGCTCCCCCCTGTTTTAATAGGACGTTTAAGTCAAATGACAAGAAACAAAGCTGATATTTTAATGTTATAGTCTCACTACAAAGCTGATATTTTAATGTTATAGCCTCACTACAAAGCTGATATTTTAATGTTATAGTCCCACCACAAAGCTGATATTTTAATATTATAGTCTCACTACAAAGCTGATATTTTAATATTATAGCCTCACTACAAAGCTGATATTTTAATGTTATAGTCTCACTACAAAGCTGATATTTTAAAGTTATAGCCTCACTACAAAGCTGATATTTTAATGTTATAGCCTCACCGAGACACTTCAAGCTGTAAAGACCAAACCCTCCTTGTACTTAGCTGAAACCGAAAGGTTGGTAATAAGACAACAAGTTCAACACCATCGACCATGTCCCACTGGACATCAAAGAAATCTCTAGCAATCCCATAGAAACACGAGACAGAGGTGATTCCCTGCAGACCCTCATCCCCCTCCCAGTGTCTGTCTCCCGTCTAACCTCAGATCTGGCACCTCGCTGGTAGACACAGTTGACCTTTACAATGAGTGCTCGCACTTTGACACAGTCTCAATGCGTACCAACCTACCATCCTTCACCTGAATACATTGCACTGACACTGTCTCCACGCGTACCATCCTACCATCCATCACCTAATACAGTGCACTGACACTGTCTCCACGCGTACCATCCTAACATCCATCACCTAATACAGTGCACTGACACAGTCTCCACGCCTACCATCCTACCATCCATCACCTAATACATTGCACTGACACAATCTCCAAGCGTACCATCCTACCATCCATCACCTAATACAGTGCACTGACACAGTCTCCACGCCTACCATCCTACCATCCATCACCTAATACATTGCACTGACAGTCTCCACGCCTACCATCCTACCATCCATCACCTAATACATTGCACTGACACAATCTCCAAGCGTACCATCCTACCATCCATCACCTAATACATTGCACTGACACAATCTCCAAGCCTACCATCCTACCATCCTGATACAGTTGTCTAGACGTTGAGTGATGATTCTCGTGTTTGACCCGTCAGGTCTGTTAGCACTAATGGACGTCCGTCGGGCGACGTGCGGACTGAAGCACAGACCACAGCGACAACGCGGTCAGTGTAGCACTTGTAAGACAGGGGTCTTCAAAGTGTTTCAGTTCGGGCTGATGTATTCAGGCAATTAGTTTTGTCTGATGGAAAGGCCAGGTTCTATCTTCAGGGGTCAGCAAAATTATATTTTTGGGGCTAATTTGTTTTAACGTAATTTTTTTTGGTGAGTGCTTTAACAAATCCAGCACACACAAACACACCAAAACTAGATGAGTATTGATTATGTAGTGCAAATTGACGTCAGACTTTAAAGGGTTATTCATCTATTCTTCTGAAATGTCATCATCTTTGCGATCAACCTTCTACTTCTAGTCGCTATCACGGCCCTGCAGATGAGTGTTCTGAAGAATGTAGTTTACCGGCAAGTATAGCTCAATAAATAATATAGTGTTCTGTCAAGTACAGCTCAATAGATCATATAGTGTTCTGTCAAGTACAGCTCAATAAATGATATAGTGTTCTGTCAAGTACAGCTCAATAAATAATATAGTGTTCTGTCATGTATAGCTCAATAAATAATATAGTTTACTGTCAAGTATAGTTCAATAAATAATATAGTTTACTGTCAATTAAAGCTCAATAAAGAATATAGTTTACTGTCAAGTATAGGTCATTAAAGAGTATGGTAGATAATGGAGTATGGAAGTAACATCTATAGTAAAAACACAGTCTAACTTGCTAGCCTATGAAATGACCATTACTAATGTCCTCTGTCTTTATCTGCTTCTATCTATTTATCCAGCCAACACTCTAGTCACAAGGAAATCCTAGGACATTCCAGCACACGACAGCGATGAGATCTGTTGATTCATCAAGCCACGCTTTGTACCTTACAGTCGACACCATCGAGTCCGCAAACATAACGATCTTTAGAACAAAACCCGGATAACCGCGGATACTAATGCGCGCGTTTGACAAACACCATGGAAGCCTCAAGTGCCAGTAACCAGCCGCACAATGCCGCGAGCACTCTCCCTGCCCCCCACGGGCAGCACCGACAGGCGAACCATGAGTCGCGCACGGCTGACGCGTTGACACTGTCAACAAACCATTTACCATTGAGACTTAAAATGTGAAAGTTCATTTCAGCGTTCCAGAAAATACGCTCTTTGATCTTCTTGGTTTCATACTGGGAACACTTTGACAACCAGGCATGTTGGGATAGATAAGTCTTCAGTTAAAAGAACAAAGAAAAGATGGCAAAGTTAAGGTTATTGGAATTTATTTAGAATTTGTTCTGATAGAAATTAACGTTTGTGTGGTTGATTTGTAGCGCATTGTTACAGTTTCTGTGATTTGCTATATCCAATCGTCTGATGATCTATTCGTACAAACCATCTGATGATGTATTCGTACTAACCATCTGTATCATGCAGCACGGGTAAGTCGCTTTAATGTTTATTTTCGTGTTTGAATAATTGGTTTTAATCCGAACAATATTTTTTGAAGATATGAACGAGGCGTGTCATTTTAAATAGCATGTTAATATATACGTTTCTAATCAAGGGATGTAAGCGTTGTAGAAAAACATGTATAATAATAATCCATTCTTACAATATATGCCATGGTATTCAATGGTTATGCTAACAATGTTACTTGGTTACAGTTAACAATATTCTATGGTTAAAGTTTACTAGAACATGCCATGTTTATGGTATATATTCCATGGACAAGGTATACAATTATCCAAGTTTGCAGTATTCTATATTCCATATCTACAGAATACAATATTCCATGTTTTCTGTTTACGGCATCCAACGCATACAATATAAACAAATGGATTGTTGTATGATAAACATGTTCCATGGTTGTATGATAACAGGTTCCATGGTTGTATGATAACATGTTCCATGGTTGTATGATAACATGTTCCATGGTTGTATGATAACATGTTCCATGGTTGTATGATAACATGTTCCATGGTTGTATGATAACATGTTCCATGGTTGTATGATAACCTGTTCCATGGTTGTATGATAACATGTTCCATGGTTGTAGGATAACATGTTCCATGGTTGTATGATAACATGTTTCATGGCTGTATGATAACATGTTCCATGGTTGTTATGAAGGGAGAGAATAACAAAAAATTTCTCTGGAGACATACCTTGGTGTTCCGAGCAAATATAATTTAAAATATTGCGTCATCAAATTTGAGCGGCCGCAAAAAAATCATTTTTAAATCGTTTTGTCATGTGTAGTAAAAGATAGTGAATAAAGGGGCGTTGGCTAGGCATTAGGTGATCTGGACTAGTCTTATGTGATTTGTTTTCTTTTACTTTATATTATCGGTATGTCTAGTGACATGGTTTGTTAACTTTTCAAAGTTGATTAATGGAGTTGGAGTCTGAAACCTAGTGGTATACTGTAGACAGTAACGAGCTTGGGTGTATAATTATATAGTTTAAATCCGACAAGTTGAATAAAGAGGCGGAAACTATGAATATTGGATTTTTACCAAGTTTTTTTTATCAACTTGCTTTCGTTCCTGTGTGTCTGTCTACGATTTTTCAAATCTGCCAACGTAAAATTAAACCATTTCTGATGATCCTAGAGATCTCAAAATATTACCACAGAAAGATCTCGGATGACAATGCATTGTATCAAAATTTTAGATCGATCCAATGTACCGTTTTTTAAATTATTGAAAATTTTAGTTTACCTATATATAAGCCTATGTATTATCCGTCTGCCCTTGTTTACATTACATTCACGTGCCGAGTTCACACCAACCACAACCACATCAACCATGTTTAACATCAAGGGGAGATCAGATATTTCCAGTCTGTAAATGTTTGTCTGGCAATGCGTATTATATTTGAACATAATCAATACTTCAAAATTCACCATAGCATACACTTAGACTAAAAAGAATAAAATAAATAGAAGTGAAAAAAATATTTTTAAAAACCATGTTTTTATAAGCGGACTAAAAAAAAGAAAATAAATTTTAAAAATTTAAAATTTAAAACATTTTTTTTCACAGAATTGTGAGAGAAAAATATTTTTCTGGATTGATAAAAATTTCAAACTTATATGCTCAAGTACTATGATGTAATATGACTAAAAACGTGGGGCGGGCGCTTCTCAGGCTTAACTAACTCAATTCAATAATTTTCTTACTCGTAATTTGTAAAACCTAATCATTTTAGCCAAACGCCTAAAAAGCGCCCGCCCACGTTTTTAGTCATTTACAGACTGGAAATGACTGATCTCCCCTTGATGTTAAACATGGTTTTTGTGGTCGGGGTTGGTGTGAACTCGGCACGTGAATGTAATGTAAACAAGGGCAGACGGATAATACATAGGCTTATATATAGATAAACTAAAAAGTTCAATTATTTAATAACGGTACAGTCGATCGATCTGAAATTTTGATACAATGCATTGTCATCCAAGATCTATCTGTGGTAAAATTTTGAGATCATCAGAAGTGGTGTAATTTTACGTTGGCAGATTTGAAAAATTGTGGACGGACACACGGGAACGAAAGCGAGTTAATTTAACGTGCTAAAAATAAATAGAGGTAAAAAAAGATTTTTAAAAACCACGTTTTTATAAGTGTACTAAAAAGAAGAAAATAATTTAAAACTAATGAGTTCAAGTACTCTCATATAATATGACTAAAAACGTTGGGATGGCGCTTATGAGGTTTTACATATGCAGTTCACTCATTGTCTCACTTATAGATATTTTTTTTGTGTGCCTTCTTAATTATAAATCTTTAATTTTTATACCAAACACCCGCCCCACTTTTAGTCATATGATATGAAAGTACTTGAACTTATTAGTTTAAAATTATTTTCTTTTTTTAGTACACTTATAAAAACGAGGTTTTTAAAAATATTTTTTTTCCTCTATTTTTTTTATACCAAACACCTCATAAACGCCCGCCCAACGTTTTAAAAACATGATGATGTGGTCACGGGGTGAACTCATGGATGTCAACAAAAGCAGACGGTACAGATGCTTATATATAGATAAAATTAAAGGTTCAATAATTTACTAACGGTACATTCGATCGATCTGAAATTTCGATACAATGCATTGTCATCCAAGTTCTATCTGTGATAAAATTTTGAGATCTCTAGAACCATCAAAAGGGGTTTAATTTTACGTTGGCAGATTTGAAAAAATTGTTGGACAGACAATGCCACAGGAACGAAAGCGAGTAAATAAAACGTGGTTAAAAAAAGGACAGAAAAAATTGTCAGTGCGGAGAAAATAGTGCGCCGGTCCCTGACGCAATGGAAAAATTTCCTGCCGGTCCGCCATACTAAAACGTTTGAGAAGCACTGCTCTACGGTACACTTCATTTTAAAGTACCTAATACACTATAGTACACTATATGCTACAGTGAACTCCACTACAGTACACTATACTCTACAGTACACTATACTCTACAGTACACTATACTCTACAGTACACTATACTTTAGGGGCCGTCCATAAAGTACGTCACGCTATTTTTGACCATTTTTAACTCCCCCTGCCACAAACTGTCACACTTTCGAACAAAATTTTTGTTTGTTATTAACAAAATAATCCAAATTTAATATAAAAGAGCGTGACGTCACACATGGCCGGACACCCCCCTCCCCCTGTCACAAAGTGTCACACTTTCTTACACCCCCTCCCCCCCTCTGGAGCGTGACGTACTTTATGGACGGCCCCTGAAAGTACACTACACAGTACACTATAATCTCACTCTCCTTATTGCGTGATAGTTTACAGGAAAGTTAACTGTACAATGCACACACAAATTATTTACAAAATGCGTTGATGACATGTAGACTACTTATAATTTTTCGAAAAGAATGTTTCTTTTTAAAGATACGTTTAATCTAATTATCTAACTTATAATTCTAATTTAAAGATGTAATCTATAAATATTTCCCCCTCCCCCCCCCCAAAAAAAAATCGCTCGAAATTGAACCCTTCCCCTTCCGTCCCCTCTTGTCACTCAACCAAAACTTTTCTGAGCGGTGACCACGTGACATCACGCGAGGAAAACTGAAAGGAATGAGATAAAAGTCACGTGGTATCAATAATCAACGAAGATTCTACGCACGATTTTTCTGTGGAGAAAGGAAACATTTCAAAATAGAATTTAACACTTATTTGCTTTGCCTCTTAGCAATTTTCTAGCAATGTTTTTGTTCTTTTTTCAAAAGTCAGATTTTCTTTTCTGAATTGAATTTTTTGATGGAGACATGATCATGTTAGGGTGTCTCGGGTAAAGGTTAAAGGTCATGAAACATGATGCCTGTCATCAAACTTAGTTTAAGTCGCAAGTGTTGTTCAGGAAGACTTAACATCTTCAGCTTTAGGGCTCTGATGAACAAAGTACCAGCCCTGATTAAACCTATACACTTACCGCAGTGCTTTTTATTGACATTCTGAGAAACTCTTTGTGTATAGCTTGACGTATCTTTGTGTGTGTTGGATTAAGTTAAGAATTTTTTAAAAATGTTAAGTATATTTATATTTAGTTTGTTGACACGTATGTTCATGTGAATCATGGTGAGCCCAGTCCCATATTTCCACACGTGACTTCATGAACTCCCAGCTTCACTTGCAGAGCTTGAGGCTGTGCCGCTTGAAGGGTTACAGTTTATAATTCAACCATTATAAGTATCGTTAAGACAACGACAAAGTCAAAGTCATTATTTCAGTGTATTAGTCAGTTGTTGTTGTGAATGATGGATAGACAGAATTTTTTTTCTTTTGGAACGAGAATTTTTCTGGTCAAGTCTTCTTCTCCTTTACTCAATTTATTTACTTGTGTAGCAATTTTTAAAAATATAATTCATTTTCTCATTTTAATAGACTTTTAAGACAACATTTAGACCGTAATTTTATGCTTGAAATAGTAAATAAACTTATATTAAACAATCTTTTCATGTTTTATTTTCTTCTTCAAGGATCTTCTCATCACATATTTATTGGTCTCATTCTGTTGTCAACGTTCTCTTATCATCTTATTGCCTGGCTTAAAAAATTATCTTAGCGCACACACACACCATTTTGTGACCCTCCATTAAATATTTTCTTTTTTTTAGCCTTTTACGGAAACCAACTATGCAAGGGAAATAATCACAGAACAGCTGACGAAGAGTACAACTTCCTGATGAGATTTTCGATTACATGAGAGGAAAAAAAACCCACCTTAATTCCCACAATGCCCCTCTCCCACCCCACCCCAAATATGTCCCTTGTATCTGACAGATCCAGGGCCCACAACTGAGTGTAAACACACACCGATGGCAACAAATAGAGTTAAGAAAGACCAACAATGTTTGGAATAAGGACATGGCAGCTGGAGAGAATAAATTAGAATTTTAACGGAAAGATTGGATGAATAATTCTGCGCATGTTTTGGCAGATATTTTCAGTCTTATATCGCAACAACCAAACATCAGTTTTAAACTGCTAGACTACTCACACACACTCGTCTTCGAGTTTAGTAGACAACGTTAAATTATGAGGACAGACAGAAGAGGTTCGTTAACTGAATGTGTTCGTTAACTGAAAGTGTTCGTTAACTGAAAGTGTTCGTTAACTCAAAGTGTTCGTTAACTGAAAGTGTTCGTTAACTGAAAGTGTTCGTTAACTGAAAGTGTTCGTTAACTGAAAGTGTTTGTTAACTGAAAGTGTTCGTTAACTCAAAGTGTTCGTAAACTGAAAGTGTTTGTTAACTGAAAGTGTTTGTTAACTGAAAGTGTTTGTTAACTGAAAGTGTTTGTTAACTGAAAGTGTTCGTTAACTGAAAGTGTTAGTTAGCTGAAAGTGTTCGTTAGCTGAAAGTGTTCGTTAACTGAAAGTGTTCGTTAACTCAAAGTGTTCGTTAACTGAAAGTGTTCGTTAACTGAAAGTGTTCGTTAACTGAAAGTGTTCGTTAACTGAAAGTGTTCGTTAGCTGAAAGTGTTCGTTAGCTGAAAGTGTTCGTTAACTGAAAGTGTTCGTTAACTCAAAGTGTTCGTTAACTGAAAGTGTTCGTTAACTCAAAGTGTTCGTTAACTGAAAGTGTTCGTTAACTGAAAGTGTTCGTTACACAAAGTGTTTGTTAACTGAAAGTGTTCGTTAACTGAAAGTGTTTGTTAACTGAAAGTGTTCGTTAGCTGAAAGTGTTCGTTAACTGAAAGTGTTTGTTAACTGAAAGCTTTCGTTAGCTTTGAACTTTATACCTCCCATCGAGACAAAACGTAAACAAAATGGCCGTCACTTTTTCTGAAGGCGTCGCTAAATTCTGTACAGTGTACGAGCTTTAACTCACGTCTTTATTTGTCAAATGTTATTTAGTGCTTAAGGCACAACGTAAATCGACAGGCGATCGACGTGAGACATTGAATGCAGCAGCTATACGTCCTTAAACTACAAGTGGAGTAGCTTGGGGCAACATATAAACAAAGATAAACATGGTCAACGCAACATTCTTACATGTTTATTACTGTAAGGATAGTTCTTTTTATTTTTCAATGGTGTTTCCGGTTTATTTTGTGAAACATTTCGGTCAGTTTGTAGTCAAACAGAAATTTTAAAAAATTAATAAATCCAGATATTGCACATTGTTTGATAATTTTGAAAAGAGTTGCCAACTAATCTGACGTAATTTGAACAACATTGACCAGTGGACGAAGCTTTCAATCGATGAAGAAAATCAATTTTAAAAAATAATAAAACATAACGGCTGTGCATTCCTCATGAGAGGTGGCACTGTGCAATAACTGTGCAATAACTTGAGAAGAAATCGAAATAGAATTTTGATCTGGATCGATACCTTGAAAAGCTTCTCTTTAAAAATATGTATTGTAGTGCTGAAATCGATTTCGAACCTTGTTATTTAAAACAGTCATTGAATCGATAAAGTAAGCATTACAAAAGGGTATTGCGGGGGAGGGAGAATTGGGGGGCTTGAAATGTCGTAATCTCGTCCCCACAAAATGGCCAACAGCGAATACAAACCAATGAATGGCCAACTGTGAATGTTAACTACAAACCATTGACCTCAGACCTTTATATTGATGTCAGACCTTTATATTGATGTCAGACCTTTACATTGATGTCAGACCTTTATATTGATGTCAGAACTGTATTTCCCTTTTCTCTTTTTTTTCAAAATGTATCAAATCAAAAAAACATCGGAATCATCCGTAATCTTTACTATTGTAATTATCTTGGCATTCTAAGTTGTGCAAAATAGTATTGATTTATCGATATCTTTTATTTATATTTATTATTAGCATATAAAATCGTCGCTTTCGGATTTGTATTCATAAATCATTTTAAAAAAGAAAAATACATCAATGAAAAACTATATGAACAAACTGATGAAATTAATATGTACTCCTAGAACAAGGTGTCACGTATGAATCACACGATGGACGACGGAGAGGTCACGTGAGAGAGTGAAAGCGCGGGAAGAAAGAGTCGTTCACATAAGGTGAATAAGGTGGGGAAATCAGTTGTCAGAGAACGTCCGTGGTGGAGGGACGGAATGTGTGTGTGCCTCAGGATTCCACGTTGTATAACCTGAAAATATATTTCTTTGTACAAAATATAAATAAATATTAAAGTTGTTTTATTGAAACCAATTCTTCAGAGGATTATTGTGTACAAGGTTTTGTATTGAGAGAACGCCTACAAGAGCTACATTAATAAGTAAAAAACCATTGACATTGGTGTCAGGAGAAAATTCATGTTGGTACTATTCATAGAATATAGTACAGAAAGTGAGGAGGTTCGTGGAAGTCACCAGTATTGTATATTTCATCGAAGAAGAAATAATTCATTAAAAGAAGAAATATTAGCAGCTATCGTATTTTGTGAATATTCAAGTTCGTAAGAACCTGTGAATAAACATTTGTGATTCAATGAAATATTTGATACAAGAATATTTCAAGATGGCGGCTTGACTTCCCAGCTACATGCCAGGAATCTGGGTCACGAGGGATAAAAGCTTCTGTCGTGTACAAGTGTATGGTAACACACGGTGAACGTATATAGGTCAAAAAGCTCACTGGTGCCGGTTGATTCCAAGAATTATTTGTAAACATAACCTTGAACTTGGAAAGCTATGGACTATTAACAACTGTGTTAGTGTGAATTATAAATCAAGGAACGGAAGTCGTATCCATTCATTGTGTGGAAGGAGTGATAATTGCAATTTTGGATAAATGGAGTGAACTAAATTATTTAAAAACTACTCGAAAATAGAAAATTTAACCAAGTGACTTATTTCATAGTAAAAACTTTGGACCATCGGATTTGTTTTGTCAATCTGAGGGAGCGTATATATAAAGTATACTTTAAGATCCCGTGTGAGGATGCTTTGTTGTCTCATCTTGTCAAAACTAAATTTCATGGTTTAGATGTGTCACTTATTTGGACTTACCATTTTGAAATCAAGATGTTTTCATTTGGAGAATTTATACTTTAATAAATAAATACCTACATTCCTTATCAAATTGCTTGACTCATATCATTCCATATAACAAAACATGGATTACTACAAAGAATTCACTGCCATAGCTAAAGAGATCGGACTAAGTGGAAAAGAAATGAAAGACTTTATTGAAGAAAAAGTAAAAATAGCTGAAGAAAAAGAGAAGCTAAGAATAGCTGAAGAAAAAGAAAAGCAAAGAATTGCTAAAGAAGAAGAAAATCTAAGAAAAGCTGCAGAAAAAGAGAATCAAAGAATTGCTGAAGAAAAAGAGAAGCAAAAGCAAAAAGAAGCCAAAGAAGAAGAGAGGCAAAGACAAATCATTGAAAGAGAAGAAATAGCTGCAAAAAGAGAACTTGAACAACTTCAAATTGACAAGTTAAAACTACAAATTGATTTAGAGAGTAGAGGCCACAATCCTGGCAATGACACATATAGAAAGTCAGCACCGAAGGACACTATCAAAGTTAGAAAATATGATAGCCAGAAAGAAAAAATGGATGTTTATCTGGATTATTTTAAATCCATAATGGCCATGAAAGGTTATGATGAAGAAGATTGGCCAGCACAATTGATGACTCAACTAACTGGAGAAGCATTTGACGCTTACAACAGTATAGCCAAAGAAGACAAAAGCATATATAAAAATGTCAAAAAGGCACTTTTATGTCATTTCGGAAAGTCAGAAAATGATTATAGAAAAGAATTTCATGAAATGAGAATCAAGATGGACAAAGATCCACAGATCATAGTGCATTAAGCACAAGTTAAATTAACAAAATGGCTGGAACTTACAGCAATAGATACAAGCAATCCAAAGGCCATACTAGACATGGTGTTAATTGACAAGTTTTTAGAAAATGCAACACCAGCTCTATTCACATACTTAACTGATAAGAAAGTTCGTACTGAAGCTGAGCTAACAAATGCATTACGCACATTCAAAGACTCTCATCCAAATGTGGAAATGGATAAGAGACAAGATATCTTTGCAGCAATACAAATTAAAAACCAAGAAAAAAGACAAGGAATGAGAAACCAGAGTCTGCCAAACCAAGGCAATAGACAAACTATTTGCTGGTACTGTAACAAGCCAAGTCATATGGCGAGGCAATGCTACCACAATAAAGGACAACCAAATAGGGTGTCACCTAATGGCAGCCCTATAAGAAAGAAAACAGAAGAAAAATCAAGACAAGATTACTTTGAAAACAAACTTAGACAAGCATGGAGAGAAAATTATAATCATAATTCCAGACATAGAGATTATGGTCAAGATAGACAATCATGGAGAGAAAGAAATAATCATAATTCCATATATAGAGATTATAAACAAAGTAGAAGAACATGGAGAGGCAGATATAGTTTTGATTCCAGAATAAGAAATTTTGATCAACCATGGCGAAAGAATGAAAAACCAGACATGGATGATAAAATAAAGTTGAATCGAGAAGAAACAAGAACTAGTGACACTGTAACCACTATTGACAATCACGTATATGATAAAAGAAATGAAGACCATAGTAGCAGAGATAGAGATAATGATGGTGAGTCTGAGAACATTTATGTGCAATCATATGAAGTAGGAAGAATTATTGGTCGTGGAGGAAACAGAATCAGAAACATTGAAGAAGACAGTGGTTGTCAGATAAAGGTGTCTCGTGACAGTGACTCATCTGGCCGAAATTATGTTGGATTATCTGGAAGCAAATATGCCATCTCAGAAGCCAAGCGAATTATTCAAATAATTCAAGATGCTAGAGTTGATATTGTGAATGGAAATAATCGTGTTGTGGTTAGTGAACTATTGAACATTTAACAGTCTGAAGAAACATTCAAAGCCCATCTGTTTGAATTCATACTTGTCAGCTGAAGAATGACTATCTTTGAACTAGGCTATGCTATTAGCCGACTACAAATTTGACATTAAACCTGTGAAGGGAAAAGACAATGTGGTTGCAGACATATTAAGTAGAATGACAATAAATAAAGACATTATGTGAATTCCTAAGTGTTAAAACCAGAGTCTGTATTAATATTAGTCTGTGAATTCCTCAATGATAAAACCAGAGACTGTATTAATATTAGTCTGTGAATTCCTAAATGATACAACCAGAGACTGTAATAATATTAATATTTTTATTCGTTGAACAATAGACAAGGAACCGTGTTTGAATTCCACTGGATTATTAGTTAATTTTAATAATTTTGATTGTTAAAAGTATTTTAATTACACACAATTACAGATGTGTTTAAAATTCCATTTTCATTTTTTCAGTACATGTAGACTGTTGAAGTCCTACAGATTTTTTTCTCTCGTCATTTTATGTCTAGATGTTGTGTGTAAGGCAATGAATGTCCATTGATGATAAATATTTGAAATTTGAATATATATATATATATATAGATTGATTTTATTTTATTAAGACCAAAAGTGTTGTATTTCATAAACTTTTTTTTTGAAGGATGGGGGTGAATGTCACGTATGAATCACATGATGGATGACGGAGAGGTCACGTGATTGAAAGCGCGTGAAGAAAGAGTCGTTCCCATTGGCTAATAAGGTGGGGAAATCAGTTGTCAGAGAACTTCCGTGGTGGAAGGACGGAATGTGTGTGTGCCTCAGGATTCCACGTTGTATAACCTGAAAAAATATTTCTTTGTACAAAGTATAAATATTAAAGTTGTTTTATTGAAACCAATTTTTCAGAGGATTATTTTGTACATGGTTTTGTCTTGAGAGAACGCCTACAAGAGCCAAACCATTGACACAAGGGTATTTATACTTTTTTCACGGCGGGCTAACAACATGATGAGTGCGGGCCACATAGCCATTCCTAAACAACTTGATGAGTGCGGGCCACATAGCCATTCCAAACAACTTGATGAGTGCGGGCCACATAGCCATTCCAAACAACTTGATGAGTGCGGGCCACATAGCCATTCCAAACAACATGATGAGTGCGGGCCACATAGCCATTCCAAACAACATGATGAGTGCGGGCCACATAGCCATTCCAAACAACTGATGAGTGCGGGCCACATAGCCATTCCAAACAACATGATGAGTGCGGGCCACATAGCCATTCCAAACAACTTGATGAGTGCGGGCCACATAGCCATTCCAAACAACTTGATGAGTGCGGGCCACATAGCCATTCCAAACAACATGATGAGTGCGGGCCACATAGCCATTCCAAACAACATGATGAGTGCGGGCCACATAGCCATTCCAAACAACATGATGAGTGCGGGCCACATAGCCATTCCAAACAACTTGATGAGTGCGGGCCACATAGCCATTCCAAACAACTTGATGAGTGCGGGCCACATAGCCATTCCAAACAACTGATGAGTGCGGGCCACATAGCCATTCCAAACAACATGATGAGTGCGGGCCACATAGCCATTCCAAACAACTGATGAGTGCGGGCCACATAGCCATTCCAAACAACATGATGAGTGCGGGCCACATAGCCATTCCAAACAACATGATGAGTGCGGGCCACATAGCCATTCCAAACAACATGATGAGTGCGGGCCACATAGCCATTCCAAACACACAAAAACTAAGTTTAAATTTAGGTTTCCGTGTGATCAGAAAAATCTAAATAAAAATCTTTTAAACAGTAAATGTTAGCCAAACATTATTCGGGATTTCCCCGCATGTGCCATGATGTAGTATTCTAAATTTAGTTTTAATTTGCTTGGCCACCAATAGATCTGAAATTTTGTACGCTCCCAATTTAGTCTGCTGATCATTGATAGATTGGGTTGATTACATCCATGTCAGCCATTTTCTGTTTATTTTTCTATTTTATTTTGTTTTCCCACATTTATAGGCAAGCTTACTGTTATAGAGACTGTCCTACAAGCCCACTTTTATAGTTACTGTGATTGCTCGCACGTTACTGATTTTGAATTCAGTTCTGCCTGCCCTTACTATAACCAAGTCAATGCCCTATGAAACTCCCATAACTACACTTAAACATATCTGGCCACTAAACCTATGCGCCTGTTTCCTTAAATATTCCCGCCACAGTCTGATTTATCAGGGTGTCATAAATGATGCATGTTAAAGTCGGCTGCTGAACTCTCTTTGTTTCCTGGTCATGATTCATTATTCACACGTCCTAGAAAGATAAATATTCTCGTCAGTTGAGGAATTTCTCAATAATTTTTCTCTGGAGCTGCCACCTGCCGCTTGTCGAAATTAAGTTATAGACTTTTAAATACCTGGCAAATGTGTCTGCCTGTTAGTTTAACCGAAACATTTGAACTCAATTTTAGACAGGTTTCTTTCGTCAAAATTAACTGAAAACGTCAAAAAATCGTGAAAACCATTTCACGAAACGTAATCTAGCTTTAGCTGTTTCGAATGATATCATCACCTTTGATTGGTCACGTGAAGGCGATGTACAGTTTATTATTTTATTTAAACTCGAGTAACGTAAGAGTGTCCTCTAGGCGTGGAGAGTACAGCACCACTTTTCATAGGTGGAAGTTCAAGGTCCAAGGTCGAAGCACACGAAGCTTACTATTTCCTGTTTATTCGGCGGCTTGTAAATACCTCGTCCTGTTTAGAGCACATTTATAATTGCCGTGAAACGACGGTAAACGACTTTCCCAGCAAGATTTACGTCACGGAACAGCTCTACAGTCTACCACTCTTTTCACCTGCAATCTGTCGTTAGCTAAGTCTTAACATTCATCTGTGCTGGTGGCTCCTCTTGAGATATTACAAAGACGTCCCCACTGTTTAGACAAGACCGTCCTGCTAGCGTTGTCCCGCACCTCCACTGTCCAGAACAAATTTAAAACTCGACCTTGTCCGTGAATGTTCCTCACAAAGAAATGAGATACGTTTAGAACACGTAGTCTCTTCAAATTTAAAAAAAAAGAATCAATTAAAAATTATAGTGTACACTATTTATGCAAACACAAAGTAAGTTTTCTTGCTACCCCCAACCACCCCTCCCAAATTTTTTTTATATCCCTTAATCTAACTCAACCCGCGGCATTGTTGGCAACGCCTCTCACCATTTGTATTGGGCCCAATTTGGCCTGAATCAACGTCCAAGCAGCCTCTCTTTTCTTACAGAAGATTTAACTCGAGCCTGCTGGCCGCCCCTGAAAAGCACTCCTAGATTAATTTCTGACTAGCCGTCCACCCCAAACTGCACTGAGGACAGTGTTGATTATACCCCCCCCCCACGCCTCCCCCTGATTTCACGGTCTGCTGGACAACAACTCACCAATCAATACTTGGCAATACCACATTTTTTATTGCATTTTCCACCCCTTTCTGTGATTGTGAGGTGTATTGTTTCGTTTAACCAGACTCGTCTATCGGTAGTCTTCAGATCCCAATCCCAGTTTGGCAAGGTTACATGGACACGTCATTTGTCATCAGAAATTTCCAACTATACAACTATTCCCAGCTATGCAACTATTCCCAGCTATAGAAATCTCAACCCAACAAAAAGTTCGACTTTTCTATTGAAGGAGAGCAGAAAAAACGACGTTAGTGTCGGCTTGTAAAATTGTGAGATGAGTTCTGGTACGTCTGAACTGTTTGATGTCAATATTGTATGGTTGGCTGCTTCGAAAGATGAAATGTTACTGTGTTGGATAAAGAAATATATTTAACCTACTTTGTTACAGTTCGTTAAAAAAATAAACATTATGTTTTAATTGGTAAAGAGAGCGATGTACACCCCTACCCCATCTTTGTGGCACCCCTCCCCACCCCCAGGTTCACCCGCACCATGTAATCTCATTTTTTACGAGTCCCTTAACCGTATCTCCATCAAGTCTAGCCGATTAATTATTTCACTGATTTCCCGGTTTTTTGTTAAAATTACCCTTTTAAAACGATTTCCTTCAAGCTATTAGTCTTTCTCACTCACTGCCAACTCATTGTTTATTTTCGAGACATTTTCAGGCGAAATTCGGTACACCCCTAAAGTACTGTGAAGTCAGCTGTAAAACGATAATCGGTTTAAAATCGGAGTTACATAATCGATAATCGGTTTTCCATTAAACAAACCATGCAATTAACAACCTTAAATATGACTAACCCTCGTTAGGATCGTCAAACAAAGTTTATGTTTAAGGGATGGTAGTAATAAATGGGAGGTGGGTAACAACAACCTCAGTGTGCATATCTTTACGTTTACTCGCTATTTTTTATTTACTTAGTGCTGCTTTTTGTGTCTGTACTCTCACCACCCCCCCTCACAAAATGTTCTTTGCAATCTCTATGATGAGCAAGTCTGCGGCGTATGCTACGCCGCGGGTCTCTCCAGAGTTCCTTCTTTTCATTCACTCACAGTCGTTTGCCCAAACCCACCCCATTTGACAACTGTCTTTTTCAAAAAGTCTTCACCCGTCACTAAATCAGCTAGTGTTGGCAATAAAGGGGTAAAAGAACGAGCACAAACAGAAATTTAAAAAAAAACAAAAACAACCAATGTTTTGTCTGGGGCTTGAACCCAGGACCTCCCCGTATGAGGCGGACGTGATAACCAGTACACTACGAATCTCACTTTTTCTTTGAAGGAACAAAGCAAGTTAACGGGCAAGTGAACGCAAGAGCTCTTTTTGCCACCCACTCCCTTTTTAAATCCCTTATATTAACTTCATTGCCGTCTCTGTCTTGGGCCCGCCCACCCGCGGAAAAACAGAAGTAAAAAAATGACCCACTTCCTGTGAAGCCATCGAGCTGAAATTGGGCACACGGACCCGTGTCACCTAACAATGCATCGTATCAAAATTTCAGATCGATCAAACTTACCGTAATTAAATTAATGCATTTTTAGTTTATCTATATAAACTATATTTAGCGATCGCTATCGTTTACATTTTACGGGTCACTTGACTTCAGGCCAGCCACCGGTGAACACATCTCGTGTTTAAACCAGGTAAACCAACTGGATTTGAGTTAACACGTTGACGCCACCCGTCCATGTCCACACCCACTCCCCCTTCCCCCAGTTTTAAAGCCAGGGGAGATAATTTCGGTTTCAGTCTGTAAATGTTTGTCACTTTTGAACATAATCAATACTTTTAGTTATGTCTCGGATCTTAGACAAAGCATCTTAAATGCATTGTCGATGATGAAAACCAAAGTACCCGTTGAGGTTCGGGTAAATCCGAAGCGACCGTTTCGTCCCCCTCAATTTTACTAGCAACGCCAATGAGCGGTGCCGGTTTAGGGCCAGGAGCGCCAGTACGGATTAGCCAAAGGAACCGCGAAGAAACAAAGCGGACGCCAGCTCTGAGGAAACCTCCCAGTGGGGGTTGCACCCTAGGTAGGTCATTGATGATTCCCAGCATAGCGGCGGTCCTAACTATTGAGACTCGTATGCTTTGCCTGGGTGGCGCCAAAGTGGTAGCGGGTCATAGTAAGACAACTCCACCCCTCCTTGTGAGGCCAATTTTGTGGGAGGCAGTATCGACTTTCTGTCCTGGATGCCCAGGTGGCCGCTTTAGAAGCGACCGCTCCGAGGGGGGGGGGTTCCCAGCTGTCACGTCCTTTTCTGGGGGAGGAGGCCAGATAGCTGGGAGGGTCTTCCAGGAAGACCCATGAAGAGCACTAGGCTCGGGGCTTCTGATTTTCTTCCACATGTAGGATCATTAGTTATGTCTCATATATAAGGGATTTATAGTCAAAAACTTTGTTTTTACGGGGTTGTTTTATTTTCTTTTCATCCCACCACGCTTGCCAACAGTGTTTAGTTGACCAGAGCGAGGGTCATTCGTCATGCTCGGTTGCACATACTTGCAGCTTGGTGTCACCAAGAGAATTATATATATAGATGAGACAAGACTATCACTAATTAAACTTAGCCAGACCTAGTAGTTATATACTCGTTAGAGTTAAAAGTTATGTTAGAGCTCTATAGGCAGTCATAGCTTTATAGGCAGTCATAGCTTTATAGGCAGTCATAGCTTTATAGGCAGTCATAGCTTTATAGGCAGTCATAGCTTTATAGGCAGTCATAGCTTTATAGGCAGTCATAGCTTTATAGGCAGTCATAGCTCTATAGGCAGTCATAGCTTTATAGGCAGTCATAGCTTTATAGGCAGTCATAGCTTTATAGGCAGTCATAGCTTTATAGGCAGTCATAGCTTTATAGGCAGTCATAGCTCTATAGGCAGTCATAGCTTTATAGGCAGTCATAGCTTTATAGGCAGTCATAGCTTTATAGGCAGTCATAGCTTTATAGCATTTAGTTTATAGGCAGTCATAGTTCTATAGGCAGTCATAGTTATGTAGGCAGTCATAGTTATGTAGGCAGTCATAGTTATGTAGGCAGTCATAGTTATGTAGGCAGTCATAGTTATGTAGGCAGTCATAGTTATGTAGGCAGTCAATTTCTTGGGACGGGAGGAACCAAAACACTTTTGCCGCCGAATTGCAATGCCGAGATCTTTTTTAGTTTGAGATTAGAATTTTTCCGTTAAGTTCTGACTCACACATAAAACTGAAATGGAAAAGAATTTCATTTGTTCAAAATCGGCTTCAATGTCGTTCTGTTGCTTTGAATTTTCAGTTTAGAATTTTAAGAATAAATTTCAGTTATAATTCTTATACCTTGCTTGCTCTTTTGATTTTGTTTAATTACCTCTACATAGTCATCTTGCAATGCATTAAGTGAGAGCCAGGAAATAAATAAATATTGTTCTTCGCTTATTTTATACATTTATCCTAACTTACCGAAATCTTGATTCCAAAACTAAAACAAGTGACGGATTTGGTACACGATAGTCACATATATTGCAACGTTTGAGGGGCATGATACAAATTTTGAAGAATATAACACATCCATTGATTGACATTACACAAAGATTGACACATATGATACCATTGAAGATCATGCTACAAATTTTGAAGGATATGACATAATTAACGAACATAACACAACTATTGATCTCAATAAAACAAATATTGATCTCCATACCACAACTATTGATCTCCGTTACATAACTATTGATCTCCATAACACAACTATTGATCTCCATAACATAACTATTGATCTCCATAACACAACTATTGATCTCCATAATACAACTATTGATCTCCATAACACAACTATTGATCTCCATAACACAACTATTGATCTCCGTAACACAACTATTGATCTCCATAACACAACTATTGATCTCCATAACACAACTATTGATCTCCATAACACAACTATTGATCTCCATAACACAACTATTGACGCGCCGTAACGACCAAACTAAACACAATCGCGCCAATGAAACCTCACTTGAACTTCCCTCGCCTAGCAATCACACTTATTCAATTCCCGTCGAAACGATGACTGCTAAAGTAAGAGTAATCATTAGAACATTACCGTGTAATTTCATTAACTACGTCATTTTGTTACCAATGTTTTCCCTCCACATAATAACATTCTGTTTTCCCACCCGCCTACGTCCCTCCTGTGTTCGTATCTAACTTTTTTTTTATAAATGTCTTTATAGCCTGTATGGATTTGTTCTCCCCTGGGGTGGTGAGTGTTTGTGTTTTATTTTCTTGAATCTCTCCCACCCCCCCCCGGCACCCCTTCTTGTTCACAGAAACCCACTTCCCCCGTAAATGCAATCATCTTTTTGGAACGAGCCTTTTTTTGTGTGTGTGCCACTCTTGCTTCCTTGTTCGCCATTTGTCTTGATTTGGGGCTGATCTCAACGTTCTAGATGATATCAAACAATTTGTTTCTCGGGCTGCGATCGTGTCGTCTAAACAAAAGACATTCATTCATTAACGTTGTGGGTCAACCTCCCAATTTTCATCTCACACATCCTCCCCATATCCGTGCAAATGTTTCCTATTACCTCCCCATATCCCTGGAAATGTTTCCTATTACCTTCCCATATCCCTGCAAATGTTTCCTATTACCTCCCCATATCCCTGCAAATGTTTCCTATTACCTCCACATATCGCTGCAAATGTTTCCTATTACCTCCCCATATCCATGCAAATGTTTCCTATTACCTCCCCATATCCCTGCAAATGTTTCCTATTACCTCCCCATATCCCTGCAAATGTTTCCTATTACCACTAATGCTCCTCCACCACATCCTCCTAACACCCTACTACATCCCAACTCTCATGGTATTACAAAAATCCTTATAATGTGTTAATATTACAAAAATCTTGACAAATTATGTAGGTTTATGACAAATCCTGGATTAAATGTTTATTTGCTATGACCAATGTAGACAATGGATGTTTGTGTACACGAATGTTTGTGTTCTCTATCATCGGTCATAAAGGCATGTACAGGTCATCAGTTGATTGGATGTGTACTGGATATTTGGGGATATTGATATGTTCAATTGATGGCTCAGATATTAGTTTTGTGTCATCTTCATATAAAGAACAATTACATGACATACACTGTGTAAACGATGAAAAAATTTAAGGGAAGATTCCTTGTAAAACAAGTTTAATTTCATTATTTTCTTATAATCTTATGTCAGAAAAAAAGAAGACACATTTGTTTTTCATCTAGAAAGAAATTTAGAAATACAATGAAATACATTGAACGCGAAAACATTTTATTATGAAAACATCAGTAAACTTTCAATAATAATACTGTCCCAACACACCAACAACATTAAAACAAATTAGGGGAAAAAAACAGAGAAAAAAAACACAGTCGCAGCTAATAGATCTTTAAAAAAGGCTGGACATGAAAGAGGCAGTGTCTTATGTTTTAAAAGATATAAAGCCATTTGGGCTTGGACACACCGACACCATGGATGAATCCCACCTAAAGACTGTTTCCACAACAGTTTGGTGGGGGGGGGGATACGATTTTTATCCCCCCAAAAAATTCAAAAGTTGGGTTTTCTTTGTTGATGTTTTTCTCGTTGAAAATTATGAATTCAATGTTTTTGGTTCACATTTGAGTTACTATTTTGTTTTTTTATATATTTATTAAAGGCGTGAAAGCATAGATATGCATGCTTATATACAGGTAGTCCTCCGGTTATGACTGTCCCATCCCGACTTACGCTGTTTCGTGGTTACAAACGCGCCCCCATAAAGAATAATATTACGCGTCATTCTTTATCTTTAAACATTTAAAAAAATTGTTTTTCATGGGGTAACGAATTGTTTTCTCTATTTGAAATCAACAATTTATTGAAATATGTATTATTATTATTTCAACGTACAACTTTCGTTTGAGAATTGTTCTCATGGCGAAGTTTTCAATCAAGTCAGTAAAGCTAAGTAAGCTTACACTTTCCTTATCAATGCTCATTATAGAGAGCAGATTCAGTCTTTGTTGTCCCATACACATTTTTACTCATTTTATAATCTTTTCAACTTTGAAAAGGATCGTTCTCTGCTGCAGTTTGATGTAATCACTGAAAGATAGATGCGAAGTGCGATGTGTACATTTGTAAAAGACTGTGTGAAATTTAGCTCATTCAAAAGCATTAACATTTTTAGCTCTGTGCAAGTTTTTTGAGTTTCGCTTTGTGCTACTTGCTTTTCCTTACCCTGAGCCTGGGGCTGGACAATAATTTTTTAAAGAGTTTTGAAAATTGGACTAATTCTGAACGTAAGAAGTCTTCGAAATCACTTGAACATTCTTCCATTAACTTGGCTGCTGCACATCGGATGGCGAAATAGCTGAGCTCAGTTAGGTTTGTAAGAAAGCCAAATTTCATGGATGTAGTTATATGCTCCTAATAGATGTTGTAGGGCTTAAGAAAGTTTGTCAATGATTACCAGAAATACCTCAACCTTGAATTTTTGTCTCGGGGAGAATACTGTTAAGGTGATGTCCCTTTATCAAACTGACGCTTTCTTTTCTTTTATAGCATTGACGATTTCTTTGACATTTTTTTTTACCACGGACTTGTCCTTTCCTTTGTCTTCATAGGAATCAAATTAAGAATGCTGTATTTTAACAAACTCAATGAGAGACTTCCTTTCTAAAAAAAAAGCCAAAATTTCAAGTAAAATAGCGACTCCCTGCCTCCCTGTTGTTAATGTTCCTTTAGAAATCCTTCTGCTTCAAGTTGACAGTCACGTGGCTGATTTTCGTTTGTTGCTAATTCTTCTAGTGTTGCTGTATTTTCATGGTATGAGTTATTAACAGACCTTACAGCATAGATATTGATAGACTAAGTTTAAACTGAGCACCCTAGTCTTATAGTCATGGCGAACAACGAGATAATCGATTTTACCTGCGATTTAACGTTCCTGTCTCATTTTAAACTTTTACATTTTCATACATTTGGAACTAAAGGTCTCTTCTGACTGTAAATTTCACATTTTAAATTTATTTTCTACTTTTTAGTGCATTTCTAATATAAGACTAGTTTTTAAAAAGTGTTTATATATATATATATTTAACTTTTATGTTTTTTCCCTATAATACACTGAAAGTGTGTATGTGTGTGTGTGTGTGTGTGCTTCTAAGATCTTTGGATCACACATTAACTGAACCCGGTGGTTTAAATGGTTTATAAAAGAAAAGTGTGTGTGAGGGGGAGGGTGAGGGGTATACAGCAAGTCAACAGCTGAGAACAAAGTTGTTGAGCTTAAGTCTTGTGTTGCCAACTACTAAATTAGACAGGATCTAATATTTTTCTAAGAGCATCTCTTTACCGCAGAGCGTTTGTTTTTCTCTGAACAGGGCTGTTTTAATAAGTGATAGCATGAACCTATTATATAGAATTGTAATCGTATGATGGTTGTTTGTACCTATTATATAGACTTGCAATCATACGATGGTTGCTTGTACCTATTATATAGACTTGTAATCATACGATGGTTGTTTGTACCTATTATATAGACTTGTAATCGTACGATGGTTGTTTGTACCTATTATATAGACTTGTAATCGTATGATGGTTGTTTGTACCTATTATATAGACTTGTAATCGTATGATGGTTGTTTGTACCTATTATATAGACTTGTAATCGTACGATGGTTGTTTGTACCTATTATATAGACTTGTAATCATACGATGGTTGTTTGTACCTATTATATAGACTTGTAATCGTATGATGGTTGTTTGTACCTATTATATAGACTTGTAATCGTATGATGGTTGTTTGTACCTATTATATAGACTTGTAATCGTACGATGGTTGTTTGTACCTATTATATAGACTTGTAATCGTACGATGGTTGTTTGTACCTATTATATAGACTTGTAATCGTACGATGGTTGTTTGTACCTATTATATAGACTTGTAATCGTATGATGGTTGTTTGTACCTATTATATAGACTTGTAATCGTATGATGGTTGTTTGTACCTATTATATAGACTTGTAATCGTATGATGGTTGTTTGTACCTATTATATAGACTTGTAATCGTATGATGGTTGTTTGTACCTATTATATAGACTTGTAATCGTATGATGGTTGTTTGTACCTATTATATAGACTTGTAATCGTATGATGGTTGTTTGTACCTATTATATAGACTTGTAATCGTATGATGGTTGTTTGTACCTATTATATAGACTTGTAATCGTATGATGGTTGTTTGTACCTATTATATAGACTTGTAATCGTATGATGGTTGTTTGTACCTATTATATAGACTTGTAATCGTATGATGGTTGTTTGTACCTATTATATAGACTTGTAATCGTATGATGGTTGTTTGTACCTATTATATAGACTTGTAATCGTATGATGGTTGTTTGTACCTATTATATAGACTTGTAATCGTATGATGGTTGTTTGTACCTATTATATAGACTTGTAATCGTATGATGGTTGTTTGTACCTATTATATAGACTTGTAATCGTATGATGGTTGTTTGTACCTATTATATAGACTTGTAATCGTATGATGGTTGTTTGTACCTATTATATAGACTTGTAATCGTATGATGGTTGTTTGTACCTATTATATAGACTTGTAATCGTATGATGGTTGTTTGTACCTATTATATAGACTTGTAATCGTATGATGGTTGTTTGTACCTATTATATAGACTTGTAATCGTATGATGGTTGTTTGTACCTATTATACACCCCAACAAATAAGGAATTAAACACGTCACAACATTCACTTCGATATTGGATTAATTTTGTGTCAAAATAGTTACATAACAAATAAAAGATGACAAACGAATAGAATCAAATCAGATATCACTTTTGTCTTCCTGCAAGCATGCGCACCGAGACGTAGTTTAGTTTATAGTTTGCTGTTTTCTCTCCTCACTTGCAGTGGGCTGTCTGGATATAGATGTAAACTAGATTGTGTGATTACACTCCAATTAGTTGACCCTATGGCGGATGGGGGGGGGCTGAACGGGCTAAAGCCAGGGGCCCCCGATGATTTAGGGGCCCCCACATTTAGTATATTTTATAAAAAAGGTGGACAAATTTGTGCATGAATCCCTAAAAATATGATTAATTAAATAAATTAATAAAATCTTATTTCTTATGTATTAATCTGATCGCTATTCGGACCCGATAGTGAATACTTTTTATATCTTTTAAATGTGTCTTTCCCATCAAGTTTTGGTGGTCTTGTGGGAGCCTACAGGCTTGTAATGCAAGGGGTGTCGGGTTCGAATCCCAGTGGGAGTATGATTTTTTTAAAATTTGTCTTTAAAAAAAAACTATATTTTTTTCACTCAATTTTACGATACCGGCGAACAGTTATTTCTTTGTGTTCGGTTTTTTGATGAATCCGATCCCGTACTACAGAAAAAGTATGAGAAAGGAACCAATGGACTATTTAGATACAAGTTACAGTTATAGTTTATATTATTAGCTGCCAGCAATCATTTTATTTAAAGGGACGCTGGCTGGATAGGACCCAGTTTGAATTGCAGCCAGGGGCCCCGTGCAGTCTTAATCCGCCCCTGAGTTGACCAATGTTTGTGATCTGTATCTCAATTCCCTGTGTCAGGTGAAATGTGCAGGATAATGATAAATATTAAAACAACATTGATAGTTTGGGTAGACGGCATTTCGCATAATCACCAAATCTCAAAAATCGACGCTCAGTTTTGGTATGGCTGATAAAAAGATGTTGAAGAAAGTGACTGGGACCAGCTTCCTGCCACACGTCGCTGCTGTGTCGTCATTGAACTTGTTCAAGAAACTGACTGCGACTGATCCCCAGCGGCGGTTGGATGTTGGATGTTGTTTCATCAGTTGATCGAAGACTCACCATCTCATGCGAGATTAATTTGCCGTCTTGAACAGCTGATCAATGCATAAGAGGAAAATATTTTTATACGAGCCAGGTATCTCTCAGAGATCAGATTACATGTCAGGTGGATGTGGGTATGTCAGGTGGATGTGGGTATGTCAGGTAGATGTGGGTATGTCAGGTGGATGTGGGTATGTCAGGTGGATGTGGGTATGTCAGGTGGATGTGGGTATGTCAGGTGGATGTGGGTATGTCAGGTGGATGTGGGTATGTCAGGTGGATGTGGGTATGTCAGGTGGATGTGGATTGATCACGGAGATGGAAATTCTGCGGCAAGTCCGGGGTCAAACTGATGTTGGATTGTGAACTATAATTTAAAAGATTTATTCCCTGGTTACGAGAGGGATGCCACTACAACAGCTGATCAGCGCGATTCAATAATCGTGATGGAAATGGAATAAGGAAATTTTCAAATTTGTCAAGCAAATATCGTGACAAATATTCAAAGTATTTTTTACAGTAACAGTAAACTTGAACTAAATGTAGTTTGGGCTGCGCGCTCATACATCATATTAGATTGTGTGTCCCCGAGGTGTCACCTCTTTTTTATACTATTACATAAGTAATTTACTAAAGTAATTAAACAACCCCATAAAACAAAGTTTTTGACTATAAATTCCTTTTATATGAGACATAACTAAAAGTATTGATCATGTTCAAACGCGGCAAACATTTAGAGACTGAATCTGCCTTAACTCCCCTTTGCTGTATAACCGGGGGTGGGGCAGGAGAGAGGGAAAAGGTCTGATCACCGATTGCTGGACCGAGCTCAGCGCGACACGTAACATGTAAATAAAAGCACGCCGGTACATCGATTGATGGCGTCAACGCGTAAACTGGCTCGTGGAAGAAAAACAATAACAAACTGTGAATTTGAATTACATATGTTATATAGAGATATACTAAAAATGCATTAATTTAATTACGGTACGTTCGATCGATCTGAAATTTTTATACGATACATTGTTAAGTGACACAAGTCTATGTGCGAAATATTAGCTCGATGGCATCACGGGAAGTGTGTCATTTTAGACTTTTGTTTTTCCGCCCGTGAACGAGATTACGACAGACAAACACGATTTCGAAGTTAATATAAGGGATTTAATAAAATAACCCCGTAAAAACAAAGTTTTTGACTATAAATCCCTTATATATGAGACAGAACTTAAAGTATTGATTATGTTCCAACGCGACAAACATTTACAGCTTGAAACTGACTAAACTCTCCTGGTGTTAAACACGAGATGTGGTCATCGATGGCTGGCGTGAAGTCAAGTGACCCGTAAAATGTAAACAATAGCGACCGCTACATATAGTTTATAGAGATAAACTAAAAATACATTAATTTAATAACTGTACATCCGATCGATATGACATTTTGATACGATGCATTGTTAGGTAACACGAGTCTTTGTGCCAAAGTTCAGCTCGATAGCATCACGGGAAGTGTGTCATTTTTTACTTTTGTTTTTCCGCCCACCGAAGACGGCGGTGAAGTTAATATAAGGGATTTAATAAAACAAACCCGTAAAAACAAAGTTTTTGACTATAAATCCCTTATATATGAGACATAACTAACAGTAGTGATTATTTTTAAACATTTACAGACTGACACTGAGTGATGTCCCTTGTCTTTAATAAATGGGGGTGGGATGTGAGGGGGGTGTCGGCACGACGGTCGTCGTCAACACGACGGTCGGCGTCAACTCAAACTCACGTGGAACTGAATTTAAAAAAAAACAGTGAATTTTGAATTACATACCTCATATAAGGATAAACTAAAAATGCATTAATTTAATTATGGTACGTTCGATCGATCTGAAATTTTGATACGATGCATTGTTAGGTTCGACAGGTCCGTGTGCCAACTTCAGTTCGATCGGATCATGGGAAGTGGGTCATTTATGACTTCTGTTTTTCCGCCCGCCGAGCCCAAGACAGACAGACAGAGAGAGAGAGAGAGAGAGAGAGAGAGAGAGAGAGAGAGAGAGAGGAGAGAGAGAGAGAGAGAGAGAGAGAGAGAGAGAGAGAGACGCCGGTGAAGTTAATATAAGGGATTTAAAAAGTAAGTCACATGACCGATGGTCGTAGGGGATCCGTAATGTTTCCATTAAAGCTTACTCAGGGCTTGTTTATACCTGGTGGGTGCACCAATTCCCTTCCAGGGGTCAACGGAGGACTTTCTTAGCGTATTTTTTATATTATGGCTTCGCGTGGGCTCGATCCAGCCGCTTAAATATATATCTACATGCATATAATTATATTTTAGTATCTATGTTTGTATGTTACCAAGCAATACGTCACGACAGCGCCTCGAATGCCAATCAGTCACAAACGATTTGATGAATTTCTTATGATATACGTAACAAAACAAGAAACAATTCATCATAACAGCAGAAATGCAAACGTACATGTAAAAGGGAAAGTTTAAACCTAAAGAATTCCATCGAATGGTTTATGCCACATTGGCCTTCTAAACACTGTCGTGAAGTATTGGTCAATGTGAAACAATTAACATGAGGTCTAACTCAAAGCTTGGTGTTTAAAAAAATATTCCTTTAAAGTTAAATTAAAGATGACATTATTGATTTTAAGCATGTAACTCCTGGCCATCGTAACAAGTCGTGTAGCCATTGGTCATCTCAAACATAAAAGAAGAATTTGCTCACCAAAACATATATATATCCAATGGTCATCTCAAACATAAAAGTAGCAACTGGTCACCGAATTTCAAACATACGCGTGGTAACTGGTCATGTGAAACATATATCCACTGGTCATTTCAAAATACGTGTGCCATGTACAGCATACTCCTAGCCAGTGAACATTTAAAACATAAACTATACGTGATCATATCAGTAGAGAAAAGAAAACTTTGTTTAAGTTACAATTAATTTAAAATTCCTTAAGCTAACTTTTGGCAAAAATATCTTTAAAAGAACATAAAAAAATCGTCTACCGTCAATAATTAATATGTTAGCGGTATTCGTTAACCTTAGAAGTAACAACAAAGCATATCACAGAAGTGGCCTTAAAAGGTTACAGACCGCTGAGTGCAGGGGCAGTCACTCATACCTTGATATCCCCTCCCTTACCCGTCCACTTCCGTTCCCTGTTGGGGCCATCAAAGTTTTGCTCATTCCCCACTCCCACCCCCACCCAACTTGAAATCGATTAGCCAGACCGCCGAGCATTAAAAACAAGTTTTGCGGCACTTAATGGAATGCATACTCGCGTTAATTGAATTGCGATTTCTGCATCTACCTTTGCCATTTCAACATCTGCTCACGCCATGACCAGAGAAATTTCTCCACAGGTGCACCGGAACTTGAACTGGGAAGAGCTTTGATGACGTGATTGTTATTTTTATATATAAAATTGCCCTCTTTTTGACGTCACAAACTTCAGCCACAAATACAAATAACAGCCGTATGTACACTAGGTCAAGAGCAATGTTACCTTTATGCTGCGCGGCTGCGTAGATATGTGATCACAGCCACGCTGCAGTTTTGGATTACCACGCAACACATTTTGTAAAATAGTACCAAAAAATGGATGCTGTGCAATTTTGCACATGAGTTGTTTTTATACTTTGCACACGGCCCACGAACCTTAAAGGGTACATTGGTCAAGAGCATGACCATGCGTATAAAACCATAAATCAGCAATACATACACATATATACATACATATATCAGCATTTTAAGAGCGATCGAGGCTTATGGTTCGTCTGATCTAAGTTCACGTGAGACATTATTATACAGACATGTAACTAACGAAAGGAAATTGACAGTCCACCATATTATTTTACATGAAAGACTAAATTATTTAAGGATTTCATATGTGTATTCATGGATAACACATAATGTTGTACTCAAAGTAACGTTAAAATTTAATGCTAACAAACGAACAAACCAACTAACTAACTAACTAACTAACTAACTAACTAACTATGATGACGTAGGTTGACTTAAAAGACTCGGAAATAAGGTTAAAGTGCAGTAGATTACGTGTGATGTGAATCTGCAAATAAATGATAAGTCAGAATCCCTGGCAAAATCCGTGTTGGACCAACCACAACCAGGCGCCTCAGTCACTTATCTGCGACAAAAACTAGCTCGCCTTGCCAAACACTCCAAGAACAAGTTGTGCCAGGAATGGCGCGATAGCACAACTGTTAAAGGAGTGTGTGCCCAAATGCCCAAGTTTAGTCGCACAGACCCACAGTGGAAACTGATTCACTGACACCAGTGATCGGTAACTTAAATGAGAACTGAACTTGGCCCTACCAACTCATACTTAAATGGGGTACAGCACGAAAAGGGACTCGATCTGCCTGTATTGCAGCCTAGCCCACTTAGACAGTCCAGCAACTGTTGACTTCGTGACCCGCGCTGAGGGGGTTGGTATGGTGGGGGTTGGTTTACGTGACGAGCGGGTCCCACGGTCAGAAAATGTCGTGTAGCACTGCCCAGCAATTGAGGCAGGTAGACCACGTGTTTGCCCAAGCTTCAAGCGAGTAATTGCAAGCTCTGCCGTATATAAGATTACATTATTGCACGTTTACATGTTCGTGATGCTCAGCATCAACAGATTGGACATTTAGATCTGGTGGCTTTCAGATTAGACTTACAATAACGACAATGACAAGATCGGTCTAAACTGACTAAACATACTAGACAAAGCTTTTTTAGGTCTGGGAAAACACCAGAGTTTGAACTTATGTTAGGTAGTCCAGTCCAGTCCAGTCTGATAATGATTCTGAGGAGGTGATGAATAGTTGAGATGAAGTTGAGTTGTGGACAAGTCACGCAATGCCCTCTCACACACACTGGGACCTAAAAATATATTTTTACAATGTGATGTTTAGACCGGAGGTAAGATAAAACGAATGAAAGAACTTTTCAGCTAATAACAGAGAGTGGTACTGTCAGAGAGTGGTACTGTCAGAGAGTGGTACTGTCAGAGAGTGGTACTGTCAGAGAGTGGTAATGTCAGAGAGTGGTACTGTCAGAGAGTGGTACTGTCAGAGAGTGGTACTGTCAGAGAGTGGTACTGTCAGAGAGTGGTACTGTCAGAGAGTGGTACTGTCAGAGAGTGGTACTGTCAGAGAGTGGTACTGTCAGAGAGTGGTACTGTCAGAGAGTGGTACTGTCAGAGAGTGGTACTGTCAGAGAGTGGTACTGTCAGAGAGTAGGCCTGTCAACGGGTACCCGGGACCCGGGTACCCGTTGCCGTCTGTTTTACCCGGGTAGTAAAAAACCGCCCGGGTACCCGTGAAAATGTGGCTTTCAATGTCTATATTAACCAAACTTCGGCTCGCATGCGGCTTTTTTGTGTTAAATTTAATGCTCACGAAACAATTTATCAAATGAAATGTTTGTTTCAAATATATGCTGTGAAATACATCTAAGGAGAACTATCGGTCAACGGGAAATACAATACGGTCTCGACAGACCACAATGTATTTGATATATCTTTTTTCTCTGAAAAGGAAACAGAAATCGCAAACACAAGAAGATTTTGGTTCTTTGAATGAATCATATAAAGAAAACAAAACTCCTCTGCCGAAAATAAGGATGGACTGTATAGAGATGAAAGAGGCCGTGTTTGTTGTTGTTAATAAAAACACCCTTGCTTTGAAATATACCGACAATGGGCTACTGATTGATACTAATTATCTACCCCATCTTCCCCAATCCACTCCTATACTATAACCGCACCCTTTCCTTTCGCCTGTGTTTCTTGTGTTCGTTAACGCGTTGACATAGAAAAACTGATTTTAATAATGCGTACAATGTTGTCAGTTTTTAAGGTTAATAAATTAAATAGCTACTAACATTGTGAGATGGGTAAGACGTTGGCATTGAGATGAAAGAGGCCCTGTTTGATTTTTTAAATATATACACCCCTGCTTTGGCACTAACTTTGATCTTTGAAATACGCCGACATTGGGTTTACGATTGTCGATGTTGTTTATCTACACCCCCCTCCTCCTTCCTCCATTCGATTGTGTTTCGTGTGTTCATTGCAGCGTGTGCCTTTCCCCAAAAACTGATTTTAATAATACACCAAAATTAGGTAAGTTTTTAAAGTCAATAAATTAGTTACTAACAGTGTAAGATGGATAAGGGCCCGTCAATAAATGACGTTACGCGCCTAGGGGAGGAGGGGTCACACATTGGTGACGAGGGGGAGGGGATGTGTTTAAGAATAAATGTGACGTCACAAACAAAAAAGCGCAACTTCAAATAAAAGTTCCACTGAAATATTTGATTGCTTATAATTTATTTAATGAATTTTTACATGGATTTAAGCGTGTAGCGATTTTTAGAGTTCAACTTCACATTAAATACAAAATTAAATGACAGTAAAGTTATTTGACAACTGCTCATTTCAAAAAGGAAGTACGGCTTTTATTGGGGGGGGGGCGCCCGCAAAGCTTTGGGACTTTATATTAGAGGGGGCTCTTTTTGTGACAACCTGTGACCGCTAAAAATCGGCCAAAATCGCTTGACGTCCTTTATATACGGTCCCTAAGACGTCGGCCGTGTAGCTAATGTGTGAAATGAGGTGCATGGAAGGTGGCTAGGTAGCATTGTATAGCGGTCATGATGGGGGAAAATTGTGCGATGTTTCGATCGGGTAACCCGGGTACCCGTTCGAAATTTGGACGGGTACCCGGGCAGCATTTTTTAACAATATTGACAGCCCTATCAGAGAGTGGTACTGTCAGAGAGTGGTACTGTCAGAGAGTGGTACTGTCAGAGAGTGGTACTGTCAGAGAGTGGTACTGTCAGAGAGTGGTACCGTCAAGCCTTGCCGTGGCGAAAGTCCAACTAATAGGGCTATCCGAAGTAATTGATAGGGAAGGAGAGAGTGGGTTAATTTTCACTGATGAACGGGTCTAAGATGTTTTCATGGTGTGCCAGTCTCACTAGCTGTTTCATTAGATTCTACTGGTGTGAGTTGGGAACATTGTACATGTACCAGTCTCACTAGCTGTTTCATTAGAACCTACTGGTGTGAGTTGGGAACATTGTACATGTACCAGTCTCACTAGCTGTTTCATTAGAACCTACTGGTGTGAGTTGGGAACATTGTACATGTACCAGTCTCACTAGCTGTTTCATTAGAAACTACTGGTGTGAGTTGGGAACATTGTACATGTACCAGTCTCACTAGCTGTTTCATTAGAACCTACTGGTGTGAGTTGGGAACATTGTACATATACCAGTCTCACTAGCTGTTTCATTAGAACCTACTGGTGTGAGTTGGGAACATTGTACATGTACCAGTCTCACTAGCTGTTTCATTAGAACCTACTGGTGTGAGTTGGGAACATTGTACATGTACCAGTCACACTAGCTGTTTCATTAGAACCTACTGGTGTGAGTTGGGAACATTGTACATGTACCAGTCTCACTAGCTGTTTCATTAGAATCTACTGGTGTGAGTTGGGAACATTGTACATGTACCAGTCTCACTAGCTGTTTTCATTAGAACCTACTGGTGTGAGTTGGGAACATTGTACATGTACCAGTCACACTAGCTGTTTCATTAGAACCTACTGGTGTGAGTTGGGAACATTGTACATGTACCAGTCTCACTAGCTGTTTCATTAGAACCTACTGGTGTGAGTTGGGAACATTTACATGTACCAGTCACACTAGCTGTTTCATTAGAACCTACTGGTGTAAGTCGGAAACACTGTACATAGACATTCGATGTTGAAGGTCTAAAGTTGTAAGTTGTTTGAAACAATGAAGAATATTGTGTAAGTAGATTTAAGCCGCCAAATATTTACTCAATAAAGAATAGTCCAGCAGAGCACACTATAACAACGTCAAGTTTCTAACTTTTGAAATCTATGTTTCACATCTATTAAGCACATTATTACTGTGTTCATACATCTAGGATATTTTTATTATTAATTGGATTAACCTTCAATTTAAAAACTTCGCCTTTAAACTTCCCTAATGTTCCCATTAAATTTTATATGAATTAGTTTCAAACTTCCAAATTTTTAAATCCCTTATATTAACTTCACCGGCGTCTCTGTCGTCATCTCTCTCTCTCTCTCTCTCTCTCTCTCTCTCTCTGACTGACTGTCTTGGGCGGGCGGAAAAACAAAAGTAAAAAATTACCCACTTCCCGTGATCCGATCGAGCTGAAATTTGGCACATGGACCCGTCTCACCTAACAATGCATCGAACGTACCGTAATTAAATTAATGCATTTTTAGTTTATCCTAATATAACGTATGTAATTCAAATTCACGGTTTGTTATTGTTTTTTCCCACGTGAGAGTTTGAGTTGACGCTTTGACGCGACCCATCGAAGTACCGGCGTGCTTTTGTTTACATTTTACATGTCACGCTGAGCTCGGACCAGCGATCGGTGACCAGACTTTTCCCCCTCTCCCAGCTCCCCCTCCCCAGGGTTATGAATCACAGTTGAGTTAAGACAGATTTAGTCTGTAAATGTTTGTCGCTTTCGAAAATAATGAATACTGTTAGTTATGTCTCATATATAAGGGATTTATAGTCAAAAACTTTGTTTTTACGGGTTTGTTTTATTCCTCAATTTTTCTAACAGCATCATTTATTCTACCAACAATATTCAAAAACACAAATTAACTGTCGCCTCCCCTTAAATCAGCATTTGTCTTCGTGTCCAACTTCACGTAGGAAATTTGCTGCGGACATTTTTTTTTGGGGTTCTGCACTCAGATTTGAAAAGCTCAAAGTAACCCTAGGAGTTTTGGGGAGGGACAGTTTGACACAACAAAATAAAGAGTTGAACATTATCACTAGAGAAAATATAATCTATACATGTTTTAACCAGATGTTATAATGAGGTTTTAACCGGATGTGGTAATGAGGTCTTAACCGGATGTGGTAATGAGGTTTTAACCGGATGTGGTAATGAGGTTTTAACCGGATGTGGTAATGAGGTTTTAACCGGATGTGGTAATGAGGTTTTAACCGGATGAGGTAATGAGGTTTTAACCGGATGTGGTAATGAGGTTTTAACCGGATGTGGTAATGAGGTTTTAACCGGATGTGGTAATGAGGTTTTAACCGGATGTGGTAATGAGGTTTTAACCGGATGTGGTAATGAGGTTTTAACCGGATGTGTTAATGAGGTTTTAACCGGATGTGGTAATGAGGTTTTCAACCGGATGTGTTAATGAGGTTTTAACCGGATGTGGTAATGAGTTTTTAACCGGATGAGGTAATGAGGTTTTAACCGGATGTGGTAATGAGGTTTTAACCGGATGTGGTAATGAGGTTTTAACCGGATGTGGTAATGAGGTTTTAACCGGATGTGGTAATGAGGTTTTAACCGGATGTGGTAATGAGGTTTTAACCGGATGTGTTAATGAGGTTTTAACCGGATGTGGTAATGAGGTTTTCAACCGGATGTGGTAATGAGGTTTTAACCGGATGTGGTAATGAGGTTTTAACCGGATGTGGTAATGAGGTTTAATAGTTTGAACAAATCAGATGGTTGAACAGAAAGAATCTGGATGCGTACATCCGGGTAGTCAATTAAAATAAACCACTTTAATTATTTCCCTTTAACTAACCTGCCCAACAATCTTAAAGGCTTTCCATTCACTTAGCATCTAATCATGTTTCATGGTTAACATGCAATCAAGAACTTCATTACAATCCCAGTTCCTTACTTCGGTACATAGCTATATAAATCATAAATTTATTATTTATTGTTATTATTATAATTTATAACTTCTAGGACTTTAATTCGACACTATTGAAAACACATTTAGGACCTAACATAAAGGAACAAAAACTTATGTATTACTTTATTATTCAATTCTACAGTTTAATTATAATTTATTTAGCGAAAAATATACGCCATATTAAAAGCTTAAAATATAGCTGTTAAGGAGTATTCACTTAGCTCTAAGTTAAATTTCAAAGCCCAATGCGACGAAATAAAACAACGTTACTCTAGTGACAGAAATATTTGTAGTTTCCGTCACAGCGATGTGAAATAATAAATTCAATAAACTCGTTTTTCTTATTAATGTAGCCGTAGGACGCAATAATCTTCTGTATAGAAGGAGTGTCTGTAACAGATAAAATAAGGTAAGTGTTGGCTAAATGAGTATATTATATATATGCAGCACACATACTAACTGTGTTGGCTAATGAGTATATTATATATATGCAGCACACACACACTAACTGTGTTGGCTAAATGAGTATATTATATATATGCAGCACACACACTAACTGTGTTGGCTAAATGAGTATATTATATATATGCAGCACACACACTAACTGTGTTGGCTAAATGAGTATATTATATATATGCAGCACACACACTAACTGAAAAGCTAATGAAACTAATAAATAAATGCAGGTCGTGAGGACCATAGTTTGAATAATGTTTATTTGAATAATTTCTTATCTAAGGTTATCACCGTTACTGAAGTAATTGCACTAAAACAGACAGCACAGTATGCAGTTCTAATACAGTCCCTAAGCAATTCCCCACTGACGACTATCTCTCGCTGCAACTCTTAAGCACTGTCCTATCTTCTCCCTAGTCCCAAGTCACGTTCTCCTTATATCCCTAGCCAACGGTATGTGGGTGACATACAAGATGACGTCCATGCTGGGAGCCATAAAATTAGCAGTCTTTAATTCCCCGACCCTGCCTCCATGATTAATTGCTAACGCTTCCCTGACCTATAGTTCCGTCCGAGGACACTAAAAATGTCACTTCCGGTCCCTATCAATACTATCATTGTTCTACACTACCTTCCTACCACATCGTTCTGCGCTCCACCCACAACGGTGTTGGGGCTGGGGAGAGGTGTCGTGCCCTAAGATGGAGAGGCACACTGCCACATTAAGACTCATTTATTTCAAATACAAGGGAGACAAGTCTCAATATTTAAAGTTTCAAAGACATATTTATCTTACTAGAACCACACTACAAATAGGAAAAGATCCATAGTTTTAAAATGGCAAGCAATTATCCATTCGGTCTTCGTCTCGATAGTTTGTGTTGAAACGTTGGGTCGGCCTAGAGGTAAGATGAGATCTTGGATCACAGTCATCACCGGAATGTTTGCCCGTTAATAGACAAGACGATTAGAGCTTCTAGTCTCACGGTCTCGTTTAGAAAGTAATGAGCATACTACGCCTTGGGGAAGGAGTAATTACAGAAACAACTTTAATATGTTGTGGTTGTGGCAGGGGGTGGGGGTAAGCCAAAGACTAGAGAATGTTGTCAAACGAAAATAATAGAACTTTTTGTTGTTGATGGAAACATGAGATATTGGACTGGTCCAATCAGACTTATCATAGCAAACGCCTTGCAAACATGTGGGCGAGTCTATGTTTAAGGGTGACTGAGATTCATTTAGGGCGTGTCATCCATTCATTTAGGGTGTGTCATCCATTCATTTAGGGCGTGTTATCCATTCATTTAGGGCGTGTCATCCATGTTAAGTTACAAATTACTTTCAAGACCAAGAATGTAATTGAATGCAGGAGAAAAAAAAATTACACCAGAAGCATCTCTGTTGTTAGTAGCAATCAAATATTATATCTGATGTTACTAGCCACGAAACAATATCTCCGTTGTTAGTAGCCATGAAACATTATCTCTGTTGTTTGGTAGTCATGAAGCATTATCTCTGTTGTCATTTTCTTGCGTCCTGTCTGTCATCTGTCAGGGTTGCGAGCTTCGCGTGTCTTACAGGAATCGAATTCAGTTGTTTTTAATTAAAAGATTAAATTTTCTGTCAAGGGTTAATATGTTTGTCTGTGCTCCTGAGGCCGGAGAACTCAAGTTCCAAGTATGATGACAATGAACGTCCATTCTGAAGCCTTTTATTCCTTTTAGGCATTGCTCCTCTCTAGAAAAACAATTTTCTGTTGTTAACACAAATATAATATGTGAACACGAATATTTAATGTTATTCACAGAAACATTATTGTCACAATTTCATGCTGTTCACATGACTACAGTGGTACCTCGAGATACGAAAGTAATCCTTTCCGGAGTGGCTTTGGTATCTGTTCACATGACTACAGTGGTACCTCGAGATACGAAAGTAATCCTTTCCGGAGTGGATTTGGTATCTTGCATTTTTCGTAGCTTGAATTAAGTTTTAAATCTAAAATACTTACACGTTCCAAGCCAAACAGATACAACTCTAAAAATTGAAAATATCACGGAAAACTATTTTTAAAAAAACAAAGTAGGATTCTTCAATCCTTAAAAGTACACATTATAAACTAAAAAAAATAACATTAAACAATGAAAACAGAATAAAGTAAATGTAAAGCTATATGTATACAAATGTACCTTTCGAGTGAGGCGATGTGTCGGAGAAGGTGGTAGGGGAGTAGAACGGATGGCAGAAAACATTACGGCATTACGTACGAAACACTTAACTTTAAGATAATAATACATTATTTACAAAATGAGCATGAGTGCTAAATAAACACGTACATTTAGTACAACTGTACACTATATAAACATAACCCTTAAACTTATGTAAATTAAATTATGTGTGTGTGTGTTGCTTTTCAAATATTTTTAAAAATCTTTTTGTTATGCGCTTTCTAATTATCTTTTTCACCTTTGCCTAATTTTCATCAACATCCTCTTCTCTTATTAAAAAAATATATTTTATAAACTTTGCTGATTAATATTGATCCAAGAAAACTTTTTTTTTGGATTGCATTTACACTGTTTCTGAAATATGTCATTGTAGTGTTGGTGGCGCGTTGAATGCAGTCATTTGATGCCCAATGTTGTCATCTACGCGTTTTTCTTATCTTGGAACAAAAAATTCTTCGAGTGGCCTTTCGTATCTTGGAATTTTCGTAGCTTGAAGTATTCGTATCTCGAGGTACAACTGAATTGTATGCTATTCTCATGACAACATTATGAAATTCACTTGAAAATTTCCTGCTTCTTACATGGATGTTTCTTGCTGTTCGTACTTCTATTTCTGGCTATTCACTTTACTGCATACCATTTTTTTACTGCACATTGTGTTTATCTAGTCTGCTCGTCTGTTTGTTGTAAAGTCTAAACTAGCGATTAATCATAAATTTGATTTTTTTCTCTTTCCAAATTGTGGGGGGGGGGTGTAAAATGTGATCTTCTATATTCTATAAGAATGTCTATAATAATTGAGCCTAATAAGCTAATTATATAGCCGCGTTTCGAAGATGTGGAAATATGATAAATGCTAGTTGGCGTAGCTGTCTGCTGAACTCACAGGTGCATTAAAGTGCATTGAAATGAGATTTTCTTCCGCTGTTGAAAGTCTTGTTAAACGATATAATATTGTGTTTGAAATCTAAATACTAGATGTAAAAATGTTTTGATCTATTTATATTTATTTTTTCTTTATTTTTTAAGTAGAGCGTTAGCATAAATTTGTCAATAAACTTTACATCACGGACGTCAGTTTACACTGAGACAAAAATCGTCTATCCCAGATTTAATGTTTAGACAGACTAGTCCTACATAAGGCGTCATTGCCACTGGCATTTAAAGCAGGATATACTATTGTAACTATTGTAACTATTGTAACTATTGTAACTATTGTAACTATTGTAACTATTGTAACTATTGTAACTATTGTAACTATTGTAACTATTGTAACTATTGTAACTATTGTAACTATTGTAACTATTGTAACTATTGTAACTATTGTATAACTTACGTCATTGACGATTTCATCATGAAAGCCAATAAAACTCCAAGTTTCGTTGTTCCTTAGGCAAAATAATTAACTCGTGCGTAAAGTTTTACAGCGACAAATTTGAATGTTGAAAGTCCCACGAACACGCATACGTTACATTTATCTAAATTTGCTGCGCTGTAAATCTCATCTGCTGCGCAGTGTCAATAAGACAGCTTCGTGGCAGCGCAGCTTAAAGGATACAGTGCTGGTAGCTGATAATAATACAAGATCTTGAAGCTTATTTGAGTTTATAAAATTACCAGTCATTGTTCGCTACATTTATTCCCGATTTGAAAACTAGAAAGAAATATCGTATATTTAACGCATAAATAAATTAGCGTTATTCCCAGCCGATGAATCTGCCAAATGTTCTATGTTACTCTCTATAATATGTTCTATGTTACTCTCTACAATATGTTCTATGTTACTCTCTACAATATGTTCTATGTTACTCTCTACAACATGTTCTATGTTACTCTCTATAACATGTTCTATGTTACTCTCTACAACATGTTCTATGTTACTCTCTACAACATGTTCTATGTTACTCTCTATAACATGTTCTATGTTACTCTCTATAACATGTTCTATGTTACTCTCTACAACATGTTCTATGTTACTCTCTATAACATGTTCTATGTTACTCTCTACAACATGTTCTATGTTACTCTCTATAACATGTTCTATGTTACTCTCTACAACATGTTCTATGTTACTCTCTGCAACATGTTCTATGTTACTCTCTATAACATGTTCTATGTTACTCTCTATAACATGTTCTATGTTACTCTCTACAACAGGTTCTATGTTACTCTCTACAACATGTTCTATGTTACTCTCTACAACATGTTCTATGTTACTCTCTACAACAGGTTCTATGTTACTCTCTACAACAGGTTCTATGTTACTCTCTACAACATGTTCTATGTTACTCTCTACAACATGTTCTATGTTACTCTCTACAACATGTTCTATGTTACTCTCTACCACATGTTCTATGTTACTCTCTACAACAGGTTATATGTTACTCTCTACCACATGTTCTATGTTACTCTCTACAACATGTTCTATGTTAATCTCTACCACATGTTCTATGTTACTCTCTACAACATGTTCTATGTTACTCTCTATAACATGTTCTATGTTACTTTCTATAACATGTTCTATGTTACTCTCTACAACATGTTCTATGTTACTCTCTATAACACAATCTATGTTACTCTCTATAACATGTTCTATGTTACTCTCTATAACATGTTCTATGTTACTCTCTATAACATGTTCTATGTTACTCTCTACAACATGTTCTATGTTACTCTCTATAACATGTTCTATGTTACTCTCTATAACATGTTCTATGTTACTCTCTACAACATGTTCTATGTTACTCTCTATAACATGTTCTATGTTACTCTCTATAACATGTTCTATGTTACTCTCTACAACATGTTCTATGTTACTCTCTATAACATGTTCTATGTTACTCTCTATAACATGTTCTATGTTACTCTCTACAACATGTTCTATGTTACTCTCTATAACATGTTCTATGTTACTCTCTACAACATGTTCTATGTTACTCTCTACAACAGGTTCTATGTTACTCTCTACAACATGTTCTATGTTACTCTCTACAACATGTTCTATGTTACTCTCTACAACATGTTCTATGTTACTCTCTATAACATGTTCTATGTTACTCTCTATAACATGTTCTATGTTACTCTCTACAATATGTTCTATGTTACTCTCTACAACATGTTCTATGTTACTCTCTACAATATGTTCTATGTTACTCTCTACAACATGTTCTATGTTACTCTCTACAACATGTTCTATGTTACTCTCTACAACATGTTCTATGTTACTCTCTACAACAGGTTCTATGTTACTCTCTACAATATGTTCTATGTTACTCTCTACAACAGGTTCTATGTTACTCTCTACAACATGTTCTATGTTACTCTCTACAACATGTTCTATGTTACTCTCTACAACATGTTCTATGTTACTCTCTACAACATGTTCTATGTTACTCTCTACCACATGTTCTATGTTACTCTCTACAACAGGTTATATGTTACTCTCTACCACATGTTCTATGTTACTCTCTACAACATGTTCTATGTTAATCTCTACCACATGTTCTATGTTACTCTCTACCACATGTTCTATGTTACTCTCTACAACATGTTCTATGTTACTCTCTACCACATGTTCTATGTTACTCTCTACAACATGTTCTATGTTACTCTCTACAACAAGTTCTATGTTACACTCTACAACATGTTCCATGTTACTCTCTACCACATGTTCTATGTTACTCTCTACAACAGGTTCTATGTTACTCTCTACAACATGTTCTATGTTACTCTCTACAACATGTTCTATGTTACTCTCTACAACATGTTCTATGTTACTCTCTACCACATGTTCTATGTTACTCTCTACAACATGTTCTATGTTACTCTCTACAACAGGTTCTATGTTACTCTCTACAACAGGTTCTATGTTACTCTCTACAATATGTTCTATGTTACTCTCTACAACAGGTTCTATGTTACTCTCTACAACATGTTCTATGTTACTCTCTACAACATGTTCTATGTTACTCTCTACAACATGTTCTATGTTACTCTCTACAACATGTTCTATGTTACTCTCTATAACATGTTCTATGTTACTCTCTACAACAGGTTCTATGTTACTCTCTATAACATGTTCTATGTTACTCTCTATAACATGTTCTATGTTACTCTCTATAACATGTTCTATGTTACTCTCTACAACATGTTCTATGTTACTCTCTATAACATGTTCTATGTTACTCTCTACAACATGTTCTATGTTACTCTCTATAACATGTTCTATGTTACTCTCTATAACATGTTCTATGTTACTCTCTACAACATGTTCTATGTTACTCTCTATAACATGTTCTATGTTACTCTCTACAACATGTTCTATGTTACTCTCTATAACATGTTCTATGTTACTCTCTACAACATGTTCTGTTCACGAATTTGTCTCTTAAGCATGAACTTTTCAAATGTTTGACCACTGTTACCCGTGTGTATTTTTGCCAAACGTTAGATGTCCGTTTTATAGTTTTTTTTTACCCCAATTTGAGAGCACATGGGTCAGTCTCCTGGGTCAGTATCCTGGTTTAGTATCCTGGGTCAGTATCCTGGGTCAGTATCCTGGGTCAGTATCCTGGGTCAGTATCCTGGGTTAGTATCCTGGGTTAGTATCCTGGGTCAGTATCCTGGGTCAGTATTCTACTCACAGTTCAGGTCAGTCTCAGCCACGTGATCCTCGGCTGGAACAAATCGAATAAAACATTTACAAAGATGAGATTGACAAGGCCAGATATCTCATACAATCACGTCTATGAACTTAGAGCTGTTATCGATTAATTTAAATTTAATCGTTAACTTTTGAAAAAGTATCGATTAATTAATCGATAATGTCGATTAAACCCAAAAATAGAAATTTATGACGTCATTAAACTGAACATTTCTCACGGACATTGAAAATTAAGAATATTTTGAACTAAATTTTATTACAACGTGTTGATACTTGATCGGATGTTTGTGCTGAAGGTGGTACGTCAGCGATGGATTTGATCCTTTAAAAGAGCATTGTTTATGGCAGTGAACACAGTAAACTTTTTCACCATCTTCGACTTTGCCATCCGCAGTTAGCTTAAAAACAAAATTTTTGCTCAGCTTTCTAGTTATATGTTTAAATTTAAATGCGCTGATGCTGTCAGCCATTTTTTTAGTTGATGTCTGCCGGTCCACATAAAGTAATAAAATAAATTATAATATTACGCTGGAGAAGTTTGTACCCAAAAAAAATATATAAATTATTATTAATTACGAGCAACAAAGGCCGCCCAAGGACGTTCCGCCACAGTTCGGTGGCATGTTGTAACTCCCCTCCAACAGCCGTCTCGACCGGCATTAGATGTGCATCGCGTCAAAAATACTATTCATTATAGTTAAAATAAATAACTCGTAAAAACAGAGCTTTTTGCTATAAATCCCAACGCGCATAACTCAAAATAAAATCTTGGAAGAAATACTGCACAAAAAATAACTCGTTTTGAAATCCGCGTAAATGGCGTAAACGTGTTCAATATGATTGTCTGTAGGAGTCATATGTGTTTGAGGGACCAATCGCTATAGATGACCGGACAGAATGGACAGAAAGGACAGAAACTTGCCTTTTAATATATAGTATTAATAATTAATTATTTATTAATAAAAATTTTAAAAAATATTATAAATATTTGCATTAATTTTAATCGAATTTTTATCGATTAAAATAATTTTAATCGATTACAAAATTTAAGGATTAATCGAGAAATTAATAGTTAATTTCCGCAGCCCTACTATAATCCATTCTGTAGTCCTGAAAATCATTGTCAGAACCAATAACTAGAATGAATTGAGGATTGATATACCTCATTTAATGAGTTTAAAGTCAATCAAATGAACCACGCACAGATCAAAATTACTAGACAAGATCAAATGAACAAGGCACAGATCAAATAAACTAGGCACTTATCTAATGAACCAGGCACAGATCAAATGAACCAGACACAGATCACATGAACAAGGCACAGATCAAATAAACTAGGCACTTATCTAATGAACCAGGCACAGATCAAATGAACCAGACACAGATCAAATGAACTAGGCACATATCAAATGAACCAAACACAGATCAAATGAACAAGACACAGATCAAATGAACCAGACACAGATCAAATGAACTAGGCACATATCAAATGAACCAGAAACAGATCAAATGAACCAGACACAGATCAAATGAACCAGACACAGATCAAATGAACTAGGCACAGATAAAATGAACTAGGCACAGATCAAATGAACCAGAAACAGATCAAATGAACTAGGCACAGATAAAATGAACTAGGCACACATCAAATGAACCAGGCACAGATCAAATAAACTAGGAACTGATCAAATGAACTAGGCAGAGATCAAATGAACCAGGAACAGGTCAAATGAACTAGGCACAGATAAAATGAACTAGGCACAGATCAAATGAACTAGGCACAGATCAAATGAACTAGGCAGGCACAGATCAAATGAACTAGTTACAGATAAAATGAACTAGGCACACATCAAATGAACCAGGCACAGATCAAATGAACTAGGAACTGATCAAATGAACTAGGCACAGATCAAATGAACCAGGCACAGATCAAATGAACTAGACACAGATCAAATGAACTAGGAACTGATCAAATGAACTAGGCACAGATCAAATGAACTAGACACAGATCAAATGAACCAGGCACATATCAAATGAACCAGGCACAGATCAAATGAACCAGGCACAGATCAAATGAACCAGGCACAGATCAAATGAACAAGGCACATATCAAATGAACTAGGCACAGATCAAATGAACTTGGCACATGTCAAATGAACTAGGCACAGATCAAATGAACTAGGCACATATCAAATGAACTAGGCATAGATCAAATGAACAAGGCACAGATCAAATGAACAAGGCACAGATCAAATGAACTAGGCACAGATCAAATGAACTAGGCCCAGATCAAATGAACTAGGCACAGATCAAATGAACTAGGCACAGATCAAATGAACTAGACACAGATCAAATGAACTAGGCACAGATCAAATGAACTAGACACAGATCAAATGAACCAGGCACATATCAAATGAACCAGGCATATATCAAATGAACCAGGCACAGATCAAATGAACCACGCACATATCAAATGAACCAGGCACAGATCAAATGAACTAGGTTAGATATCCAATATTATAAGATCGACACGTCATCCAATATTCCCCGCTATTAACTATTAAAGTTTGATCTCCCCTAGCCTACTCCTCCCCCACCTAATCGCCTCATCATCTAGGTCGATACAAAAATATTCTCCATAATGACATGACTTCCTTGTTCTCAGAGGAGCACTCGAGATGGTGGCATAGGGGGGGGGGTCTGATGATACATTGGTCTGATGATATATGTGTCTGATGATACATTGGTCTGATGACACATTGGTCTGATGATACATTGGTCTGATGATACATTGGTCTGATGATACATTGGTTTGATGATACACTTGTCTGATGATACACGTGTCTGATGATACATTGGTCTGATGATACACGTGTCTGATGATACATTGGTCTGATACATTGGTCTGATGATATATTGGTCTGATGATATATTGGTCTTATGATACATTGGTCTTATGATACATTGGTCTGATGATACATTTGTCTGATGATACATTGGTCTGTTGATATATGTGTCTGATGATCCTCTCGAATTGCAATGTCAAAAAGTTGATAAATTCATTTAAGTTATTGAATACTTTGATAATGTTAATTTAAAATGTGAAGACTGTATTGCTGTTTCTGTTGATGGAGCTCCAGCTATGTTGTGTCGTGTAAGTGGTTTTTTTGGCTTTCGCAAGAGAGAGAATCTCAAAATTGAAGCAAACCACATTAGTATCCATTGTCAAGCTCTGCATGTGAAACATTTGGAAGCTGACCTGGAGGTTGTCATGCAAGATGTTTACCAGATTGTAAATTTCATTAAAGGACATGTACTGCAAACACGATTATTTCGTGATTTATATAAAGATGATGAGGCTAAATATACAGATTCACTGAGGAACGGTGGCTTTCGTGCGGCAATCTCCTGGACAGATTGTGGGCTCTGAAAGCTGCACTTCAAACATTTCTGCCTGGTCAGAGGCATGCATTTCGATTAAAGCTTTCATATTGGAATCAAAAAGCAAAAGAAACAAGTTAGCATAAAATCAGTTGAACTGTAGATCCATTTCGATGGGACATTGAGGATGCACCAGATGAGCCTCAAGGGTAGGCAGAAGCACTTATTGAACTTCAGTCTAATAATGAGGCGCGTATTGAATTTGCAAACAAAGCAGATCTGAAAGATTTATGGTTGTCAAATCCTGCATAGGCTTTCACCATTGCACACGAGGAGGCCGTCAAGACGTTACTGCCATTTGCAACAATGTACCTTTGTGAACAATGATTTTTCACTATAGTGAACATAAAAACAAAGCTGCGAAATCGATTGGATCCAGAAGACAGCATTCAACTTGCCATGACATAAGAATGCCCACATTTCGATGGATTGTGAAAATAATGAAACAATATCATTTTAAAAAAAACTTGAATGTAGTGAGATTTAAAGAAAGAAAACAGTGGGTTTTTTTAATAAAAATTAATGACATTAATTTATATTAAAGTTATAATTTAATGTTATTTTTTAAAGTAAATTTGTGTTCATCCGACTTTATTGCATTATTTCAGATTTACGATTTCATGTATATCTAAAATGACGAGGGCCGTTAGACCTATAACCGTTAAAATAATAATATTATATTTCGATTGTTAACTTATAATTGCATCACACGCATAATACTTTTCGGGTCATTTTTAGACACTTGTCAACCTTCTAAGACTCAACAGATGAGTTTTTGGCTGGGCTAAGCTCTAGACCCGCTGGAAAAGGGAGGGGGTGCTTACAACGCTCACAAAACACCCAAGGGGTATGGGCCGGACCTCCCATCATGGGTAACGGCAACATAAAATTTTATATTTTTGATTAACGGGCAAATAAGTTCGCCGACCCCTGTTCTAAGGGGAAAAAACATGTCTAATGATGTACAAGGCTTTTGTTAAAGCTAGTCAAGTCTACTCTCTAGGTTACATAGATCCATACAATCAAGTCTACTCTCTAGGTTACATAGATCCATACAATCAAGTCTACTCTCTAAGTTACATAGATCCATACAATCAAGTCTACTCTCTAAGTTACATAGATCCATACAATCAAGTCTACTCTCTAAGTTACATAGATCCATACAGTCAAGTCTACTCTCTAAGTTACATAGATCCATAGAGTCAAGTCTACTATCTAAGTTAATAGATCCATACAGTCAAGTCTACTCTCTAAGTTAATAGATCCATACAGTCAAGTCTACTCTCTAAGTTAATAGATCCATACAGTCAAGTCTACTCTCTAAGTTACATAGATCCATACAGTCAAGTCTACTCTCTAAGTTACATAGATCCATACAGTCAAGTCTACTCTCTAAGTTACACATATTCATACAGTCAAGTCTACTCTCTAAGTTACACAGATCCATACAGTCAAGTCTACTCTCTAAGTTACATAGATCCATACAGTCAAGTCTACTCTCTAAGTTACATAGATCCATACAGTCAAGTCTACTCTCTAAGTTACATAGATCCATACAGTCAAGTCTACTCTCTAAGTTACACATATTCATACAGTCAAGTCTACTCTCTAAGTTACATAGATCCATACAGTCAAGTCTACTCTCTAAGTTACACATATTCATACAGTCAAGTCTACTCTCTAAGTTACACAGATCCATACAGTCAAGTCTACTCTCTAAGTTAATAGATCCATACAGTCAAGTCTACTCTCTAAGTTACATAGATCCATACAGTCAAGTCTACTCTCTAAGTTAATAGATCCATACAGTCAAGTCTACTCTCTAAGTTACACAGATCCATACTTCAATAAAGTAAATCAATAAAGCTTTCCACATGAATATATAAAGGTGTACAAGTGTGTATTCAGGTAACCGGTAATTAAACAATATAATTTGCAATGTCTGTCCGTGACGCTACTAATTTTAGAAAGCATGGAAAACCAAATTACTGCACCAAAGCATCAAATGGTGTGCAAATTAAAGATGCGCTGTAAAAAATTTATATGACGTCATTTTTTTCGCTAATATTTTAATTTTGGAAAAGGGATCAATGTAAAAAGAGGATTTGATGATGGTTAATGATAAAATTAAAAAACAAAGAGGGCGACATGGGCGCCCTACATCCCCTATTATAAAATATTTTGTTTACATTTCAGAAAGTTTAATATTTCTTATTTATCAAACAAGGACAAGTTAGTTGGGCTTTTGAAAACGGTCGGCGCCATAGGCGCCCTATAAAAAGTGCATTTTTTATAAAATAAATAGATTTCAGCTGAAAACTTCCGTCATTTTTGACGGGTGATACGCTAGTACATGTATAAAGGTGTACACGTCTGTATTCAGGTAATATAAAGGTGTACAAGTCTGTATTCAGGTAATATAAAGGTGTACAAGTCTGTATTCAGGTAATATAAAGGTGTACAAGTCTGTATTCAGGTAATATAAAGGTGTGCAAGTCTGTATTCAGGTAATATAAAGGTGTACAAGTCTGTATTCAGGTAATATAAAGGTGTACAAGTCTGTATTCAGGTAACCTGTAATACATTTATACAACACAAACTTTTAAAAGGCACCGGTAAAAAAAATCTTCACAATATTTCCTTTGAAGTTAGGACGCCGCCTCTGAGGTAAATATGGTAAAATAATTCCTTTTAATTTGGTTCTTAACTCTTCAACGATTTCACTCTTTAGAGCATTAACTATTGATTAGTACCAGACATGGCCACGTTCGACCTTATCATGCCAGCTCTACACCTAATGTTCTATTTTTAACATCCGTTTAGTTTAATTCGATGATAGGTTGAGGGTAGGTGAATATTCCCGTTGGTTAGGTGAATATTAACTTTAATTAGGTAGGTGTTCTAGTGCTAATACGCCTAGTGCTATTACATCTGGTGCTAATACATCTAGTGCTATTACATCTGGTGCTATTACATCTGGTGCTAATACATCTAGTGCTATTACATCTGGTGCTATTACATCTGGTGCTATTACATCTGGTGCTATTACATCTGGTGCTATTACATGTGGTGCTATTACATCTGGTGCTAATACATCTAGTGCTATTACATCTAGTGTTATTACATCTAGTGCTATTACATCTAATGGTATTACATCTAGTGCTATGACATCTAGCGCTATTACATCTAGTGCTATTACATCTAGTGCTATTACATCTGGTGGTAATACATCTAGTGCTATTACATCTAGTGCTATTACATCTAGTGCTATTACATCTGGTGGTAATACATCTAGCGCTATTACATCTAGTGCTATTACATCTAGTGCTATTACATCTGGTGGTAATATATCTAGTGCTATTACATCTAGTGCTATTACATCTAATGCTTTTACATTTAGTGCTATTACATCCTCGCTCCCGTACAACAGTAATATTTTAACATTTGTCATTAAAAAAAGGGTCAACCTTATCAGTTTAATTTCACATCATTTCAAGTGGGTACAGACTTTCCTGGAGACAAGAGGGTACAGACGTTCCTGGAGACAAGAGGGTACAGACCTTCCTGGAGACAAGAGGGTACAGACGTTCCTGGAGACAAGAGGGTACAGACGTTCCTGGAGACAAGAGGGTACAGACGTTCCTGGAGACAAGAGGGTACAGACGTTCCTGGAGACAAGAGGGTACAGACGTTCCTGGAGACAAGAGGGTACAGACGTTCCTGGAGACAAGAGGGTACAGACGTTCCTGGAGACAAGAGGGTACAGACGTTCCTGGAGACAAGAGGGTACAGACGTTCCTGGAGACAAGAGGGTACAGACGTTCCTGGAGACAAGAGGGTACAGACGTTCCTGGAGACAAGAGGGTACAGACGTTCCTGGAGACAAGAGGGTAAAGACGTTCCTGGAGAAAAGAGGGTACAGACGTTCCTGGAGACAAGAGGGTACAGACGTTCCTGGAGACAAGAGGGTACAGACGTTCCTGGAGACAAGAGGGTACAGACGTTCCTGGAGACATGAGGGTACAGACGTTCCTGGAGACAAGAGGGTACAGACGTTCCTGGAGACAAGAGGGTACAGACGTTCCTGGAGACAAGAGGGTACAGACGTTCCTGGAGACAAGAGGGTGCAGACGTTCCTGGAGACAAGAGGGTACAGACGTTCCTGGAGACAAGAGGGTACAGACGTTCCTGGAGACAAGAGGGTACAGACGTTCCTGGAGACAAGAGGGTACAGACGTTCCTGGAGACAAGAGGGTACAGACGTTCCTGGAGACAAGAGGGTACAGACGTTCCTGGAAAAAGAGGGTACAGACGTTCCTGTAGACAAGAGGGTACAGACGTTCCTGGAGACAAGAGGGTACAGACGTTCCTGGAGACAAGAGGGTACAGACGTTCCTGGAGACAAGAGGGTACAGACGTTCCTGGAGACAAGAGGGTACAGACGTTCCTGGAGACAAGAGGGTACAGACGTTCCTGGAGACAAGAGGGTACAGACGTTCCTGGAGACAAGAGGGTACACACGTTCCTGGAGACAAGAGGGTACAGACGTTCCTGGAGACAAGAGGGTACACACGTTCCTGGAGACAAGAGGGTACAGACGTTCCTGGAGACAAGAGGGTACAGACGTTCCTGGAGACATAAGGGTACAGACGTTCCTGGAGACAAGAGGGTACACACGTTCCTGGAGACAAGAGGGTACAGACGTTCCTGGAGACAAGAGGGTACAGACGTTCCTGGAGACAAGAGGGTACAGACGTTCCTGGAGACAAGAGGGTACAGACGTTCCTGGAGACAAGAGGGTACAGACGTTCCTGGAGACAAGAGGGTACAGACGTTCCTTGAGACAAGAGGGTACAGACGTTCCTGGAGACAAGAGGATACAGACGTTCCCGGAGACAAGAGGGTACAGACGTTCCTGGAGACAAGAGGGTACAGACGTTCCTGGAGACAAGAGGGTACAGACGTTCCTGGAGACAAGAGGGTACAGACGTTCCTGGAGACAAGAGGGTACAGACTTTCCTGGAGACAAGAGGGTACAGACGTTCCTGGAGACAAGAGGGTACAGACGTTCCTGGAGACAAGAGGGTACACACGTTCCTGGAGACAAGAGGGTACAGACGTTCCTGGAGACAAGAGGGTACACACGTTCCTGGAGACAAGAGGGTACGACGTTCCTGGAGACAAGAGGGTACAGACGTTCCTGGAGACAAGAGGGTACAGACGTTCCTGGAGACAAGAGGGTACAGACGTTCCTGGAGACAAGAGGGTACACACGTTCCTGGAGACAAGAGGGTACAGACGTTCCTGGAGACAAGAGGGCTACAGACGTTCCTGGAGACAAGAGGGTACAGACGTTCCTGGAGACAAGAGGGTACAGACGTTCCTGGAGACAAGAGGGTACAGACGTTCCTGGAGACAAGAGGGTACAGACGTTCCTGGAGTCAAGAGGGTACAGACGTTCCTGGAGACAAGAGGGTACAGACGTTCCTGGAGACAAGAGGGTACAGACGTTCCTGGAGACAAGAGGGTACAGACGTTCCTGGAGACAAGAGGGTACAGACGTTCCTGGAGACAAGAGGGTACAGACATTCCTGGAGACAAGAGGGTACAGACGTTCCTGGAGACAAGAGGGTACAGACGTTCCTGGAGACAAGAGGGTACAGACGTTCCTGGAGACAAGAGGGTACAGACGTTCCTGGAGACAAGAGGGTACACACGTTCCTGGAGTCAAGAGGGTACAGACGTTCCTGGAGACAAGAGGGTACAGACGTTGCTGGAGACAAGCGGGTACGGACGTTCCTGGAGACAAGAGGGTACAGACGTTCCTGGAGACAAGAGGGTACAGACGTTCCTGGAGACAAGAGGGTACAGACGTTCCTGGAGACAAGAGGGTACAGACGTTCCTGGAGACAAGAGGGTACAGACGTTCCTGGAGACAAGAGGGTACAGACGTTCCTGGAGACAAGAGGGTACAGACGTTCCTGGAGACAAGAGGGTACAGACGTTCCTGGAGACAAGAGGGTACAGACGTTCCTGGAGACAAGAGGGTACAGACTTCCTGGAGACAAGAGGGTACAGACGTTCCTGGAGACAAGAGGGTACAGACGTTCCTGGAGACAAGAGGGTACAGACGTTCCTGGAGACAAGAGGGTACAGACGTTCCTGGAGACAAGAGGGTACAGACGTTCCTGGAGACAAGAGGGTACAGACGTTCCTGGAGACAAGAGGGTACAGACGTTCCTGGATACAAGAGGGTACAGACGTTCCTGGAGACAAGAGGGTACAGACGTTCCTGGAGACAAGAGGGTACAGACGTTCCTGGAGACAAGAGGGTACAGACGTTCCTGGAGACAAGAGGGTACAGACGTTCCTGGAGACAAGAGGGTACAGACGTTCCTGGATAAAGTAACGCAGACAGAAATTCTCGAGAGATCTTTAATTATCCGTAAGCTGGGTATACACTTTCCTAGCCTGCGCAATTGCTCCATCTTCTGGGCAGCACCATTTAACATTGTCTGATAGTAGGACTCACTCCCCCACCCCCTTTTTTGTTATGTCCAGCGCATGGCACGAAGTCAACCGCTTCAGTGACTAGGCTGCAGTTGCGACAGTTCGAGTCCCTGTTAAGGTCTAACCCAAAGGTGGCCAAACTGCGGCTCTCGAGCCGCATGCGGCTCTTCTGTGTTCACATTGCGGCTCGCATACAATTTATGAATGATATGTTACAAGGAATACTGGAAGATTTCCAAGCCATATTTAATGACCTATAATGCTTCAATGCGGCTCTCAATTTTTTAAAAATATTTTAAAATGGCTCTCGGTTACTACAGATCTGGCCAGCCCTGGTCCAGCCTGTTGAAATATGAGTTTGTAGAGCAAGGCTCCGTTCTTATTTCAGTCTCTATATTCCGGTTTTAGCGATTCAGTTTCCACTCTGGGTTTGTGCGGCTCGAATTGTTTATATTGACATATGCACTTGTTTATATTGACATTGACATATGCACTTGTTTATATTGACATATGCACTTGTTTATATTGACATATGCACTTGTTTATATTGACATTGACATATACACTTGTTTATATTGACATATGCACTTGTTTATATTGACATTGACATATACACTTGTTTATATTGACATATGCACTTGTTTATATTGACATATACACTTGTTTATTGACATATACACTTGTTTATATTGACATTGACATATACACTTGTTTATATTGACATATGCACTTGTTTATATTGACATATGCACTTGTTTATATTGACATATGCACTTGTTTATATTGACATTGACATATACACTTGTTTATATTGACATATGCACTTGTTTATATTGACATATACACTTGTTTATTGACATATACACTTGTTTATTGACATATACACTTGTTTATATTGACATATACACTTTTTTATTGACATATACACTTGCTTATATTGACATATACATTTCTGGTCGCCTTGCCGTCTGTCCATTCCTGGTACAACTTGTTTATATTGACATACACACTTCTGGCCGTCTTGCTGTCTGTCCATTCCTGGTACAGCTAAACAATGATGTTCGCTTTGACGAATATCATTATAAACCACGCCCACTTTACTCCGGGGCAGAACCGCCTAGTGAGAAGGGCAGAATAAATTTTAATGACAGAACATTTGATTCATAGACTTAGACACAAGAAACGTGCAATGCTTGATATAACTTGTAATAACACATATATGTGCATGCGATATTTGTAGTTGAAAGTTTGTGTTGTACATACATTATGTGTGGTAGCCTATGAGGAGGAAATGATGGGACGGGAGGGGCTGTGAGCATCGTTGGTTTAAAGTTCAATGATAACAAATGTCACAGCTGATTGTTGTTATGTAATCCACGAAAACCTTTGTCAGTCGCACGAGACAAAGGGGACGTAACAAGCGTGAGGTTGACTTGGTGCACCGTGAGACAGGTAGACTGAGTACTGCACTCAAATGTGAACTCTTCTATCGGTAAAGTTAGTCTTTGTGTGCCGTGTGACATTTCCAAGTAGCTTTGGTGTGGGAATGGGTGAGGGAGGGTGTTAGTCGGGATAACTTTGATGGCGTTTTTCGCTAACACAGCGGGTCATAGTTGATATGTTTTTACTCCGCTAACACAGTGGGTCATAGTTGATATGTTTTTACTCCGCTAACACAGTGGGTCATATGTGATGTTTTTACTCCGCTAACACAGTGGGTCATATGTGATGTTTTTACTCCGCTAACACAGTGGGTCATATGTGATGTTTTTACTCCGCTAACACAGTGGGTCATATGTGATGTTTTTACTCCGCTAACACAGTGGGTCATATGTGATGTTTTTACTCCGCTAACACAGTGGGTCATAGTTGATATGTTTTTACTCCGCTAACACAGTGGGTCATAGTTGATATGTTTTTACTCCGCTAACACAGTGGGTCATAGTTGATATGTTTTTACTCCGCTAACACAGTGGGTCATAGTTGATATGTTTTTACTCCGCTAACACAGTGGGTCATAGTTGATATGTTTTTACTCCGCTAACACAGTGGGTCATAGTTGATATGTTTTTACTCCGCTAACACAGTGGGTCATATGTGATGTTTTTACTCCGCTAACACAGTGGGTCATATGTGATGTTTTTACTCCGCTAACACAGTGGGTCATATGTGATGTTTTTACTCCGCTAACACAGTGGGTCATATGTGATGTTTTTACTCCGCTAACACAGTGGGGTCATATGTGATGTTTTTACTCCGCTAACACAGTGGGTCATATGTGATGTTTTTACTCCGCTAACACAGTGGGTCATTGTTGATATGTTTTTACAAATATGTTTTGGTTGAATCTGTTTTGAGACGTTTACTATGTTTTAATGGATGAAGACATTTCAGTATGGCAGAAAGAAAGTCTGTTGCTGGAGGAAAGAAAAACATCATCAGAAAATCTAATGTCTAACGTACTTGAGATATCGACGTAAATAAAATACCTGCACTTTTGGTTTGTGTATCTAGGATTTGTCGGTCAAGGACAAACGGGTCATAACTATGTCATGTGATTGCAATGTCATTCTAGTTTAGGTGAATGGTTTAGTGGACTCTCCATTACCCCTACCAAGGGCATAGTGGACTCTTCCTAATATAATACTTCCGACGCCCTGGTTAGCCTCGGGTCAGAGGTGCGGGGGACATACTGACTATCAGATGACTGTCTTACCTTTCAGTAACTTAATTCATAGCATGGCGCGAAGATTGTCAACAGGCCTAGAACAATATCATGACGTAATACGATCGCTGGGGGCAATAGCTCGCAAACATCATTCCATCCCTCCCAAACCTTGACCCCTGTCCCAAAGTCCTTGACCCCTCTCACAAAGTCCTTGACCCCTCTCCCAAAGTTAGTTTGAGAACCCCGGTCTTTCATTCCGTTGGATTATACAAAAGTCAATTTTAAATATTTAAATGATATTCTCTCCACAATTAACTATTTTTAAAAAATCCTTTTCATTTCTTTCACAGGATTTATAAATAACAAGAGAGGAAATGTTCGAGTTTGAATTGAGGTGACGACGTGAAGGAATCTAATGTTTACAATTGAACTCTAAGAAAGGAGGTAAGGAGATGCCGTGTAAACAAAGTTTGTCATTTATCATTCTTGTTCGATGTTATGTCATTGAAAATGATGATGTTACTGTAAAACTCAAGCGCGGGTGTAACAGTGGATGGAGTATTGTATTATGTATTGAACATCTACCACACAAACGTCATAGTAGCGCTTTCAATGTCATGGTAACCCCACCAGTGTCATGTCATGGTAACCCATCCAGTTTACCATTCTTGATACGGAATGTTTTACATTTACTTCAGATTCGTAACAACTCCCGTATCTGCAAGATTTCACGGATGAATGTTTATTTATTAACGAAAAATTACCTGAGCCAGTGTGCAGCATTTACAACTACTGTTATTTTACCTTTTTTTCTTTTTTTTCCCCCAAGGCGCACTAATTCTTTTTCTAGAAATTTAAAATTCTTGGGTTTATTTTTAATGACTTCTTCTTTACAACTTCTGGGAGTTTTCTTCGACAAAAAACAAACAAACTAACTCATTGCGTGGTAATTACAGATCTGCCAAAGAGGCTCGCTTTCAATTGATTGAGTTTGTAAACAAGACGCCGATTGGTCGGTTCTTCGCTCTTATGAGTCCACGTGAATGTGTGGTTCAATCATCAGATTGAGGTGAGCCGAGGCAATAAAGATATCTAGAATCTGTATTCACCACGGAGATTCTCCCTCTCGGTTTGTTCTAGACTCCAGACGGCGATGAATATCTTGAGGTCTGAGTGACATATCACGATCAACCCCCGACCCATACGCCAGCGACCTTGACCTTATGGTGAGCCGAGCTCTTTAAATAGTTTTGAAGTGGGGTCGCTCTATCGAGGCATCTTGCCTTCTAGCGACGTGTAATTACGTTGTAAGGCTTTACGCGTTGGTGTTGATGCACTGCGTCATCTTCAGACGATACACAAAACACAAAGCGAAATTAGTTTATAAGGTGTGCAGGGAAATGATTTCAAAATGGAGATTCAATGAAAACAAATAATCCAAACTAATGATTCAAACATAATTTTAAAAAATATAAAAATAAAAAAAACATAGGAGTAATAATAAATCAGAAAACATCATGCAATCCCCATATCAATGAAATAATTAAAAAGATATTTTAAAAACATAAGGGTTTTATAAAGAGAAACTTTTACAGATGCGATAAGAATAAGATGGTACCTTACTTTGAAGATACGTGTACTAGAATATGCACTTCTGTATGGGACCCATCCACTAAAGAAAATATTGGTAAACTAGAACAAAAGCAAAAACATTGCTGCCAGATTCATTACTTAAGAATATTCAAAACTGACAAGGATAACACCATTAGTTAAATCATTAAACCTTGAAACACTAGATAGAAGAACAAAGAGCAAAGTAGTAATAATACAATTTATTAATTCTAACTTGAAAATACAAAACAAAGGAAATGTGATACAACCTTTGGAAAGTCATAAGGATAAAGACACTTTTCTTATTCCGTATGCAAGAACAGACACATACACATTCTCCTTCTCCCCGTCCGGAATTCGGGCGTGGAATGGGTTGCCTGATCAAACCAGGAAAACAAACACTTCATCAACATTTAAAACTCTTAAAAAATATAATACTATCCATAAACCATGGATAGTGTATGACGAAATAATCTTCTGTAATGGATAAACATAAAATAAGATAGTAATAATACATGCGCATCGCTGAACCTATCTCCGCGTATGAACTCAATATTTAAATAAATTGTTGATCCATACTCTCGCACATGTTTTCATTGTTTTTTGAGGTAATCAATGAATTCACCGCCTCAACAAAATAAGATCTGAGGCGATGCTGGAAACGCTAAAGCACAGTCTAAATTAAACAAATAAGAATTCATCCAAGTAGTTTTGGCTAGCAGATATAACGTTGGCGTATTCATTATCGGGAGTTGGGTTGGCAGCTAGAGGCCAACATGAGAACTTTTGAGAGCAGACGAAGAAATTTTGACATCCTGGATCTTAACCATATTAAACGACTTGATCTGTCTCAAATGAGCTTTCAGTAGTTATACTGAACGTGTCAGCACTGAGTAGCACCGTGGTGCGTTTAGCTTCTGTGTGTTGGTGCTGAGCGTGGTGCGTTTATCTTCTCCAAGATATGATATGATCATATGAAAACTAGATCTAATCTCCAAGATATGATATGATCATATGAAAACTAGATCTAATCTCCAAGATATGATATGATCATATGAAAACTAGATCTAAGACAAACAACAACAGCGTCATCACGTTAAACCCATTGACATACCGAAAACTTTCCCCGGATGAACATTTTATCTAAAACGACTTTTCTTAAGGCCTGAAATGAATTTTGATTCATCGGGAACTATTGCAGAAACACGCATATTTTAGTATAGAGCGGGTGAATTATATTGTGATCCTTTAAACCAGTTTCATTCAGGGCTTGTATGTGGGAGGTCCTTGAACTGTAGATGATGCATATTGCAATTTCCAAATGTATGGTTACAAATGAACACCAGGACCCCATGACACCTTGAAACCAGGACACCAGGACACCTTGATTCCATGACAACATGATACCAGGACAGCAGGACAAAAGGGCGCAATGACACCATGAACCCAGGACAGCAGGGAACCAGGACACCTTGAAACCAGGACACCAGGACACCTTGAAACCAGGACAGCATGACACCAAGACACCAGGTCAAAGTTTATAAGTTTGTCAGCTTTCTTACGCAAAGCTCAACAAAAAAGATCTAGTTGTATGTTAAGACTAACGAAATAATGGTTTAAAATTAAAATGTTAATTATTAAAATAGAAAAGAAAACTCCCGGGTTGAGCCCCAATTTAAATAATATTCTTATGCGTCTGTGATTTCTTCACAACTGTCGTCACTGTACACATAACAGATTATATTTTGACACATTATAATGTCGTCTTTATATCTAAAACATCCCCGTATATCTGTCACCTTATACATGAAGCTCGTCATGTAACAACACATCGTCTTTGTACGTCTTACATCTCATTATTCATTGTACACCAACCATCCCTGTACACCACCCATCCCAGCAAACCACCTATCCATGTACACCGCCTATCCATGTACACCACCTATCCATGTACACCACCCATACATGTAACCACCCATCCCTGTACACTACCCATCCATGTACACCACCTATCCATGTACACCACCCATCCCAGCACACCACCCATCCCTGTACACCACCCATCCATGTACACCACCCATCCCTGTACACCACCCATCCATGTACACCACCCATCCATGTACACCACACATCCCTGTACACCACCTATCCATGTACACTACCCATCCATGTACACCACCCATCCCAGCACACCACCTATCCATGTACACCACCCATCCCTGTACACCACCCATCCCTGTACACCACCCATCCATGTACACCACCCATCCCTGTACACCACCCATCCATGTACACCACCCATCCCTGTACACCACCCCATCCATGTACACCACCCATCCATGTACACCACCCATCACAGCACGCCACCTATCCCTGTACACCACCCATCCATGTACACCACCCATCCCTGTACATCACCCATCCCAGCACACCACCCATCCATGTACACCACCCATCCATGTACACCACCCATCACAGCACGCCACCTATCCCTGTACACCACCCATCCATGTACACCACCCATCCCTGTACACCACCCATCCCAGCACACCACCCATCCATGTACACCACCCATCACAGCACACCACCCATCCCTGCACTGTGTGGGCCATGCCCCCGTTTACTCCCTGGGTGATTCTGTTTATTAAACGATTTCCCTTTTATCCCGGCCTGTGAGATGAGATGATAGTAGAGTGCTGGTCTGAGCGTGTGAGTAAATTCAATGAACGCTTGTTGCAGCTAGTGAGGACATGAAAGAGCCAAGCTTTCTAATAAACAAAATACCCAGAGATTGCTTGCTTCCAAAACTCAGGGGAGGGAAGGTAAAAACATCACCAAGAAGATACAGGAAGTAAGATGGAGAGAGTTAACTTGGCCACAGATGATTAGTTTGTTTCAAATTGCATGCGGAACGTTAGAGATGAAACATGTTTATCTTTTCATTAGCAATTGACCAGCGAGTTACGGATGTGGATAATACTAACGACCAGCGCTACCTGTGGATACATCTGTGGATATTCGCATTTAAAATTAAAGCTGTCGTGGATGTTACGGGTATTTTAAAAATCAATTATTCGTGTGTATCTTTGATTTGTGTTTGTCTTGCAGTGCTCCGTATGAAAGTTTTTTTTCCTTTAACTCACGATATCTATGGTACATTCTGAGCTTACCCAAATGCCAAGAATGTCTGCCTAGTGTGCACTAGCCTACTAGGGTTCAGAAATGTCATCGTAATTATGAAAGTCACTTTAAAGGAAAATATTTTTAACGTCCACATTTGTTATGGATTAAGAAAATACTTTTAAAAATAATTAATTAGATCGATAAAATATAAAAAAATTAATCAATGACTCTATATTAATTTATCAGCTTATTATATCACTTTCTAAAAACGGGCATCTCATTGTTAAGATTCATAAAATACAGCAGGATTTCATCACGAAAGTATACAGTGTTCGTTTTGGATATTTACTGATAATAATACACACCTCTATTGTTTTGTAAGAAATTAGAAAATCTAATTGTTGCCAGCTGGTGTAAGCCGTATTTAAAATGATTTGGGAAACTTTCTTTTGTATAATGCAAATTACTGTTTCTTGAAATATTCTTCTGTAATTTTCCGACGATCCTCTTTGTGTTGGTCCGCGGACCACCATGTCCAGAGCCGGCCCTAGAGTATGCGGCGCCCAAGGCAAAAAACGATGAGCGGGGCCTCGGGCCCACTGCAGCAGACGAGGAGCGAGACCCATGCAAAAATTTGCATTTTTACATATATTAAAAAAATGGGAAGTGCGAATTTAAATTACTGAACTTTTTACTCTCTAACTAACAGCCTTCTAATATCAATATTTACAATTTTATTCATTCTTTTAGTGTTATCTTCTACTTCCAACTTTTTTCAACTTTCAAGCAACTCTTGCGAGCTTTGGCGACTGCAACATCTAAAATAAGTTCATTATTTTCAAGATCCTTTAGCAACAAAAATGAAAATGACAAATTAGCTGAGTTACAGAGCTGAATCATAGGTTTGAATAATTTTTAGTTTTTAATATCTTCTTTCTCACGAAGCCACAGTGACAGGATTATGTAGAAGTATTCAACGTGTATTAGAAACGTCACTATAACGCTTGTTTACCGAAATAAAACACTTTGAATTCTTAAAAGGATCGTTGTAGATGACTGCAGGAATTATTTGTTACGTACTGTCATTTATGTGGTTGTTATGAAATGAATGTTTATTTGATTTAATAGGTATATTTATTTAATAGGTATATGTATATGTATATGTATAGGTATATGTATATGTATATGTATAGGTATATGTATATGTATAGGTATATGTATGTCATGTGTATATGTATATGTATAGGTACATGTATATGTATATGTATGTTATTATCTTCATGTACAGGGCGATGAGCCCAGTTCCTTAAATTACCAATTTATTATTATTATTTCTATTATTATTATTAATATTGAACTCAATGATAACCACTCTTCATCAATCATGAAACCATCAAGATCCTCCCTTTTGCTGGCTGTTAGCTTTTTCTCCAGACTCATACTGCAATTCAGTACATTTTGTTTGTTTGTTGGTGCAATGGTTGAAAGTTATAAATAATTCCCAACGAGTCATGACGCCTGCGTAGTGTTCTAAGTGAATTCCATCGACATAATTGCTGTATCGACAATCTAGTTTAAAAAAATATGTGTGACATTTTTCTTGTGAGTTAAAAAATCCTGCATTTTTTCCTTCCTATGTATTTTTTTTAACGCTCGTCTCTTTGAAAATGGGCTCAACTTTTTAGTCCGTGGAATTTTATTTTGCATTTCTATTGTTCTTTCAAATTGCATTTCTGGTAGATTTCAATCATTTGCAAGAATGCACCATGCTGTCAACTGCTATTGCTAGATCGCTAGAAATATTTTGTACTATTTTGTTGATGTAATTTAATTAGAACAATATGACTTACCAAATAGCGATTGAAACAATTCAATTTAAGATGCTTGCACAATGACTGTGCTTTACTTTGAGCTTTTGGGTCACTAATTTGCTCTGCAACTTCGAAAAGTGCAAAACAGATTTTGCCTGCTTGATATCGCACCGCCTTTCCTCTTAGCACACGGCTTTTTCCTCTGGTTTCACAAAGTGGTTTCGCATAAATATTTCAAACATACTTGGAAAGAATAAACCAGTCCTTTGTTAAAGCATAAAATGAAACATATTTTTATTGAATTATGCCAAAAACGTCATTGCGTGTGAACACATTTTTGCCATATCACATAGCAGCAAGTTGTAACTGTGACAGGTACTAGGGGTAAAAAAATACCCTAGGATAAAATTGTAAAAGACGACCTGTCCGCCTGACTTAATAAGCCCCTTCATGTTCGCACCGTTTTCGTATACTTGGCCGCGGATATACACACATAAGCCCAATTTACTCTGTAGGAAATCAAACAGGCGCTGTCCATTTTAGGGTAAAATACAGCATTGGGACATAGAGATGATGACTAACAACGTGCAGTATGATGTACAGTATCATATTATAGCCACATGTTAAATAAGAGGTAAGACTGTAAGACGTCATAATATAAAATATACACCCAGTCCCCTTAAGAGACCTAATTGTCTTCAAATATGGGATCTACATACACCTCTCACCTCTCACCTCTCACCTCTCACCTCTTCTTTGTTAGGCCTCGATGTAGGATCCAATCTGCCGCTGGAAAAGAAAAGTTGTTGTTTTTTTTTGTAAAAGGGGGGGGGGATCGGTCGTAACAAAATAGGAAAAGCTTATAAATCAATTGGTGGGAATTACTGTTCTTAAGGGTCGACATGGTAAGATTCTACCGATGTTATTTTACAGAGGGCACGATATTATTTCTGTAAGCTTGACGTCTTACGTGTTTTGTTGGGGTTCAACTTTCTCCCTAACAAGGCCACCTACTGAGTCCAAACCACTTAGTCCCACAGGTAGGCTACATGTATTCTTGAAATATAAAACTTGTGAATATGACAGAATTGATGAGCGAATTTAGCAGAAACTATTTTAAATCAAATAATATTTGTAAATATTGGCGATGAGTGTCATGCGAGTTTGTGTCTCAGCTCAAAGTTATTACTTCAACTAGTCCGTTATTGTTAGAGTGCTTCTTCCCTGTCTCAAAGACTTCCTTTATTTGTCTGTTATTGTTAGAGTGCTTCTTCCCTGTCTCAAAGACTTCATTTATTTGTCTGTTATTGTTAAAGTGCTTCTTCCCTGTCTCAAAGACTTCCTTTATTTGTCTGTTATTGTTAGAGTGCTTCTTCCCTGTCTCAAAGACTTCATTTATTTGTCTGTTATTGTGAGAGTGCTTCTTTCCTGTCTCAAAGACTTCCTTTATTTGTCTGTTATTGTGAGAGTGCTTCTTTCCTGTCTCAAAGACTTCCTTTATTTGTCTGTTATTGTGAGAGTGCTTCTTTCCTGTCTCAAAGACTTCCTTTATTTGTCTGTTATTGTGAGAGTGCTTCTTTCCTGTCTCAAAGACTTCCTTTATTTGTCTGTTATTGTGAGAGTGCTTCTTTCCTGTCTCAAAGACTTCCTTTATTTGTCTGTTATTGTGAGAGTGCTTCTTTCCTGTCTCAAAGACTTCCTTTATCTTTTCATGTGATGTATCCGCCATTGAACTTGTAATTTTCATGTGATGTCTCCGCCTTTGAACGTGTCCACGTCACGACATTGTAGCACCAGGAATAAATCCCTGGTTCTCGTGGAGTCTGGCACAGAATTAAGATCTGCACCTTATCAATGTTTGTCATCTGAGTCGTCTGGTCTGTGCTTCCAGTGGTGGGCGGGGCTTAGTGGGTATCGTGATGGTACGAGCCTGGTTCTTACAGTTGTTCAATCAATATCAGACCGAACTTACTTCAAAGCCACGTCATCATTTATTCGGCGTATCTTTCACGACCAGGCCCCGGAACCTTTTTAGTCATTATTTAATAAACGTCTCTGACCAAGGCGTTTTGGCCAAAGGTCTGTGAGAGGGAGAGGGATGGGGAAACAGATTCAGGGAGATGTGGGGGTGTAAGAAGACGTGTGAGAGAGAACGGTTTAATTAAATGAGCGAGAGGTAAACAAACTGGAACCGTAAGGAAATAATAACGAAAATGAAGAAGTTGAAAAAATTGATTGAAAGAAATGGAATGGGAAATGGATGAAATGGAAGATTACACACAGACCCACACACACACACACAAACACACACAAATATATGTATATATATATATATTAGGGCTGCGGAAATTAACGATTAATTTCTCGATTAATCGTTAAATTTTTTATCGATTAAAATTATTTTAATCGATAAAAATTAGATTAAAATTAAAGAAAATATTTATAATATTTTAAATTTTTTAAATTAATAAATAATTAATTATTAATAATAAATAATAATTTATAAAAAAAATTTACGTACAAACTTCTCCCGCGTAATATTATAATTTATTTGATTACTCTATGTGGACCGGCAGACGTCAACTAAAAAATGGCTGACAGCATCAGCGCAGTTAAATTTAAACATATAACTAGAAAGTTGAGCAAAAATTTTGTTTTTAAGCTAACTGCGGATGGCAAAGTCGAAGATGGTGAAAAAGTTTACTGTGTTCACTGCCATAAACAATTCTCTTTTAAAGGATCAAATACATCACTGACGTACACCTTCAGCACAAACATCCGATCAAGTATCAACACATTGTCATAACATTTAGTTCAAAATATTCTTAATTTTCAATGTCCGTGAGAAATGTTCAGTTTAATGACGTCATAAATTTCTATTTTTGGCTTTAATCGAAATTATCGATTAATTAATCGATACTTTTCAAAAGTTACCGATTAAATTTAAATTAATCGATAACAGCCCTAAATATATATATATATATATATATATATATATATATACAGTCGAAACCGCTTAAGTCGACGGCGTTGGGGTATGAAAAATGGCGTCGACATAACCGATGATCGAGTTAAAACGAAAACCAATATGGCGGCAAAATATTAACATGTGCTTGAAATTTCTTTATGTACATGATTAATTAGTTAGCGTTAATTAGTGATGGGATGATTTATCGGAATCGTATCGGAACCCTAATATTTCTTCACTCTTTCTTAAGTCTAAGGTTGTAATGACCGTTCGTTTTTAAGGACCGTTTAAAATTTAAATATAACCATGGTTCCCACTCAGGAAAACGGGAAAAAGTCGGGAATTCTGAAAAATAAATTCTCGGTCTTGAAAGTCGGGAAAAGTTATGACTAATCGGGAATTTATATATATATATATATATATATATATATATATATATATATATATATATATATATATATATATATATATACATGTATATATATTTATGCCAAAGTAAAGGACTTTGATTACGTCTATGTCAAGTTTCGATTCCATTTATTTAATGAAAAATAAGTTACCAGTTTATAATTGTCTGCGCATGCGCTAAAAGGTCAAAGTTTACGCTTCGCCGTGTCACAGGCGCATCAGCGAATTTAAAATACAAATAAACAAATCAATATGGTTATTTTAAGTTTAATGCTTTTGATGTATATATATTTATGCCGAAGTAAAGGACTTTGATTACGTCTCTGTCATGTTTCGATTCCATTTATTTAATGAAAAATAAGTTACCAGTTTATAATTGTCTGCGCATGCGCTAAAAGGTTAAAGTTTACGCTTCGCCGTGTCACAGGCGCATCAGCGAATTTAAAATACAAATAAACAAATCAATATGGTTATTTTAAGTTTAATGCTTTTGATGTATATATATTTATGCCGAAGTAAAGGACTTTGATTACGTCTCTGTCATGTTTCGATTCCATTTATTTAATGAAAAATAAGTTACCAGTTTATAATTGTCTGCGCATGCGCTAAAAGGTCAAAGTTTACGCTTCGCCGTGTCGCAGTCGCGTTTGCCATCGTATCAGCGAATTTAAAATACAAATAAACAAATCAATATGGTTATTTTAAGTTTAATGCTTTTGACGTGCAGGATATCTGTTACTTAACTATCAGAACGTTCTCGAATTTCCTCAGTCAATCAAACTTGTAATATAAATAAAACTATTGTGGCCTTGACCGTTGATCACAGCACGCTGTGGGCTGTGTGTACTGTGTTAATCAGTTTCATCGTCACGCGCGTGTTAGTGTCACAGTCACGTTACTGGTAACAAAGCAACAACAACAAACTTTTAAAAGAATAATAATTTATTAATTTTTTTATTTAATTATATAAAAACCACCGTCGATTCTCGATACAAACCTTTATTTTCAACCGACGAAAATCGAGTTAAGTTGCAAATTTGGCCATCTTTTGTGCTCGAGATACTAGGTTTCGGCGACTTAGAAAAATCGAAATAGCCGATGAAAAAAATGCTAAGACAAAGAGAGAATTTGGCGGTTCCAATAAAAAACGTCGACATAATAGGGTGGTCGATATAACCGAGCTCGAGATAAGTGGGTTCGACTGTATATATATATATATATTGATATTGATATTTATAAACAGAGAGAGAGAGAGAGAAGAGAGAGAGAGATCTCTGCATCTTGTAACATCACAGCTTTCTGGTCTTTACATTGAAGTGTCCTTTATGACATGATATAACCCTTCGTGTTTTTAATTTCTAAGGCATTTTTAGGCTCTATACAATACATGATCTGGTCACGATACGTTCATTTTGTTTACTTAGCCAGATGTTTTTTACCTGGCTCGAACCATGCTAAAATAAATTTACTGACTGAAAATGTTTTGTTTAAAAGGTATTTTTGATCTATTTTAATTTTCTCAGAAGATAAATAAATATTTTAAAGACAATTTAATTTTTATTTCGTTGCTAGATGTTTCATTCTTATTTTATATGTTTGTAAGTGAGAAATTTCCTTTTGGTATCTTATTGGAACAATCTGGCAAGTAGAATAATGGATAAACAAAATGGTTGCATCACGATCAGACTACATTGTATTTACTTTTGAGAGCCGAAAAATTGTCTTAGAAATTAAAAAGACTTACAAATTAGCACTGCAATAGCTGAAATACAACATGTAATAATAAATTTAATAAATTAAAAACGTAAGTTTTCACGAGAAAACTTAAATTTCGCCGTGAAATAATATACTTGTAGAAACTGCAGGATTAGCCGTAAAGCCACGTAAAACGTCATAAAATAAATTGTAAGACATAAAAAATTTAAGTGGAACTTTTATTTAAAGTTGAGAGTTTTGATGTGACGTCACATTTCTCAAATAACCCCCCTCCCCCTCTTCACATCGTCACAAATGTGGGGACCCCCCCCCCAGGTGCATCACGTCATTTAGTTATGGACGGCCCCAAATCCTAAAATTAAATGTTCTCTTTACCTAATCCTATGCATAAACATAGCCCTTAAACTAACTCTAAGCCTAAAGAATAACCTACTTCAACCTAGCCCTAAACTTTGCCTAGCTCTAACTCTAGATCTAACTGTACCATTACTTCTATAACTAACATGGGCATGTATTTTCATCATCTTTGCCTGCTAAGATTTGTTTATTCTTTATCTATTTTCTCTTCTTTATTTTATTTGATTGTTTAACTTCCCGTGTCTGAATTTTTCCCTGTGAGTCGCCCGACATAAGCGTTAATTTCATAGTGAGTCGCCCGACATAAGCGTTAATTTCATAGTGAGTCGCCCGACATAAGCGTTAATTTCATAGTGAGTCGCCCGACATAAGCGTTAATTTCATAGTGAGTCGCCCGACATAAGCGTTAATTTCATAGTGAGTCGCCCGACATAAGCGTTAATTTCATAGTGAGTCGCCCGACATAAGCGTTAATTTCATAGTGAGTCGCCCGACATAAGCGTTAATTTCATAGTGAGTCGCCCGACATAAGCGTTAAATTCATAGTGAGTCGCCCGACATAAGCGTTAATTTCATAGTGAGTCGCCCGACATAAGCGTTAATTTCATAGTGAGTCGCCCGACATAAGCGTTAATTTCATAGTGTGTCGCCCGACATAAGCGCTAATTTCATAGTGAGTCGCCCGACATAAGCGTTAATTTCATAGTGAGTCGCCCGACATAAGCGTTAATTTCATAGTGAGTCGCCCGTCATAAGCGTTAATTTCATAGTGCGTCGACCGACATAAGCGTTAATTTCATAGTGAGTCGCCCGACATAAGCGTTAATTTCATAGTGAGTCGCCCGACATAAGCGTTAATTTCATAGTGAGTCGCCCGACATAAGCGTTAATTTCATAGTGAGTCGCCCAACATAAGCGTTAAATTCATAGTGAGTCGCCCGACATAAGCGTTAATTTCATAGTGAGTCGCCCGACATAAGCGTTAATTTCATAGTGAGTCGCCCGACATAAGCGTTAATTTCATAGTGAGTCGCCCGACATAAGCGTTAATTTCATAGTGAGTCGCCTGACATAAGCGTTAATTTCATAGTGAGTCGCCCGACATAAGCGTTAATTTCATAGTGAGTCGCCCGACATAAGCGTTAATTTCATAGTGAGTCGCCCGACATAAGCGTTAATTTCATAGTGAGTCGCCCGACATAAGCGTTAATTTCATAGTGAGTCGCCCAACATAAGCGTTAAATTCATAGTGAGTCGCCCGACATAAGCGTTAATTTCATAGTGAGTCGCCCGACATAAGCGTTAATTTCATAGTGAGTCGCCCGACATAAGTGTTAATTTCATAGTGAGTCGCCCGACATAAGCGTTAATTTCATAGTGAGTCGCCCGATATAAGCGTTAATTTCATAGTGAGTCGCCCGTCATAAGCGTTAATTTCATAGTGAGTCGCCCGACATAAGCGTTAATTTCATAGTGAGTCGCCCGACATAAGCGTTAATTTCATAGTGAGTCGCCCGACATAAGCGTTAATTTCATAGTGAGTCGCCCGACATAAGCGTTAATTTCATAGTGAGCCGCCCGACATAAGCGTTAATTTCATAGTGAGTCGCCCGACATAAGCGTCAAATTCATAGTGAGTCGCCCGACATAAGCGTTAATTTCATAGTGAGTCGCCCGACATAAGCGTTAATTTCATAGTGAGTCGCCCGACATAAGCGTTAATTTCATAGTGAGTCGCCCGACATAAGCGTTAATTTCATAGTGAGTCGCCCGACATAAGCGTTAATTTCATAGTGAGTCGCCCGACATAAGCGTTAATTTCATAGTGAGTCGCCCGACATAAGCGTTAATTTCATAGTGAGTCGCCCACATAAGCGTTAAATTCATAGTGAGTCGCCCGACATAAGCGTTAATTTCATAGTGAGTCGCCCGACATAAGCGTTAATTTCATAGTGAGTCGCCCGACATAAGTGTTAATTTCATAGTGAGTCGCCCGACATAAGCGTTAATTTCATAGTGAGTCGCCCGATATAAGCGTTAATTTCATAGTGAGTCGCCCGACATAAGCGTTAATTTCATAGTGAGTCGCCCGTCATAAGCGTTAATTTCATAGTGAGTCGCCCGACATAAGCGTTAATTTCATAGTGAGTCGCCCGACATAAGCGTTAATTTCATAGTGAGTCGCCCGACATAAGCGTTAATTTCATAGTGAGTCGCCCGACATAAGCGTTAATTTCATAGTGAGCCGCCCGACATAAGCGTTAATTTCATAGTGAGTCGCCCGACATAAGCGTTAATTTCATAGTGAGTCGCCCGACATAAGCGTTAATTTCATAGTGAGTCGCCCGACATAAGCGTTAAATTCATAGTGAGTCGCCCGACATAAGCGTTAATTTCATAGTGAGTCGCCCGACATAAGCGTTAATTTCATAGTGAGTCGCCCGACATAAGCGTTAATTTCATAGTGAGTCGCCCGACATAAGCGTTAATTTCATAGTGAGTCGCCCGATATAAGCGTTAATTTCATAGTGAGTCGCCCGACATAAGCGTTAATTTCATAGTGAGTCGCCCGTCATAAGCGTTAATTTCATAGTGAGTCGCCCGACATAAGCGTTAATTTCATAGTGAGTCGCCCGACATAAGCGTTAATTTCATAGTGAGTCGCCCGACATAAGCGTTAATTTCATAGTGAGTCGCCCGACATAAGCGTTAATTTCATAGTGAGTCGCCCGACATAAGCGTTAATTTCATAGTGAGTCGCCCGACATAAGCGTTAATTTCATAGTGAGTCGCCCGACATAAGCGTTAATTTCATAGTGAGTCGCCCGACATAAGCGTTAATTTCATAGTGAGTCGCCCGACATAAGCGTTAATTTCATAGTGAGTCGCCCGACATAAGCGTTAATTTCATAGTGAGTCGCCGACATAAGCGTTAATTTCATAGAAATTTGTTTTTTTTAATTAAAAACTCAGACAGATATACATTCTTAACATAACTATATAACAGAACAGTAAGCTGTTGGTATGTTTAATACCTTATGTAGATATATTTATGTACTTACTTCATAACCATCAAAATATGGACCATAGGGCAGAAAGGTTTCTCGCTAGATTCTAATAGAAGATTGTGAATCCATCGCTACGTTGTCTGGACGTCCCATCAGAGAAACTAGACCAGTATCCGGAAGTTCGTTTAGATTTCATAGTTTTTCCCGTCTCTACTTGTATTTCCCTTTATTGCACTTCCAGACCTGATCTTTGCTGATAATACAGGATGCATTTCGTACAATTCCTCTTGTCTGAATCAAGAGCGAAAATTCCTTGTACACGGAGATGCGCTCTAAAGTTTAGTGAGTGTGAATTGCGTATTGAGTGACAAAGTCATCAGCTAAGTCATCTCATCATCTTAGTACACGGACATGTCATTATGTTGTTGACTGCATCTGAGATGGTGTGTTGAATGACAAAGTCATGAGGATGAAAGCACCATTCCCACTGGTCAGAAAGCCATTGACTGACTTTGTCATTATACATATACAAAATCTTGAGTGTTTTCCTTATACATATGTTTTTACAATTGTTAGAGGTTGGAGTAATTAGTCCGTGTAAGCTACACTACGGGTTGTAGTCATACCTAAGGCGTGTACGTCACAGAGTTTTCTGGAAGATTCAAATGGAGGCGAACTAATATATGACTGGTCAGCGGTACTAAGAATATTTACCGTTAACATATATAACAAAAAGTGGTGTATGTTTATATGTCTATTACTAATTGTTTTATGCAACCAATGATATGAACCAATGACATGAACCAATGACATGAACCAATGACATGAACCAATGACATGAACCAATGACATGAACCAATGACATGAGCCAATGACACGAACCAATGGCACGAACCAATGACACGAACCAATGACACGAGCCAATGACACGAACCAATGACACGAACCAATGGCACGAACCAATGGCACGAACCAATGACACGAACCAATGACACGAACCAATGACACGAACCAATGACACGAACCAATGACACGAACCAATGACACGAACCAATGACACGAACCAATGACACGAACCAATGACACGAACGAATGACACGAACCAATGACACGAACCAATGACACGAACCAATGACACGAACCAATGACACGAACCAATGACATGAACCAATGACATGAACCAATGACATGAACCAATTACATGAACCAAAAACAACTAGAGCAGAGCACGTCCACAAACTCTTGTTTTCTAAAAATGTATATTGTTATTTCAAAGTATTTTTATAAACATTTAAAAAAATCTTTTTATCCCTATAAAAAATTTGTTTCCCTTTCATTCAATGGTTTGAATTCTCTGAGGATGTGAACATTTTCGGCCAGACAATCTGATTTGAAATGAAATTCATCCCGTCGACTTGATCTGATGGCGTGCTAGACACGACTAGAGGCCTAGCCAGATTTTTAGTCACGTGACTTGATGTCTACCCAGACTTTCAGTCACATGACTTTAGAAAAATGAGTCGAGAAAATCAACAAAACCATCATCATTTTATTATAATAATAATAATAATATATAATAATAATAATAATAATTAATAATAATATATAATAATACCATTTTAAAAATAATTTGTTAAAATATAAAGATATTTCGAAACTTCTGAAACTCTAGTATTTTAAAAACCAAACTCTAATCTAGATTTGTACATTTAATTTGTTGAAACATATATAAAATCAAATCAAAATACCATAGCACAACAAAGAGATTAATCAAACTTTATGAAAACCTCATCAGAATGCCATCAGAAAGTAAACTCTTTTACCCGTTTTTCTTTAGTAACTTTATCAATGATCAAAGGATACGAAAAAATTTAAAGAATATAATCTATTCAATATAATCTATTCAATATAATCTATTCAATATAATCTATTCAATATAATCTATTCAATATAATCTATTCAATATAATCTATTCAATATAATCTATTCAATATAATCTATTCAATATAATCTATTCAATATAATCTATTCAATATAATCTATTCAATATAATCTATTCAATATAATCTATTCAATATAATCTATTCAATATAATCTATTCAATATAATCTATTCAATATAATCTATTCAATATAATCTATTCAATATAATCTATCCAATATAATCTATTCAATATAATCTATTCAATATAATCTATTCAATATAATCTATTCAGAATGACTCATTATAAGAAGAGATTTTTTTTACACGAACAGTTGATTGCATTTCTTCTAAAGACTTTTATTTTCCAGTACAGTTGCTTGATCAGAACACTTGAATATGATTTAAATAATAACAATTACTCTTGTAAACTTTGTGTTAGTTTTATCACTTTACTGTAATCTCAGGAATTGTTGTCTCCGAATGATGCCTTTCAATCATTTACGCAGGTGTCAGTCGTACAAAAGAGAAGAATTTGGAATCATTGAAACACCTGCCAGTTGAATTTAATAAAAAGTTTTTAAAAACTTGTTTAGACTAAAAACATTTAACACTTTGATTTCAGAATGAATTTCAGATTCCTTACGATTTTTAGTAATTTATTTAATTCTAATGAAAAGTTAAGGATGAAACAATCTAGAAATCTGCCCCCACCCCCACCCCCCCTTTTCCCCACTGGCCATTAGAAAGCAACCCACCCCACCCCGTCCTAACTACAATACCTTCTTTTTAATCTAGACGGCATGGGGTGGCTAGCGAGTGAGGGCGGACAATGGGGCGCCAGGACCTCTTGCTAGGGATGTGGTGGAGAGTTTAGCCCTTGGCCTTCTTGACAAATCATTCAGTCGCGGACAAAAATGTTCAGACATTTTGTGGCGACATTTTAATCAATGTCATTAAAGTCTAGGGTTGAAGGTGTCAATAAAACCATCTGCACGCAACGTACCATCGGCCTTCTTGGCATACGGAAATGACGAACAAAACATGTCTACTTAAGTTATAAGTATAGTCATACTATGTAAAAGCCTTGAAATGTAAAAGTATTTTCAATCGGAAATAACAAGAGTAGAGTTGTTAAAAGGCCAACACTAGAAATAACAAGAGTAGAGTTGTTAAAAGGCCAACACTAGAAATAACAAGAGTAGAGTTGTTAAAAGGACAACACTAGAAATAACAAGAGAAGACTTGTTAAAAGGACAACACTAGAAATAACAAGAGTAGAGTTGTTAAAAGGACAACACTAGAAATAACAAAAGAAGATTTGTTAAAAGGACAACACTAGCAATAACAAGAGTAGAGTTGTTAAAAGGACAACACTAAATTTAACGCCCCTTAAAACCAGAAGGAATATTTTCAAAGACAAATTTTACTTCAAAAATGAAGAGATTCAATGAATAAATATGTGACAAAAGTCAGTAAATATACACGGACGTTTAGGAAGCATTACATTTATACCCCCCCCCCTTTTACCACACACACAAAACTATTTATTTGTTTACAAGATTACCAGATTACCAAACATTTCCTTTTAAAATGATTGAGTTAGAAAGTAATTACCGGTAAGTTCCGATTATGTTTAGTTTCGATGAAATTGTGTAGACTAAATGAATTCTCAATAATATAAATTATGTGATGACGCACTTTCTCAAGCTCTCACACCAGCCCGCACGCACAAACACACACACAGAGCCATACACAACCCGCACACACAAACACACACACACCACACATACAAACACACAGACTCACATATGGTAATCAGAGGCATGCATTGAAATGCAAATATATTTTCAACTGATTAACTTGGCCACTGGATCTGGTAGAAAGTTTGGATTCTCATATCCAGTGGATGCTGTAACTACTGTCATATCCATTGGGTGCTGTAACTATTGTCATATCCAGTGGATGCTTTAACTATTGTCATATCCATTGGATGCTGTAACCATTGCCATATCCAGTGGATGTTGTAACTATTGTCATATCCAGTGGATGTTGTAATGACTAACCATTATTCCATAAACTTACCTTACTAATTAAATTTATTTAAAAAAAAACTAATGAATATTTATATTACATTTGTTCATGAAACAACCTCAAAGGACAGTACATAAAGACTATGCGGAGTTCGCCTGATTCCTTAATGTTGATGATGCACGCTTTGTGCATCTATCAGTGCTGCATGAGTACAGCGGTACAACACTGGATGTACAACAGTGGTACAACACTGGATGTACTACAGTGGTACAACACTGGATGTACTACACTGGTACAACACTGGGTGTACTACAGTGGTACAACACTGGATGTACTACAGCTGTACAACGCTGGATGTACTACAGTTGTACAACGCTGGATGTACTACAGTGGTACAACACTGGATGTACTACAGCAGTACAACACTGGGTGCCTATAGCAGTATAACACTGGGTGCCGTATAGCAGTGTAACACTGGGTGCAGTATAGCAGTACAACACTGGGTGCAGTATAGCAGTATAACACTGGGTGCAGTATAGCAGTACAACACTGGGTGCAGTATAGCAGTATAACACTGGGTGCCGTATAGCAGTGTAACACTGGGTGCAGTATAGCAGTACAACACTGGGTGCAGTATAGCAGTATAACACTGGGTGCAGTATAGCAGTATAACACTGGGTGCCGTATAGCAGTGTAACACTGGGTGCAGTATAGCAGTACAACACTGGGTGCAGTATAGCAGTATAACACTGGGTGCAGTATAGCAGTACAACACTGGGTGCAGTATAGCAGTACAACACTGCGTGCAGTATAGCAGTACAACACTGGGTGCAGTATAGCAGTACAACACTGGGTGCAGTATAGCAGTGTAACACTGGGTGCAGTATAGCAGTACAACACTGCGTGCAGTATAGCAGTATAACACTGGGTGCCGTATAACAGTATAACACTGGGTGCCGTATAGCCGTACAACACTGGGTGCCGTATAGCAGTACAACACTGCGTGCAGTATATCAGTACAACACTGGGTGCAGTATAGCAGTACAACACTGCGTGCAGTGTAGCAGTACAAAACTGCGTGCAGTATAGCAGTACATCACTGCGTGCAGTATAGCAGTACAACACGGCGTGCCGTATAGCAGTACAACACTGGGTGCAGTATAGTAGTACAACACTGGGTGCCGTATAGCAGTACAACACTGCGTGCAGTAGAGCAGTACAACACTGCGTGCAGTATAGCAGTACAACACTGCGTGCAGTATAGCAGTACACCACTGGATGCAGTATAGCAGTACAACACTGCGTGCAGTATAGCAGTACATCACTGCGTGCAGTAGAGCAGTACAACACTGCGTGCGGTATAGCAGTACAACACTGTGTGCAGTATAGCAGTACAACACTGGGTGCAGTATAGCAGTACAACACTGGGTGCCGTATAGCAGTACAACACTGGGTGCAGTATAGCAGTACAACACTGGGTGCAGTATAGCAGTACAACACTGGGTGCCGTATAGCAGTACAACACTGGATGCAGTATAGCAGTACAACACTGGGTGCCGTATAGCAGAACAACACTGGGTGCAGTATAGCATTACAACACTGGGTGCCGTATAGCAGTACAACACTGGGTGCAGTATAGCAGTACAACACTGGGTGCCGTATAGCAGTACAACACTGGGTGCCGTATAGCAGTACAACACTGCGTGCCGTATAGCAGTATAACACTGGGTGCAATATAGCAGTACAACACTGGGTGCCGTATAGCAGTACAACACTCCGTGCAGTAGAGCAGTACAACACTGCGTGCGGTATAGCAGTACAACACTGCGTGCAGTAGAGCAGTACAACACTGCGTACATTATAGCAGAACAACACTGGGTGCAGTATAACAGTACAACACTGGGTGCAGTATAGCAGTACAACACTGGGTGCCGTATAGCAGTACAACACTGGGTGTACTACAGTGGTACAATTCTGGATATCGGGGATCACAACCAGACATAAATTTGAAAAAAAAGACAAATCTAAAAGTCATACCCAAGCCAATAATCTATACATCATTTGAACACATTCAGATCATGGACACAATCGGCGTAGTTGCCAGTCACCAGATAAAAAGAAAGTTTCCACCCCTCTTGACACACCCATTTTCTTGGATCTTTTATCTGTAGTATTTCTTCACTCGTTATCCTTCAGCAAATGAAAAGTTCATTCTTTTGGTTGAAATAAATCTGCGCTTTTAACACGAGTGTAGAAGATTAGGTATACTGTTCCAAATGTTCTTCTTTCACTTTCAAATTCTAAATGACAATTTCATCACCACTTTCCATTTTTTAAATGAATAAACGTTTTCTTTACTCTGTGCATACAATTCAGTTTTTTCCCTTCAAATTCTAAACATGGTTATTTGCCGAATTCGAGCTATCGATCCCATGAGAAATATCTGATTAGACTCGGAGCACAACGAATGTTTGAGTGATGTCAGTGTGCTGGTCTGTGTGATGTCATTGTGCTGGTCCGTGTGATGTCATTGTGTTGGTCTGTGTGATGACAGTGTGCTGGTCTGCGTGATGTCATTGTGCTGGTCTGTGTGATGTCAGTGTGCTGGTCTGTGTGATGTCAGTGTGCTGGTCTATGTGATGTCAGTGTGCTGGACTGTGTGATGTCAGTGTGCTGGTCTGTGTGATGTCATTGTGCTGGTCTGTGTGATGTCAGTGTGCTGGTCTGTGTGATGTCAGTGTGCTGGTCTGTGTGATGTCAGTGTGCTGGTCTGTGTGATGACAGTGTGCTGGTCTGTGTGATGTCATTGTGCTGGTCTGTGTGATGACAGTGTGCTGGTCTGTGTGATGTCATTGTGCTGGTCTGTGTGATGTCAGTGTGCTGGTCTGTGTGATGTCAGTGTGCTGGTCTGTGTGATGTCAGTGTGCTGGTCTGTGTGATGTCAGTGTGCTGGTCTGTGTGATGTCATTGTGCTGGTCTGTGTGATGTCAGTGTGATGTCAGTGTGATGTCAGTGTGATGTCAGTGTGCTGGTCAGTGTGGTGTCAGTGTGATGTCAGTGTGCTGGTCAGTGTGATGTCAGTGTGATGTCAGTGTGCTGGTCAGTGTGATGTCAGTGTGATGTCAGTGTGCTGGTCAGTGTGATGTCAGTGTGATGTCAGTGTGCTGGTCAGTGTGATGTCAGTGTGATGTCAGTGTGCTGGTCAGTGTGATGTCAGTGTGATGTCAGTGTGCTGGTCAGTGTGATGTCAGTGTGATGTCAGTGTTCTGGTCAGTGTGATGTCAGTGTGATGTCAGTGTGATGTCAGTGGGCTGGCATACGTATTATTTGGCTTTGATTATAAAAAAATACTATTTTTATTTGTTAATATTTATGTTTCGTAAAGGCGTTTAACGTGATAAGCCCATTGATGGCACGCCCATAATGGCGACAGTCAAGTCGGAAGGTGATCTGGTCCTGGGGGTGATTTTATTATTAAAAAAATGTTGCAACCGAGTCCATGGTCCATATTCAGGGCTAACGGGCACATTTGTTGATACAATTCTTCATTGACTTTGCAACTGACTTATCCAATAGTTTATTTTCGTATATTAACGCGAGTTTTATCTTCTATGACATGATTTATTGATGGACCAATTTCCTCTTAATTTACAGAAAAGAATTTTGGTCCAGGCTTTAACATAAGGAGTACTTTACGTTATTAGAATTTAATTAGCCAAAAACATGTGACAATTAATAAAATATTTTTTTCATGCCAATTTTTTTTTATACACTTCAATATTTTAAATAGGGATGAATCCCTCAAACGTGTAGTTGATTAAACTGGTTTACCTTAGTCTCATGTTAGGGCTTTGAAATACAGAAAAATTAAATGATTATAGAAATGAATTTATGTGCAATAAAATTTCGATAGTAAATTACAATTAACGTTTCAAATATTTCTTGTCCACCTCTAGCACTTTCTCTGGTCAATTCATTGTTTCATTACTAGCACTTTCTCTGGTCAATTCATTGTTTCATTACTAGCACTTTCTCTGGTCAATTCATTGTTTCATTACTAGCACTTTCTCTGGTCAATTCATTGTTTCATTACTAGCACTTTCTCTGGTCAATTCATTGTTTCATTACTAGCACTTTCTCTGGTCAATTCATTGTTTCATTACTAGCACTTTCTCTGGTCAATTCATTGTTTCATTACTAGCACTTTCTCTGGCCAATTCATTGTTTCATTACTAGCACTTTCTCTGGTCAATTCATTGTTTCATTACTAGCACTTTCTCTGGTCAATTCATTGTTTCATTACTAGCACTTTCTCTGGCCAATTCATTGTTTCATTACTAGCACTTTCTCTGGTCAATTCATTGTTTCATTACTAGCACTTTCTCTGGTCAATTCATTGTTTCATTACTAGCACTTTCTCTGGTCAATTCATTGTTTCATTATCATGGAAATAAAATAAAACAATTTTATACCTTAAAGTCGCCCCCCCCCAGTATTACCAAATATCTTTTTTCCTATTGTAGACATCAGATCTCATTGTCTTTGTATATATACAAACAACTAACTCCCATTACCTGCTACCGCGCAAACATAATCAACCGACAGGTAGGCTGGTAGATCAACGTAGATTGGTCACATGACCTTTACTTGGTTAATTGTGTTGTATACCCCCATTGAAATGTCAAGTTGACCTACGCAACAGAACAAACCCACTGCCCAGAGTGTGACTACGTCATAACATATCACTTTCAACCCTGGTTATCCTGACGTCATAACATATCACTTTCAGCCCTCGTTATCCTTACGTCATAACATATCACTTTCAACCCTGGTTATCCTGACGTCATAACATATCACTTTTAGCCCTCGTTATCCTTACGTCATAACATATCACTTTCAATCCTCGTTATCCTTACGTCATAACATATCACTTTCAACCCTCGTTATCCTTACGTCTAGGACAAGGATTTCAGCTCGTGCATAAAAAAATAGGAATGACGTCATTGTTACAACACTAAATGTACATCTCTATATACCGGTAGTTAAACGTGAAATATTGAAACAAACTTCTAAAACATTTAATCTAAAACAACAGTCAGTTCATGTATTATGTATTTGTATTGCCTTTCACATTTCAACATCAATAAAGATTTTCAAATGTAACAGGTTAAGTACCCCTGGCCAAGTCAATAAAAGAACAATCAAACGAAATGTTCAATGATTTATACACCATCCACGCCTAAAGAGCATCTTCTCAGTCGGCGCACTTTTGGGTCTCATTGGAAGCCGAGTAGGTGAGCAGCTCATCTACATGACCTTTGATTAAACGCGTGTTTATTTCAGGAGCTCATTACAACACACATACAGACCAACACATCGGCTCAAGTTAAACCAGATCATTGTTTGCTCGAGATAAGCTCGGAAAGTTGATCAGAAAAAGAGAGCAAGAAATTCATTGGAATTATTTAGTAGGTTTGACCTTATCTTTGCCTTCTAGCAAATACCGTGTCTTAAAAATATTCAAATTGTGAACCTTGGATGATTCCCCCCACCCCCTCCTCCTTATTGATCCGATGCTGCGTAAAGTGGTGTGTGATGTTTTCTTGTTTTTCTCTGACATATGTCTCGGCTGTTGTCTGACATCTGACTTGGATGTTGTCTGGCATTTGACTTGGCTGTTGTCTGACATTTTTTCTCGGCTGTTGTCTGACATATGTCTCAAATGTTGTCTGACATTTGTCTCAAAATTTGTCTGACATTTGTCTCGGCTGTTGTCTGACATTTTTTCTCGGCTGCTGTCTGACATTTGTCTCAAATGTTGTCGGACATTTGTCTCAAAATTTGTCTGACATTTGTCTCGGCTGTTGTCTGACATTTTTTCTCGGCTGCTGTCTGACATTTGTCTCAAATGTTGTCTGACATTTGACTTGGCTGTTGTCTGACATTTGTCTCGGCAGCTGTGTGATATTTGTCTCGGCTGTTGTCTGACATTTGTCTTGGCTGTTGTCTTACATTTTACTTGACTGTTGTCTGACATTTGTCTCGGCTGTTATCTGACATTTGACTTGGCTGTTGTCTGACATTTTACTTGGCTGTTGTCTGACATTTGACTTGGCTGTTGTCTGACATTTTACTTGGCTGTTGTCTGACATTTGACTTGGCTGTTGTTTGACATTTGTCTCACCTGTTGTCTGACATTTGTCTCGGCTGTTGTCTGACATCTTACACGCCGAACTACAGATTATAAAATTATTATTATTATTATTATTATTATTATTTAATGACCACATTTTCACGCTAAATTTTCTATACCGTAATTGTAAATGTAACCACAGTACACACTGATAAATATTTATCTTAAAAACACCGCTGCTGAAATTGTTCAGGTCATCATCTGCCAGTCAAGTACTGTAAAAACAGTGGCTAACTGACAAACTGTTGTTCAATATTTATTATCAGTTACGTCTTACCAGCTTTACTTCTAATGACAATGTTAGAACATCATGCATGAAAAGACGAAGGTAATGTGTCAAGGGTCATAAAAATAAATATTACTTGACTTCAATGAAATTTGTCAGCCATTTTACTACTCGTCACGCTCACATAGCTATAAAATTTAGTTTTCAAGACAAGTACTAGCAATTTTACTTTATTTTAGGAATTCGTTAAAATTCGTAGAATTTTTGTTTGTTTGTCGTTATTTTTTCTTCCTCAAAACTAGATAAACCGTTTATATTAATCCATAAATTGTCTGATTTCCACAGTACGTCCTCAAAATTCATGATATGTAGATATCTGCCTCCATTATCCTTTGGATAAATAAACGTCATTATTTCTTGGATAGTTTTCGTACTAGGGGGCGCATTTATGAGAACTGAAGTTTTCGTACTAGGGGGCGCATTTATGAGAACTGAAGTTTTCGTACTAGGGGGCGCATTTATGAGAACTGAAGTTTTCGTACTAGGGGGCGCATTTATGAGAACTGAAGTTTTCGTACTAGGGGGCGCATTTATGAGCACTGAATCAAAATTGCATACAAGTTTTGAAATTGTCATTCCATTGGCTGAAGCGGTGGTCATGTGGTCAAATGTAAAGCTACCCACTCAAGAGGCGGATCTATTCCCGTTCGAGTAGTATTTTAGATGAGAGTGAAACCGAGGCTGCCTCTTTGTTTATCTTTGGTTCAAGGTGTCTGTTGCTGTATTTCACAGTCTGCACGAGCTGCCTGATAAAATTGTTGCCTTTTGTTTTGGCTTTCTATTAGAGGCCAGAATTTTTCTGGTAGTTTCTGTCTTGCCTTCAACTTTTCCATTTAGAGCAGGGGTCTCCAAACTACGGCCCGCGGGCCAGATGCGGCCCGCGAGGCCCTTTCATCCGGCCCCTGGAGATCTTTTAATCTCAAAATAAAAGATACTATTTTTACATTTAGTTTACCACAAAACTGTGTATATTCGGCTCCCAAACTGCTGTTTGACAGTTAATGCGGCCCTCCGGCAGAAAAGTTTGGAGACCCCTGCTTTAGAGGAAAGCAAAGTCATCGTACTGAATGCGGAAGCAGTGTATACTTTAAAGTCTTAGCATGGCAACAAGTGAGTTGTTTTAAAGTACAACTAAACAGATATATATAGTTGTTGGTGTAATGCATTTAATGTACACATATAAACATATAAAACGTTAATCATTCCGAAAAGTTTTTTTTTAATTTTCATTATTAGATATTATTATTTAAAATAGATATCTGTGCGTTTAACTTTTAGCATTTTAAAGATTCTATTTAAACAAAATCACCGGAAAATAACTCAAATTAAAAGAATATCTCAAATGTTACTTTAACATGTCGTGTACCTTAACCCCGTCCACGTGTTGTTATTGTGATTATTACTCTTCAACTCTGCACAACTGATCTATCTCCTTGTTGTTATTGTGATCATTACTCTTCATGTCCGCACAGCTCATCTATCAACGTGTTGTTATTGTGATCATTACTCTTCATGTCCGCACAGCTCATCTAGCAACGTGTTGTTATTCTGATCATTACTCTTCATGTCCGCACAGCTCATCTATCAACGTGTTGTTATTGTGATCATTACTCTTCATGTCCGCACAGCTCATCTATCAACGTGTTGTTATTCTGATCATTACTCTTCATCTCTGCACAACTGATCTATCTCCTGTCTTATGTTCTGCACTGAGTAGATTAAGTCTCCATCCTGCCCTGTATAAACTCATTTCCCCAGTAATGACTAGCTGCAGTCCTGCTAGTAGCGTGGGACGACTGCCACCGTCTGCTAGTTATTTTCAATTTTGTCACTGTTAGTTTCCGTTGTCAATGACAACGGATGTTTGAAGTCATAAGAAGAACTTTCTCCTCTTTAACTTTGGCGTGTTCGATCAGTGTCTCATTGTTTGGGTTTTA